>CM022954.1:50469209-50871512 GCA_012931725.1 Litsea cubeba
TTTAATAATTGTAGTAAAAGTACATTAAAATAATTAGGACATCATTATAATTGATAGAAAACACAAATCAATATACATGATAGAGAAGCTTACTAGTGCGTGGGGGATGTTGGTGAATGGAATGATCAGAAGTAGAAAACCCGAGTCTGTGAATAATGTTGGGCACATATATGGACACTAAATCTGGAGCTCACAAGTGTCATGTCTCTAACTTGTGGTTATGTCTTAATCTCTGTCGAACTCGAGAGAGATAAGTAAAGGGTTATTTAGTCTAGAAAAAAATGAGTGTGCGATATAAGATGTTTTGGGGCATTATATGCATTTGAGGATCCTTTTGGAGGTATGGGATATTTGAGGTTTCTTTTCATAAAAACCCCAATTTAAAATGTTCCGGTACATTATGTTTCTGGGTTTTTTTTTTAATTTTTAAAATGTTGCAAGTGGTTTGCCGTATCTTGTTTATTTTAAAAGATAAATCAGACTAAAGTGAAGATGAAAAATTAGTCATACACCGTTTCATCATCACAAAAATAAGTGCAAAATCTCCATGCTCATCTTGTCACGTCACGCAAATGATAGTACTATTAGCATTCGATGGTTATTTTAACTCAAGCATTGAAGCATACCGACTATCGAGTCTCTCTTCTCTTTCTTTTATTTCCCTTTTCTTTTTTTATTAGAAAAGCATACCTATAAACTAAAAAAGGCAAAGAAATGCAAAGGTCCACTTGCTTGCATGGAATTGAATTCCTCTTAATTTCATAAATTTTATTCCTAATACAGTGGCTAAATTTGAGTCAGGCAAAGATGAAATCCAAACCTTTTGAAACTAATAAGGAGTAGAACTCCGCACTGGGCCCATCTTATGAAACCCAAACTGTCGAAAATAAATTCCCTTGTGGTATATGGTGATTCCTGAAGTTTTACATCAATTCGAGTTTGTTCCACAAACTTTGAATGATGTAAAAGTTGATCTTCACTTTGATGTAAAATAAGAGCAGGCCCGGCCCTGGAGGGGGGCAGTCAGTGCAACCGCCCCGGTCCCCAGTTTTCAGGGGGCCCAAAATTCCAAAAAAATTCTCCTCTCCTAACAAGAAAATCAGAAACCGTTTCCTCTCCTCAAGGCTACCAGCATTCAAAGCCCTCAACCCCTCAACGGCTCAACCCTTAATCATTCATCAATCAAAATCCTCATTCCTCAAGTCATTTGAATCCCATCTCAAAACAAACAGCAAGCCCAGAAAAAAAAAAAAAAAAAAACAAGAAGAAGTAGAAGATTCTGAAGAAGCACGCTGCACCTAGCACTCCAGCAGGCAGCAGGTCCACTGTTGATACTTTTTTTGAAGAAGAAGCACCCTGAAAGTAGCAGTGTAGCACTATAGCAAGCCCAAAAAAAAATCAAGAAGAAGAAGCAGCAGCGCGCTGCAGCGCCTCCACTTTCCAGGGCCGGTCCTGACCCGCCATCGCCCATCGCCAGATCTGGACCAGATCAGCAGATCATCGCCGTGCTAAGGTGCTAGCAGGCTACCCAGTCAAACCCCTCAACCCTTTTGGCCTTTTCATCAATCAAACTCTTTGATTCACCCCATCTCAAGTTCTAATTTCTCAAATCTCAACCAAACAGCAACTCAGCAAGCCCAAAAAAAAAAAAAAAACAAGATAAGAAGAAGAACCAGCACGGCAGAACTTGACCGGCCACGGCCAGTGTTTGCTACTGCTTGTCGCAGCGCTGCTCGCCTGCTCCACGGACCACCGCCTCCACGGCCCACGCCTGTCGCCTGACGCCTCCACGGTCCACCGACCACCGTCCAGATTCTCAGAATCTCAGGGCCATCACCCACCCACTGCCGCGGCTGCGCCGCCCACAACGGCACAACCACATCTCTCATCTGATCATCTCTGATTCTCTGTCTCAGGCAAGACTCAAGAGGTAGAGGAAGCCAGGAAGGCAGGAGTGCAGGAGTCACAGGACCAAGCGTCCAAGCCACCCAGACCCACCCAGGAATCACAAATCAGTAAATCAGACGATTCACATTTCACACACCTTTTTCACCTTTTGTAGTTTTGTTTTTCCATCAGGCACCAACACGAAGACCGATGGCAGTGGCACCCACTAGCCCAGATCAGTTGGACTTGGACCTGATCCAGACTACTCAGTGATCCATAATTCCATTCCACAGTTTCCACTGACAAGCCATTTTCTCTGGCTCTGGCAACAAGTCAATACAGGTTAGGTGGACCCATCTGCAACTCGCCTTTGGCAATAAAATATGAATATATAATTTTTGTATGTTTGTTTGTTTGTAGAACTGTGAATTCACATAATCACAAGAGTTAAACATTCTATTTGCAGGAATTCTTATAAGCTCTATTTGACTGCAAATTTGGAAATATCAAGTTTGTTGTGATTGTCTTGTTGAGGGGGATTTCTCAAATTCCAGGTTATGTGTTCTTTGTTATTCTTTTAAGTATTTAAAATTGCATTGGTTTTACTTGTACTATATCTGTTTTCAAGTAGCAATGTTCCCTAAGAAACAAACCATCTGGAAGTGAAAAAAGAAAAAGAAAAGGAAGAGAGAAGAATTAACTAAATCTCAAACTGGAGCTCTAGATAAATTTTTTCTTAACAAAACAAATAGTTCACTTGATAACTCAACTGAAGATTTAGTCAATGAATCTGAACAACAAAATCATGTTGAAGAATTTGTAGGAATTGATAATGATTTAATCAATGAATCTGAACAACAAAATCATGTGGAAGAACTAGTAGGAACTGAGAATGATTTTAAATGAACATGTAGGTGACTTAGGTGAAGAAGATGAACATGTTGAGAATGAAGAAATTGATCATCTTTGTAATAATGAAGACATTGAACCTGAGGGTGTTGAACCAAGTTTTCCATTAAACTTTTGTGATCCTAGAATTTGGGATAATCTTGATGAAAAAAATGAGAGCTTTACTTGTGGAAAAGGTCCTCCAAGAGATAATAATATCAAATTTCCTAGGGATGAAAACTTTTAGACATTTTTCCTCAACGTATTACATGAGAAAGTTACCAAATGGAGAGACTCATGATAGAAAAATGGCTAGTATACTCAAAGGGAATTGGATAAGTATTTTGTTTCTGCTGTAAGTTGTTTAAGACAATGTGAGTAGAAGCCAATTAGCAAATGAAGGACTTACAGATTGGAAACATCTTAGTGAAGGCTTAAACAACATGAAAATAGCACTGAACACATAACTAACATGAGTTCTTGGATTGAATTACATAGCAGATTGAAAAAAAAGAAAACAAATTGATAAAGGCATACAAGAACAAATTAGGAGAGAGAAGGAACACTGGAACTGTTTTGGTAAGAATAATTTCTGTTGTCAAATGTCTTGCTAAAAATAATATTGCTTTCCGTGGAACAAAAGAGAGAATGTATGAAGAAAATAATGGTAATTTTTTAGGTATATTGGAAATGGTTGCAGAATTTGATCCAATAATGCGTGAACATTTTCGACGAATTCAAAATGACGAGATACATTATCACTATCTTAGCCATAAGATTCAAAATGAGCTGATATCTTTGCTGGCATCAAAAGTCAGAAGTGCAATCATTGAGAAAATCAAACAAGCAAAATATTTTTCAGTGATACTTGATTGCACTCCTGATTCAAGTCACAAGGAAAAATGACTTTGATAATACGGTATGTGGATGTGTCAAGGAGTCCAGTAAAATAGAAGAGTACTTTTTAGAGTTTTTAATTGTGAAAAACACATCAGGATTAGGACTTTTCACTGAATTGCAATCTGTCCTAGAATCCCTTGGTCTTAAAATTGATGATGTAAGAGGACAGGGCTATGATAATGGCTCTAATATGAAAGGAAAAAATCAAGGTGTACAAAAAAGATTACTTGAAATAAATCCTAGAGCTTTGTTCATGCATGTGGTTTGTCATTCTCTTATTTAACACTATGTGATATGGCAAATTATTGTGTGAAAGCGAAATCCTTTTTTGGGGTTGTTCAACGCATTTATTGTGTTTTTGCTAATTCTACAAAGCGTTGGAAGATTTTACAAGATCATATAGATGGTTTAACTCTTAAAACATTATCAACTACACGTTGGGAAAGTCGTGTAGAGAGTGTTAAAGCAATAAGATACCAATCTGACCAAATAAAAGAAGCTTTATTTAAAGTAGCAGAAAACTAGTGAAGATGCTAAAGCAAAAAGTGAAGCAGAAAGTTTAGCAACACATGAATTGGAAAATTTTGAGTTTTTATTAGGCATGGTTATTTGGCATGATATTCTGTTGAAAATTAACTTAGTCAGCAAAAAATTACAATCTAAAGATATGTGCATTGATGTTGCTTTAGAAAATTTGGAGGGGCTCATTTCTTTTTTTGAGAATTATAGTGAAAAATGGATTTGCATCTGCTATGATTGAAGCTAAAACTATTGCTTGTGATATGGGGATTGAACCCGAATTTCCTAAAAAACGTCAAAGTCATAGAAAGAAACAATTTGATGAGAATGCTAAAGAAGAGACAGTACAATCAGTTGAAGAATCATTTAGAGTCAATTATTTCATATGTGTAGTGGATATGGCTCTTTCTTCATTAAGAAGTAGATTTGAGCAAATGCAACATATGAAGGAATTTTTGGGTTCTTGTTTAATTCAAAGAAGTTAACTTCATTGGGTGATGATGAATTGAAAAATTGTTGTGTGAAGCTTGAAACTACTTTAAGAAATGGTGAGTCTTCTGATGTTGATGCAAGTGATTTGTTTTCAGAGTTACAAGTACTGCAATTTCTTTTACCAGCAGAAGTAAACACAACACTTGAAATTGTAGAGTTTGTAAAAGATATGGACTGTTTTCCAAATGTTTTGATTGCCTATAGAATACTATTGACTGTACCTGTGACTGTAGCATCTGCAGAAAGAAGCTTTTCTAAATTAAAAATTATTGAAATCTTACTTGAGGTCTACCATATCACAAGAAAGGCTAAATGGGCTAGCAATCTTATCCATTGAAAAGGAGATGTTAGAAAATCTTGAATTTGAAAGCATAATTGAAGATTTTGATTCTCAAAATGCAAGAAGAAAATCATTTCAATAATACTTTTATAATTGTGATTTTTTTTTCACCTTATCTTATAGATGGCGATGCTGGTATGAGAAATTATTTGGGCGACGATTTGGTACTCTTACCGAAATGCTAGTATGAGAAATTTATTTATTTATGTATTAAATGTATTTATCATATGATATTATTTGATTTTTAATGAAATTACTATTTTTGGGCTAAATATATGAAAACATGTTATATATATATGTGTATATATTAAAAAACTATAAAAATGAATAAATGGCCCATTTTAGTGATTCGCACCGGGCCTTTGAAAAGTCAGGACCGGCCCTGAATAAGAGGATATTCCATATCAACGAAATATTACAAATGGTTTGGATTTTAAAAGTTGGGCTTCACTTTGAAGTTCAACTCTTTTAACTTGAGATTTTTCTATAGGTTAAAACCTCGTATGATTAGGACTTGTGCTGAATATTTTGTTGATCACCAATCAACAAACCCCACTAATTTGGCAGGCCTCGGTAAATCTTGCTCATTAGGTATTTTTATCTTCCATCCATAAAAAATTAATTAAATTGTCAAAACATAGTTTCTATAAAACCTATTCGTTTGCATTAAATTATATAAAAACCAAACACATAGGTGGTTAAAAATTAAGACTAAAAGTGGGTTTTGAAAAATGAACAACAACTAATATTTTTCTTTATGGAAAGATGAATTTTATGCTCATTTTTTAAAATCACCTTTCATCTTTATTTTTCACCATCCTATTTGATTTCTGGAAATTGGCTTTCCATTTCTATCATTAACCATCTATGTATTCAATTTCAATGCATTTAGATGTAAACAAACAGGCCTATCTGATAATAACCACCATCAGATGCATAATAGCATCACTTTTGCTGAATATTTTGCTGACGACCAATCAACAAGCCTCACTACTGGTGGGCCATTGGTCTCATCTCATCTGCCACGTGTCATTTGATCCAGCCACCCCAAGTCAACGGCCGGAACTATCAGCAGCCAGCAATTAAGTGTTTTTTTTAAATCAAATACACTTGAGAACGTGTTCCTCTTCTCCTCATCCGCTTCAAAGGACACAGAAAATCCACACAACACGCAGTCTCTGATATCTCTGTCTCTCCTTCCATCGATCTTCCTTCTCTCCAGACTCCAGGTACAAAACCCCTATTATCTCTTTCTTCAATCCGAAATGGGGTTTTATGCAACTACCCCATCTCCTAAATTATGGTCTTAGACCCAGCAAATTCCAATTTCTACTGAGTTGGTGCGTTATATCCACTAACTTGCTTTGATTTAGGCAGTTTTGTAGTAGTGATTACTCAATGGTGTGTTGGGTGATTTGGTATCAGCTGGGTATAGTCACCAAAAGCGTGCACACACCTTTCTATTGATTTGAGGGGTTGTCTGTTACTACCCCATCTCCTAAAGTATGATACCAGATCCAGAAAATCTCAGTTCCAATTGAGTTGTTGTGTGTCCCCACTAGCTTTCTTTGATTATACAGTTCTGGGTTATTGATTGTTCTATGACATGTTTGTGATTTATATCATTTGGGGTACAGTCATTATATGGGTGCATACATCTTTCTATTGATTTGAGGGGTATTCTACTTCATCAGTCAGATGGGGTTCTTGAATTAAGCTGGTATTGGGGTGTGATCTCCCTTAACATTGGCTTCATGGCCTGGAATTTCTTCCAAGAGCGGTCGAATGGGAATCCTGTCTTTGTTGCTGTCTACGTCACTCTGCTCGTTGGCATTGTCTTCTCTGCTGCTTATGTTTTCTCATCCTTCTACATGGGAAAACCTGTTTTCTATTCTGGTGAAGTGGCCTCTTCGCCATTGGCTTTGGGTGAGTTCCCTCTCTTTTGTCTTCCATTTACCTATTCTTATCATTATCTTTTTCTGAAGTGGCATGTGTTTTGTGTTAGTTGTATTTGTACTTTGTAGACTTTCATTCTGTCATCACTTATAGGGGTTTTAGTAGATGGTTGTGAAAATAATTAGAGTTGGTTTTGGATTGGTGAAAATCTGATGGGCATGTAATTGCCCAGAGGAATATCTGCTTTGGGTCAATGTAAGTTGGTCCGTCTTGCTTTTAGTCCTGCTGCACCATTACAATCAGTTCACAAGTGAGATGACTTGATCCACCCTTTGGGGATAAAAAGCATGACTTGATCCATCTCACTGTCAAATACTTTGCACCATTAAAATCAGTTTGTAACTAAGATGACACTTGCTTTAGGTAGAACGGATTCCCTCTCCCTCTCTCCCTCTGGGTAAATGATGTACTCCACGTGGGTTGCCTTGAATTATGACACCCAGATACAGCATAGACAGGACAAGAACATGCCATGGATATGGCGGGGACACATATTTGTGCACAAAAAATGAAGCGATGGGTGTAGTATGATTTATTTATATTTATCTTCTATAGCCAATTTCCCGCCAATGCAGGATAGGTTGAGCTTGATTTGGCAAGGGCTTTTGGCTGGCTTGGCACCTTGCTGTGCTCTCTCTCTCTACATATGTGTGTGTGTGTGTGTGTGTGTGTGTGTGTTTCCAATTTGTAGTATCTGGGTATCATAGGCCTTGCGACAAATGCTACATATTGGCTCGCAGTGTTTAGTTATAGTCAATTTACATTTGTAAGTCGGCGGATTAAAGCATGTGTCAAAGGTTATGGCTAAGCATTAAATATTTCTGGATCTTGAGTTACAAATACACATTAAATTTGTATGTTCCCTGCACAGACACCATTTATCTCTTTTGGAGACCAACTTGAGCCTGAACCTCAGTGACCTTTCTACACAGATTTAAATGCAAGATTTAAATGCCTCCATTTATTCGGTTAATATCCAATTATTTCTGTAAGTGTAACATAGTTGGAAGTTGAAACAGGGTTTTGATGTATTCGTAACACTAGCAATCAGCTGAAGAGTGGAAGTTTTATTTAAGATATAAAAAAATTACTTGTTTATGTATATAACAGACATGTCAGTGTGTGTGTACATGTACGAGGGAGTACATGGATGACCCACGAACAGAATTTTGACCTTGTAAATTCTTTTGCTTTCTACATGTTGAATATGAACTGTTGCCATTTTTTTCCACTAAACCATTAACCATCTGGGATGTTTTCTGTGCATGTGCATTTATTTTGAAGCTTATCATATCAATTAATAGGATATTTGAAAATATTTGTCCCCATTTTATTTTCTTGAAAACCCATAGAGAGAGATTTGACATTACATGATTTCGATATTAATGTCTTCCAATGTGAATGTCATTTCACTGTGGAGAGATTTATTTGACATTCCATTGTTTCAATATGAATGCATTTCAATGTGAATGCCATTGCAGATGTGGATTCCTCTCAGACGAAGCAGTCCCTCAATTTTTCTCAGCCAGTCACCAATGATTCAGCAACCCAAAATGGATTTCCAGCGCCTCAATTTAAGAACCAAAGTATATTGTCAAGGCCCATATGGGAGCCCCCACCTGTTGGTACCAAAATGCCACATTCAAAGGAATTCCAGCTGACAAAAGCAATGGTTGAGTTTCGAGCTGAAGATAATGTCATCATTGTAACCTTCGGGAACTATGCATTCATGGATTTTATCCTGAACTGGGTCAAACACTTAACTGATCTGGGTGTCTTTAATCTTCTTGTAGGTATGTTTCTGTGATCTGCAACTGCTTTCGAGCTACATGCCTACTGGAACATTATTGTTTCATTATATACTCAAATCTGTGGTTCTTTGTCATGCTTTTAAAATGTTAAAATTGTTGTTACAGGTGCAATGGACACCAAACTTTTGGAGGCTTTATATTGGAAAGGTATTCCAGTTTTTGATATGGACAGTAATATGAATACAATTGATGTTGGTTGGGGGTCACCAACATTTCATAAAATGGGGAGAGAAAAGGTCATTCTGATAGATGCTATCCTTCCCTTTGGTTATGAGCTGTTAATGTGCGACACGGATATGGTTTGGTTGAAGGTATGTTTCTGTTGTTATAGGTTTTTTGTTTAGCTGGCCCAACCAGTCTCCTTCAATTGCTTGAATTCTAAGATCAATGCTTTTGGTTTTATACTGATAGAAAAGTCTATTGACTTTTTTATAGATTACTGAATAAGTGAAATGTGTTACCTGATTGGATGAGATACATGACTAGTTGGTTGCATTTGTACTTGAACATGACTTTGGTCTCTTTCAGTTAGCTTCTAATTGAGTTTTAATACTTTTTAATAACTCATATAGATGTTTGGCATAAACCTATCATGGTCTGTAATGCTAATCTTGATTTGGTCTTGGAAGTTGGAACCATGTTGTATGTACATGCATTCTCTTATTGTATTACTTTTTAACCAGTATGTTTGCAGGAAAAAAATGGATTACATAATTATCCATGATTGAGAACTGTAGATGCTAAAAATGAAAACTGTGAAAATTTGGTGATTCAACTGAAGAGAAGAAGAGATTGTTTGAAGATTTAGCAGACTAGCTCAAATTTCAATCCTTACTTTCATGCAAGAAAAACTAATTTAGTTCTCTTCTTTTTTAAAAGGATTGTTGGCTGCAAAAAACAAAAGAAAAAAGATGGAACCGTACTGAAAAGAGTACAGTCCTTTGGTTGTAGGTTCTACACTTATTTGGTTGTAAAAAAAAATAAAAAAATGTCTTGCTTATCTGTGTGGTATATGCTCTAAAAGCCTTGTAATATATGCGACCAAAATGACTACTTATTTGTTATTGTATTTTTGCTTCTTTTCACAGTATAGAATGAGCCTGTATGGTTTCATGGACACTGAATTTTGTAACTTTTAAAATTGGCAAAGGGAAAAATGATAGTATTGGCAGAATCATTGATACAGAGCTGTGCATTGCAAATTTGCAATGAGCCTTTTTTTTTTTTTTTCATTTTTTGGAAAAATAAAAATCGAACCTCTTTGACTCAAAGCTGCATTTTAGGCTGATTTTGTGAATGAACTAATGAAGGCACTGCGCAAACCCCACAGAAAGAAATCAATTGATCCTTGATTAATTAATATATGAGGGATTTTGTGTTTCATTTTCTTTATGTATTTCTACCATCTTGTCCTCATTTCTTTTTCTTTCATATGTCATGATTTCCCTCTCACTCATCTTTGGAACAGAATCCACTTCCATATCTTGCTCGTTTTCCTGAAGCAGACATTTTAACTTCAAGTGATCAAGTAATACCTACTGTGACTGATGATAGGTTGGAAATCTGGCAACAAGGTGAATGTTGTGTCAACTCTCTCTCTCTCTCTCTCTCTCTCTCTCTCTCTCTCTCTCTCTCTCTCTCTCTCTCTCTCTCTCTCACACACACACACACACACACACACACACACACATTGTATCTGGAAAATTATCTAGTAAGAACCCCTTGCAAACTTTTTATAGGGCCCACTTTTCTTCTCAGTCGTACTGTTAGTCTAAAGCTGCCCCTGCGAACTGTCATATGGCTGAAGATCACCCTAATTGGAATAATATTCACTGCTAAATTGAAGCACTTGATGTTGAAATCTTTGTAAACTGTCATATTTGCAAACTTTTTGTGTGGTGCCCTGGTATTCACAAGTATGTGGGGATAGGAATCTGCATCATTGATAGGTATTTGTTTTGATTGATTGTAATTGGTGGCTATCATATAACCACACTGATTTTTATATCCTAATCTATGATCCAGTTTCCCACACCCACCTACTTGTGGACGCTAAGTATATTAGTCGTCTGCTTCCTAATAGCTCAAGCTTTTGGGATATATTGGCTAGTAGGACTTGACATGGTATCAGAGCCACACGAGTTCTAACCCCGGGGAGGCATTATTCCTCCAGGTCGTGTGGGCAAGCATGTATTGCGTGGGTAGGCATGTGTGGGTCACTAGGTTACAAATTTGAATGGTGGCCTGCTCGAGGTGGGGTGTTAAGTATATTAGTCTTCTATTTCCTAACAACTAAAGCTTTTGGGATGTATTGGCTAGTTGGACTTGACAGTAAATACTGGTGGGGCAACCCAAAAAGTTTGCAAAGGGTTCTCACTGGGTAATTTCTGCACCACGACTCACATGCCTGCACACAATTGGGCAAACCTTCTGGAGGGATCCTTGCTTACAACTACCTTGAAGGACCTGAAAGTGGGCTCCACCCATAATCACCCCAAATCCCTCACCTCATGAACTGTCATTCAGCTCATTTGACACTGATATGTATACACCTTTGGATTTTTTTTGAAAAGCTGTATGTATCTGAGGTTCATAAAAACGTTACAAACTTGGACCCGTAGTGTCTAGACAAGTGATGGAGGCCATTATTGATGCATTATTGATCCAAATGAAGACCTAACCAGTTCTCCCTTCACTGTGTTTGGCATCCATACAGATGGTTCTTTCTCTTAGCAGATTTTCTTGTAAAATCATAATCTTTTTACAAGGTGCTGATTTTACCCATGTGCTAACTCTATAAATCTTTCAATATGCCAATCACTAAGGCAGAAAACAATTTACGATGTTCTTTTATGCTAAAAAATTTATTTTTATCTAGTTGTTTAAATCGAATGTATTTGTTCATTCTTTAATTCTTTCTCAAATTCAATAACTTATCTTTCAGTAGTCCATCTTCCTAAGCAATATTTGCTGCACATTCACAGTAACCGGAGCCTACAATATTGGTATTTTCCACTGGAGGCCTACGGATTCTGCAAAAAAGATGGTTAAAGAGTGGAAAGATATGCTTCTGGCTGATGAAAAGATATGGGATCAGAATGGCTTTAATGATCTTATCCACAAAAGCTTAGGACCATCTGTTGATGAAGAAAGTGGACTCGTTTATGCTTTTGATGGTAACCTCAAGTTCGGAATCTTGCCAGCAAGTATATTTTGTAGTGGACATACATACTTCGTACAGGTAGGCCTCTTGATATGCTACTGAAAATGAATTATTATTATTTTTTAAATACTCTCGAGTAAGATACCTGATTTCTTAATTTATATTCATCTTTCTCATTTTTCCATTTCACCTATTCTATATTTTATGGAATGAATGATTATTTTTTGCCAAAGAAAATCACTGTAGTTACTTCCAAAGCCCTTGAGACTGCATTGGTATTTGGCAGGCTATGCATCAACAGCTCAAACTGGAACCATATGCTGTGCATACCACCTTTCAGTATGCAGGCACTGAAGGAAAGCGCCACCGTCTACGCGAAGGAATGCTCTTCTATGATCAACCAGAATATTATGATTCACCAGGTGATCATTCTATGTATGGAGTTACTTGGCTCTGACATTATATTGAGGTGTCAGATACTTTCCAATTTTATGTGGTTCTTAGATAAGTTGAGAACATTTGTAGATAACCTTCTACATCGATCCATTTATTTATGTTATGTAGATCCTGCAAATTATAAAACTCAATAGCCGTTAGCTGTTAGGGATTGAAAGAAGACTGAATGCCAATAGGGAGCTGCTCCCTAAGTGGCTACAGAGAGTGGGAGTCTCTGGACTGTCTATGGCAACATTCTGATTTCTAGAAGCTTAATCTTTATGATGAATTGATGATGATGGCTGAGCAGAGCATCAAGATTCTTGAAATCGAATTGATGATAATGGCTGAGCAGAGCATCAAGATTCTGGAAATCTTTGTGTGAATCCATTACTCTCATGCCCTGTTCCTGTATTATACTCAGTAGCTGTTAACAAGGGATTCACGGTAGTAGAAGTTGCAAACCTAGTTCTTCTCCGATCTAGGGTTTTATTCAAGAATGTCCAAAAGATATAAAAGAGAAAAAAAAGAGAGAAAAGAACGATAAGGAGAGAGAAAGTGAGGAAGCAATTGAAGATTCAAAATAACCTATTAGGTTAGATGACCCTAGTTATGCTATTATTCCACTATTTCTGAAACTTACAAGAAAGCCCGTTCAGTTTCTAGTATTTACATAAGAGTCCCTGGCACACTGCAAAAAATAAATAAACCGTATTCTCTGACTCGCAACAGTGGAGAATTATTTATATGGAAAAGCGAAATAAACCACTACATTCTGATGCCCCTTCAGGCTTCGTATGATATTATGCTGGGTTTTATTTTTATATTTATTTATATATTATTTTTATTTTTTGAATTGCTAGTGGTGTTAGATAGGAGTTATACATCTGGTCTATGATGCCCAAATATGGCATGGATACGATAGGGACATCCCATAAACACAACAAAGACATTGATTTTACACATAAAAAGTGAAGTATTGGATACGAATCATACGATACAACACGACACGTTGCCCGTTTTGAAGTATCTATGCATCATAATATCTGATAGTTTGCCCTCATCATCGAGGGAAGAAATCTTTGCCTTTAGGAAGTTTAGAGTCTTTGCCAACAAGAGAGCCTTTGATTGAAATTTTGTTGAATCTTGTTCTGAACTTTCCTAAGTTGGGAATAGGAGAAGGAGATAAGAATATTTTCAAGTTTCGCTAGAATGAGGGAATGGAAAAGTAGGGACTTAGATAGTGTCAAATGTATAAAGATAGAAGATCAAAAGGTTAGTGAAGGACATTGATATTAAAGAAAGGTGGAGAGAATATTTGAGCAAACTTTTAAATGAAGATCCTATAGGAGGCTTAAAAGCGAGAGAGAATAATATGTTTGCAGGACATGCCTTCCATCGTAAAATTAGCGTAATAGAAGTGAAGAAAGAATTGGCAAGAATGAAGGTAGGAAAGGCTACAGGGCCAAATGAAAACCTGATTGAAAAGGCTTAGAAGAAATTAGATGGGTTTTTGTTGACCAGGCTCTCTTCAATAAGATATTAAGGATTGTTATAAAAAAAGGATATTAAGGCCAATGAAAATGTTGAGTGAATGGAGAAGAAGTGTTCTACTGCCTATATGTAAGAACAAAAGAGATACGCAAAGTTCCACTAATTATCGTGGGATTAAACTTATGAGTCATACTACGAAACTATGGGAGAGAGTAATGGAGTAAAGCTTAGACAAAAGACCAAACTAGCTGAAAAATCAAATTGGTTTCATGTTAGGGAGGTTGGCTATGAAAGTTATCTTCTCACTGGCAATTTTTAGAAATTACCAAGAGAAGAGGGAAAATCTTCATATGGTCTTCATTGTTCTAGAAAAAGCCTAGGATAAGGTACCTAAGAAATTTGATTTGGTAGGTTTTAGATAAAAGGGGTGACCTGAGAGGTTATACTGACATCATTAAAGAGATGTATGAGGGAGAGGTAATTAGTGTAAAACCTACTTGTAGAGAGACAGGTGAGTTTCCGACGACTATAAGTTTCCATTAGGGTGATCTTTTAGCTCTTATCTTTTTGCACTAATTGTAGATGAGTTAATTGCTCATATTAAAGAGGAGGTACCTTGGTGTATGTTGCTTTCAGATGATATAATGTTGGTGGATGAGCTGACACCAACATAGTTAGACAAGGGTTTGATGATGATGTTGATGCTGGTAGATTAATTTAGAGATGGCGTGAATGCAAAACTTGAGAGATGTCAGGAGGCTTTAGAACCTAAGGGCTTTGAAATAAGTCGTATAAAGATGAAATATATGAATTCTAGCTGTTTTTTTTAATAGTAATATATGAATTGTAACTTCCGTAGGGATGTGCAAAGAGATAAAACTCCTATAAGAATTTAAGCTCAAGAGATACCACAAAGAGATTCCTTTTAATACCCCAGTTCTATAATTTGTAAGAATGGAGAGATTGAGGAGGATGTCATACATATAATAAGAGCTGAATGCTTAAAGTGTTGACTTGCTTCTAGAGTGCTTTGTGATGGGGCCATCCCAACAAAGATTGAAGGAAATTTTTTACATGACCACGATTAGACTAGCTATGACATATGGAGGAAAATGTTGGCCCATCACAAAACAACGCGTGCAAAAAAAAAAAGTACAGCAGAGATGAGAATATTGATGTGGATGTGTGGCAAAACTAGAAAATATAGAATCAGAAATGAGTGCATTCAAGAACATTTGGGGGTAGCATTAATAGGTGATAAATTAAGAGAGGCTTGTTTAAGATGGTTTGGACATGTCCAACGTAGGCCAATAACAGTGCTGCTAAGGAACAGTTTTTCCATGTAGGTTGATGGCCCTTTAATGAAAAGGGATAGACTAAAGAGGACATGGATGGAAGTAGTAAAAATAGATCTGAAGAAGTGCAACTTATTTGGTGATTTGGTTTGGCCCAACATAGACTGGAATGATGAATGAAATTCATTTAGCTAACCCTAACGTAGTTGGACAAGGCTTTGATGACAATGACAGTGATGACGATTCCAAAGTTTCACAAGTAATTTAAGACCAATAATGCTTTTGCATGACAAAACTCCTAATTAGCAATCAAGACTCCAATTAGAAATGAAACTAAGATTTTTAACAAGTATTAAATACTATTAGTTTTGACCCATGCATTAACTCTAATGCTAAGGTTTCAATACTAAATGCATTTTTGTTTTGACCTATGCAGTTGCTTGAATTAAGTCGACTTGGCTTGATAATACTGAACTGAGCTCGAGAGCAAGCTTAAGCTTGACTAAAAATTAGGCCCAGCCAAGCTTAGGCTTGAGCATGGCTTGGCAATGCAAATCAAGTTCGGCCTCAAGTCATTCCCAACTAAATAAATTCAGTATGAGGAGATTTCCACCTCGACACCACTTATATTGACACCATTGGTCCATCACTATGTGAGAATCCACTTTTGAGCACCAAAAGTAACAGGGAAAGATCGGAGAAGGCCTATGCATGGATAATGAATGGCCTAAAGATCGATCTAATTAGATCTCTATAAGAAATTTTAAGACATTAGAGATCAAAAATGAAGTGTTAAAAATAGGGTCAACACCATATGTTTCCATTGTCAAAATATGCTCATTTTTTAATGTCATTAATATCCCATTTAGCTATTTGTCCAAAATGTCGCAAATAAACTTAAGTTTAATATAGTACCTTTTAAATATATCTAGAAGTATACCTAAAATGAATTGAATCTTTTTTTGTAAAATCTAAAATAGCAAATGTATTAATATTTGTCAAAAACTTCATATTTTGTATTAAAAATGTATTTATGATATACACACAGAGCTAGGTCATTCCCCTTACTAAGCCAAGCTTGAGTGGAACTCAATCAAGCCTCTCAACAAGTCGAGCTTGAGTCAGGCAAATCTGAACCTAGCTTGAGCTCGAGAGAAATTGAGCCAAGCTGAGCTTTAGCTAGCTTGGTTTGTTGACAACCCTAACTCAGGCCATGGGCTGCATTGCTAAGTGTGGGAGAGTCAGAGAGGTGACGGGGCAAATTATCATGGAGGCATTCTTCTGTTTTTTTTTTTTAAAAGAGGTCATTGTGATATTTTTTTTCCTCTAATGGCCATTGACAGAGCATGATGCAGCAGGGTATCTGCAGGTATCTTCAAGTCATCATGGGAGATCTACTAGTTGCAATTTATAAGGGACTTTATTAATAAAGAATATGATAGGTGGTAAACATATTACCCTAGAAAATATTCAAACTACAGCTATTGAGTTATATTGTGATCCAGCATGGGCAAAATTGTAGTAAGCTATAATTTTTTTTTAATACATGTTTTGTCCCGGGAAGCATTGGAAAATGCCAGACCGGCACTTTGAAAATCTGAAGAAAATTTTCATATTGTGGTTTCCTTACAATTTCTCATTTAAAAATAGGTTATCTTGTTATCCAGCTTTCACTTGGTTATGAAGAGTTGTCTGTAATGCTCACAACTTCTTTAGAAAAATTCTGCAGGTGGTTTCTTGTCTTTTAAGCCATACATTCCAAAGCATCTGTTGCTAGATGGGAAACATACTGTAGAATCCCACTTCGCTCTGATTAATCATCAAGTATGCATCAGGATTATCCATCGACCTAGTCTATGCAATGTACATAGTTTCACAAATATTATGCTTAGTATTGAAAATATGCTTCACTCAATTGTTCTTCCCAGATGAAGCAGATAAGAACTGCGTTGTCTATTGCTTCATTGTTGAACCGGACACTGGTGAGTGCTGTTGACCTTTTGGAATTGCCCTCATCTCAATTTCTTTGTTTTAGTCATTTATATAAATTTTTATAGGGCAAGGTACTTTTTGTTTTTCTTTATCTTTTTTTCAAATGGGATTTTCTTTTGTTACTGAATATATGATTTTTCTTGTTATTGATATGAGAATTGATTATGATCTACAATGCAGAATCCACTAGACTCAGGGAATATACAATATTTTGTCAATTTTAACTTGGGTCTATCTATAGATAGTATTAACATGATTTATATATTTGTATGATATGGGGCCTTTTTATATAATAAAAAAAAGAGTGAGCAGACTTCAGCGTGCCACTCATCCAGTAAGTAGTTATCTCATACAATGAAGTTTAAGTGAATAATTCTTACTTGTTACATGATTGGAACATAGTTAATTAGTTCATGTCATGTGATGCGAACCCCAAGTGTAGGGTTGTCATGAAGTAATAAATCTCGGTGAGTCCGAGGTCGATCTACAGGGATGGATGTCAAATCTGCGCTTGAACTAGCCTAATTAAAATCTATACAATTGAATTTGGTTCTTGAATAAAACTAAGGACAATAATTACGCCCCAATTAAAAACCCTAGATCTAAAAACTCCTAATTAAATCTAATAAGAATGTTGTAACCACAAATTAAAAAATTCAAAACAACCAATTGCAGCAAATAGAAATCAGTAAAATAAATCATCTAAGGATTATGATCTACTTGATCTAATGATCCGAAATACGTATAGCTTAGATCATCTCCGCTAGAATCCAATTTAAGGGGAGATCAAAGGTGAAATTCCCAAATTAACTGCTTAGATTGGATTCTTCACTATCCGAGGATTTCAAGCAATCCCTATATCCATTTGCAAAAATAAGAACTCAAGGAACATAAATAATAAAGAAGAACCATCTATTAATTGAAGAATAACCTTTTATTAACCATGTCCATTCGCAGATCAGATAAAAATCAGAGCTTCACCTTCTCTTTAGATGATAAATTAGCCCTCCATCTCATACATCTTAATCTTCTTCTTCATTAAAAATTATTACAATTAATTGCACTTGGAAAAAGAAAAGAAAATAGATGGATGGAAAGGGGGTATGGGCATGTAAGAGTGGATGGGAGAGAGGAGTGTCGTGGGTTCTTTTTTTTTTTTTGAAATGGGATTGGTAGTATGGAACGTCCCCTCCCTCCTTGTTTTATGCATTTTTTTTCTATTTTCACTTTAAATTGAGTGAAATTATAAAAACTTGTGGATAAAGGGGAGAAAAGGGGAGGAAAATTGGGGATTTAGCAAGTGGAATCTCTTGTTGCACAAGACTTTCTAAACTTGCTCCAATTCTAGCTTTCTTGGAAACTTCCATAAGGATCTTCAAAAATTGGAAATTCTTCAAAAGAGGGAAAGATATTTGCAAATATTCATCAAATGGGCCCTAGATGGGGCGTGCAACATGGCCGGTGGGTCCCCATGTGGCGTCCACTTCTTTATTCTCTCGCTTCATTGCTTTTGCACTCTTCATGGGTCCCGCCTTGTTTGACTTCAAAGTCTTCGATTTGTTGCTTGTCTTGGACTCTCCATTTAAATTTTGAATCTCGTAAAAATGGGCGAGGATGGTGGGTCCCACCTTTTTGGCGTACACATTGGGCCGTGTTTTGCGCTCTGTGGGTCCCACATGATGGAATTTTCTCTTTTTGATTTTCTTCTGCTTTGCTTCCTTGGATTTCTTTCTTTGTTGGATTCCTTGATTTAACTTTGCATGTGGGTCCCCTCTTGATGTATTATCTACAAAAAGAAAATAAATAACTCAACGATAATAATTTTGTGTAAAAACTATCAGGCCACGCCTGGGGCCCATATGGACATGTATGAATGCATGCAAATACACCATTTGAACCCGGTTTTTCGTGTACAATCCAACGGTGCAAAGAAATTATGTGACTTTACAAGTGAATTTAAAGATATTCAAGAGGATAATCCGATAATCAAAAAAGAATAATTTTGAGAAAAACATGCAGTTTCTAATATTTAAATCAATTTTCTGATGAAATCAACTTTGGACAACATGATGCATGCTTTTATGAAATAATGAGATTAATGTACAATTTTTTGGACTTATCATCATGCTTTTAACAGCTTAAAATTGTGTCCAATGGCCTAATTTCTTTCATATTTTTAGGTGATGCCTCCATTGTGGTGCAGATTGGATAGACTATGGTTTGGGCATCCTGGAGTTCTTGAAGGGACAATGACAAGGCAACCATTTCTATGCCCTTTGGATCATGTTTTTGAGGTATTTAAATTTTTGGATATGATTAGTAAGAGGATGGATTGAGAATTCCATGAGATAAAAATATGGCTTTCCAAGGAGTCTTGGGGTCATTTACTCAGTATTGACTATTTTCTTATCATTGTATTGTTTGATCAAACTGAAATTTATTGCAAATAAAAAGGAAAGAAAGAAAGAATATTCATCTTTGGGGGATATTCCTGTGCTTCCTTCTCTCACCATATGGTGAGGGACAAACTTAATGGGGCCCACCTAGGGACCTAATAATCATGGGACTTGTGGGATTTTTAAAGAGACACCTTAGATGAGATCATATTTCAAATTTGGGGTCAATCCCGTGCCTCTAACCCCTTCATCCACGGCCCACAAATTTAATGACTTTATATTAAAGGAAAAAATTTGACCATCGATCCAACGGTCCAATCCATTTGGATATGTGAAAATTCAATGGGTCCAGTGTAAGGGAGTTCCATGTGTGTGGATGGTTCGGATGTGTTATAAAGTCAACCCTATTATGTTGTCCCTCAACATAACATGGTGAGGGATGGATGCATATGAATATTTCCCTTCATCTTTTAGTGCCATTATACAACTCCACAGAATACCAACTTGTTATATGAATCCATAAAATCTTGAACTTGGAGTGAGCCAGTTTATGTGCTTGAGATGTCTTCATCTCATGCCCATCTTAAAATTTTATTCTATTCTATACAATTCTTTCTTTTATAAGATCAAGCATCCATTGACAATCTGCCATTTGTACTGTTGATAAGATGAAGTTGTTCAGCCTCTGTAGTTCTCTTACACTTGTGAGATTTGGGACTTTATCAGTCTTTCACAGAAATACTATAGATCAAGAAGTATTTGGTGAAATCTGTGTCCTCATTGTGGAAGGCATAATTATGTAAACTTTCATAAGACAATACGTTGTTCTCCACTGTTAAATTTTGATTAGCAAGTGTGATCATCAGTGAGTGTAACAATAAGCATATCATGTGTTCTTTTGTATGTTCTCCTTCTTATCCTTGACATTTTACTTAAGTTATCACTTAATCGGGGTTATCTTTTGTAATTAATCATAAAATACCTGAATAATATATTCTCTCACGACTGGTGATTGGTTTTGGTGCTCAAATGTGCAGCCATTGTGACATGTCATCAAACAAGATGTGCTCTCACATTATGCATGTAAACTATCATAAATCAAAGGATCCTATTTAGGATACAAACCAGTATAAATGTAATGTCCTATTTACAGCTATCAAATCCTAAAATGAAAACTATACAATTGAGAGTATCAATCGAAGAAGGCGACTGTATATGCCAAGTCAACCCCATGTGGGGATTTGTCTAAAAGGGCTAAACTGGTGGGCCATAGCTAACTCGTAGGCTGGGCCCTAGGACTGAGCTTAAGTGGGCTCCCCTTTACACTCCCCCTTAAATTGCTGTGGAGCTGATCAGAGCACAACTTGGCAGTCAGAAAATCATGTTGACTTTTTGGCCATAGCTTTGGTGAAGAGATTCGCAAGTTGATCATGTGATGCAACATGGGGTATTTGAATAGCACCAGAGAGAACATGCTGGCGAATAAAGTGACAGTCAACTTCTATGTGTTTGGTCTTCTTATGGAATATGGGATTTGTGGCGATGTGAATGGCACTGGTGTTGTCGGTATAGAGTGGACTGGGCCTGAGAGGAATAACCCCAAGTTCACAAAGAAGTCACTAAAGCCAAATTATCTCATTGCTAGGGGACATAGACCATTATTCAGCTTCACCCGGCTGGATATTTGAAAGCAGTAGTTTGCTTGCATAGGGTTTGATTTGTAGTGAGGACTTAGAGGAGTAGAATAAGCAGCATTCAAGGGTGCCATAATGTGTCAAAGTATGTGATAAACGACTACAAGATAAGCTGTGTGAGGATAATTAAGTATAACTTTCTTTTCTTTGCATGAAAAATGGACCGTATATTTAATATTTTTTTATGAGGTACATGTCCATTGGACCAATGATCATATGATCCTATAAAGTTAAATTGTTAATATACTGAAAAGTCATGGAGCTGCTGGTTACCTGACACATTGCAATTATATGTAGTCTTAGAACTGAGCAGGTCACAGAAGTAATGCAAATGTGTTAAATAGATAACCTTTTGCATTTAAGGATGTGCCACTATTTGACTAATGTTACCTGCATTTTGTCAGTACAGCATGTTGAAATTTCTTATGCAAACCACAGATATTCAAAGCAAGAAGCTAACAGGAACCCATGTTGTTTTGCAGGTGAATGTCATGTTGAAACAATTATCGGAGCAGGATTTTGGCCCAGGGATTGATTTCAGAGAATATTCTTTTCTTGACAACCCATTATTGCCCAAAATGGTACTATCATATTTAGATACATAAATCTAGAGTACATTGGTTTTTTTTTGTTTGTCTTTCCCATTTGTCTGGTTCCCTTTTATTGTTTCAGGTAAAGGAGTCACTACTTGAGGTTGAACTTTGTGATGAGCGATCTGCACATTGCCATATAGCTAACGAAAAAAGTGATCAGCGGACTTTCAGATTCCTAAACATAGCAGTGAAGAAACGGTAGTATTATGCTCTCTCTTAATAGGATGCCCTAGTGAAAAGTTATTCTCATTCAAGCTTGTCATGGTCATTTCATCATTCGCCATTGTAAACCAAACCAAACCAAGCCTTTTCCCACTAGGTGGGGTCGGCTATATGGATTTGACGACGCCAATCAAATCTGTTTAGGGCCATGTCCTCCGATAGATCCATGTAGGTAAGGTCATGTTTAATAGTTTCTTTCCAACTTCTCTTGGGTCTATCTCTCCTACTCCTGGCAATCTCCATGCTTTCACACCTTTTAACAGGTGCCTCCGTTGGACGCCTTCTAACATGGCCGAATCATTCGCCATTGTGATTGATAATTTTTTTATAAAAACTTATTTTAACTAGCGCTTCATATAAATGCTTGTTTCTTATACCTTTTGGTAATCTATTTGAAAATTTTACAAGATGCAACCCATTTTACTGTGAAAATATCAAAACTAGAACCTGAAAATTTGAGTAGAGTGAAAATATCTGAGCTTGGTTTGGTAAGAAATTGGTTCAATTTGATTTGGTTCTTGATTAGGAAAAGATGTCCAGTTAATACATATTTTGCAGAATTCCCTCTTTCTCGAAATTGTGAAACAATTAGCCCAGTCGTTTTGCTAATATAAAAACTATTCAAATGCTACTGTTTTCTTTTAATTATTATTATTATTTATTTATTTTGAGATGGTAACGACTGTATGCTCTCTCTCTCTCTCTCTCTCTCTCTCTCTCTCTCTCTCTCTCTCTCTCTCTCTCCAATGGATACTAAGTGTTTAAGGAACAGTATAAGAGAACCATATCGTTGCCCATTACCGCAAAAGAAACCCCCCTCCCTTACAAACTACTGCATAGATTACTTAATTTCTTACCAAAGAAACACTCAAATATCAAAATAGAGTCTCATCAACTCCCTTGTTCCCCAACAAGTCAGCCTCCTCAGGTGCAAAATGCCACCATCATGTTGCATAAATCACAAATCTTACTTAAAAGGAAAGGTATTCTCCTTGTTCCACACCTTCATTTCTTAATCTGGCTGATGTCATTCTTTGAATATCCTTTAGGGACTTTTTGTTTCTTATAATTGAATTCCTAGGAATTGAAAGACTTGGTATTTCTATAAATGGTTAAAAGATTAATGGTCAAAGATGAAATCCAAAAATGACCATCAAATAATATCCACTTTAATAAAAATTGAATCAAGGGAAGATGGAGAATGAATACCCAGCAATCACCCTAGTAATTCAAGTCCTAGGGAACGCAAGGTCTCATCTACACATCTCCACCTTAAATCCTTCACCCTCAACCTTTAATAAATACTTCATTGCAGCTCCTTTCACCATGGATTCTTTTGTCTTTTAATTCCTATGTGTTCTATGGAAACAAACAGACCCTTATGATCAATTCGCCTGTAAAATGTGAAAGAAAATCCAAAGTGCTTGATGGGTTTCATTAGATTTCTTTTGTTCTCACATTCCTAAGAAAGAAAGTAATCTCTCCCTTATGCTTTTTCTCAAAACACCGCCCATTCCTGCTGCAGCTGGTTTGCCCCTTGCTGCTCAATAGTCCATCCACATTGAACTTAGCCTGTCTGATTCAGGTGGTCTCCAAGTTAGCGTCCTCTCTTCCATTTTCTTTCCCCAACCAATGATGCTTCTGAATTCATCAAGATGTCCGATGTTCAGTCCTTAAAATTTATCTCTAGCCAAAGCCCAATGATAGAGTCTCTCCGTTATCAGCAAAAAATCTCATCCACTTGCTTCTCTTTTTTATTGAGAAATCTGTTATTTAGCTACCAAACAAAAACTGGCATTTTCTTTCCATTCCATATGAACCATAAAATTGCTTGTAACATCATTTTCTTGAGATGGTATCATGTGCTCATTTCTTGAGATGGCAATGGCTGTTTGTACTCGCATTTCTCATCTGATGCTTGGCCTATAAATATTTAGTTTGCTCAGGTTCTCAGGTTGCGCAAGTGGGGCTTATGATTCTGATGTACCAACTGTAATCTATTGGTATAATTGCCATTGCCATCTCTATCCAGATGGGAGAATCCTGACCCTTCATTTGGTGATTAGAAAGTTGTTAAGAAAAATATAGTTACTGTCAACATTCACCAGAAAGAAGACGAGCCATCTGCAGTGGAGTCCCACTTGTACAAATTGATAAACCACCAAGCAAATTATTCATCTTTGCAGGTCAAATTATTGAATGTTTCTTCTGGCAGATAAAATGTCAACCTATGCACTTCAATTTCTCTGAACTCTTATAAGCTGATATCTATTTCACTGAAGGCCTGGCTGACAGTAGGATTTCTTCTCACAGTTTATATCAGTGTTCTCTGCTTACAAGGATGTCAAAGTTATACGGTTCTCTTCAATGGAAGATGCCTTCCAAGGTTTCATACACAAGGCAAGTTCTCTGTAGTTTATCTTTGTGTGTGCATGTACATGTGCATGTGCATGTCCGTGTACATGTGCATGTCCGTGTACGTGTCACTTAAGGGATGCCCATGACAATGTTATCAAGTGCACCTCTCATTTAAGGCCCACCTTACCAATCCAATCCCCTTACAATCACTTAACCACCGAATTGGCACTCACCTCAATTTGATGACACTAATATATATGATCTATATCCGCGATTAGATTGAAAGAAATGCAAAGCTAAATAAATATGCACTAAATTTTGGGGGACCAATCAGATTGGACTAGATTTTTGTGGATCTCTAATCCTTTGTTGGTTGGCATGCATCTTAATTGTGCACACGCTGTCCCACACCAAAATGGTCCCCATCTTCCTTCTGACACACCCTAACTATCGACCACCACACCCATGGATTTCGCACTAGATCCAATTTGACATATCATATTAAAATCTTTTATTGCTTTTATCGCATTTGATTTTGGGGTCTAAATATCTAGACTATAAAATCCAATCAACTTGATTTTGGGTTTATCCCTTAACTATGTATAGGCCTTTCAATCCCTCTGAACTCCATGCCTGATTGTTCATCTAGGAGGGCTCAACAGTGCTGTTATTCACATCCTGTGCATATTAAGTTGCTCAGGAGATCGCGACAAAGGTGAAAGGTCACCACACTTGTAGGCGAATAGTTCGGTATCTCAAATCAGACCATTGTCATTTAAGCCTCTTATCTGCCCTCTTTATTGTGTAAAGTGGGCCCTATATTTGACATGTATATAGTTTTATTTGCACAAAAATTGCTTCTTAAGTAGAGACATGTGCATCTGTGGGGCCCACCTGGTGGACAGGGTTTAGGAAGAGGGGGCAGTGGGGAGGCTATGCATAGACCGGGGAGGCCCCAAAGGTCAATGGTGAAAATAAATGAAAAATGGATGTTCGGTCCAATGATAACAGTTGGATAAGTTCCAACCTGGATTGCACTCATTGGATCTCGCGTGCGCGTGCGTGCCAGCGCCTAACGCTTTGTTTGGGAAGGCTGTAAAATGAGGGGAAGAAAAAGTAGAGAGGAAAGTAGGGGGAATGCCCTAACTGAGGGTTTTAGGAAGGGGGAGGGGAATATGGGGGGAAAATTCATGTGGGCCCCACTCAAAAATTTTCCCCTCGAAACTGAGGAAAAAATGTGAGGAAAAGAGGGGATTTGTTATAAATTTACTAAACTGCCCTCTATCCAACAAAAGAGAGCATTTTTTATCTTTTTACAAAAAATAAGGGTAAATTGGTAATTTTCTCTCTACCTCACAAACAAACAAAACATTACTTTTTCACTTTTATTTCCCCTACTTTTTTACTATCCAAATAAGGGGAGGTAAAATTAATTTTCCCTCCCCTCCCCTCCCCCCTTCCCAAACATAGTGTAAGGGTGTGTGATGCGTGCCTTGTATGGGCCTTCAAAGTTTCTACCCTTGGTAAAGGCATTTTTAGTTCAACCAACTTATAATGATCCTATTAGGGGATAGGTGAAGGCACTTGTTGTTCCTGAATTTGCTGTGTTTAAACCACATCCAAAAATAAATAAATCATCCAAAACTTCATGTGTGGTCCTGATGGAAGTGTTTTTTTTTTTTTTTTTTCTGTGCCCTAAATGAGGGATAGCCTCCTTGAAATTTCTGCTTTCGTCAATTTTCAATTACATACTAGCTGCAAATTATTAATTTATGAAGTGAACTCAGGAGAGAGAGGCCAAGTTTAGGAACAGGGTGAAGCGTTATGTGGGGATATGGTGCTGTGTGCAGAACAGAGATCGAGGCCACATCTATTATGACATGTACTGGGATGAGAAACCTGGTTGGAAACCAGCTCCACCTTCAACTCCAGAGGATGACCATCCACCTTGGTAGACACCTGATTCCACATACCTCTATAAACCATCTGTGAAAATGCTTGAGAAAGGGAAAAAAGAAATATTCAGTCAGTTATTTAATGGCCTGTAGTCAGTTGACCCCAAAAGGTAAAGAAATTTTCTGCTGTGCCTGTGGGTGAACAGAAACCCTCTTTTTTCCTTTTTGTCCGTTGGAGGGCTGAAGCCCCTTTTGTAAAACATTTGTTGCAATTTTGACATTCAGATTATTCCAAGATGCAATTTAATAATTGATGGTTTTTTATTCTGGCTCAAGGATATAACTTGTGTGAGTGTGATTGTGCATGTGTAGAAAATTTCTCAGATGAGAACATTTTAAATCATTACTACTACATTTGGGGCTTTTATTGGAGCCCGCCACTATCAATCCATCATATCCATCGATTGAAATATTGATATTGGACAGCAAAACTGGCAAGTATAGGCGATACAAAAGATAATTGACTCTATTGGTTTGGTTTTGTACCTTCAATTAAGAATTGGAAAAATATGTACAGGGGATATCATGAAACTTTTAGAATTTGACTGGCCTGCACCTGTCATAGTGAAGACCAGGTTTAAACCAAGTAATGGAAAAAGAACAAAAAAACAAAAAAAAACAAAAAAAAAAAAAAGCTTGCCCATTAGCCAAGTGGCATGCCAAGATAAAAAAAACAAGGCGTAATCAGATGATTCCACAATTCAATCAAGGGCAGTGATTTTGAACTGTTCACTGCTTCTATCCACATTCTGGGGATTCATCTATTTTACTGTTCATCGATCTGGATATCTGATATCCAAACTTCTGAAACTCACTCCAAGGCATAATCGATCTGGATATTCATCATGTCTTACCTTAAAAATAAATTTCACTCCAAGAGAATATTTTTTTAGTTACTATGGTTTTAAGACACAAGAAAGATGGAAAGCATTACTCTGGTGCAGGGAGGAGCGGTTCAATAGCGTCGGCAGTTTTATTCTTTTTCCTAAAACATGTCAGGAACAAGTAAATGAACCCACCAGAGAAGAAGCCAAAGAACCAACCATTGTCGTAGATAACAACAAGCACACCTGCACAGACTTTCAGGATTCCAACCTTGTGAAGGAAACCTGGAATCACAGGAAGAATGGCGATCACTAGAGCAGCAATTGCTCTCAGATTATAACCTCTGCAGTAATAGTACCTCCCAAGAGGACTTGTTGAGTAGAGCGCATCGACATCCAACATCATCCCACAAACAAGGTAGTAATCTGTGAGAATTATCCCCCCAAGTGGCCCCAAAAGAGCAGAGTACCCAACCAGCCAGGTATAGACAAAGCTATTGGTATTTGCAAAAATCCTCCAAGGCTGGAAGAGAATTCCCAGAACTGCAGTTGCAAGCGCCCCTCGCCAGAAGCTGAAATGGGAGGGGCTGAGATTAACAAGCGCATTGGCTGGCGCCACAACATTGGCAGGGATATTGGTAGTAAGAACAGCAAGAACAATCCCAAGCATCCCAATCACCTTGCTGAAAACTCCCCCAATCTCCCCAAGAAGAGTGATGGGATTTGAAATCACGTGCCCAAAGATCACCTCTGTTGAGGAGGTGACCACCAATCCAACAAATGCGAACGCAGTCATGAACAAAGGCATCCCCACCTGCCCAAGAACCTGATCCATCTGGCTCTTTGCATATCGACTAAAATCAGGAATGTTAAGGGAAACACCAGCCCAGCTGCCAATACAAGCAGTTAGAGAGGGGAAAAACAAAGCCCAGAACTCAGAATTTGTTAGCCTGGAAGGCAAGGAGAGCATCCTCCCAAACCCCCCAGCTTTAATATAAGCCCAGCAGAGAAGTGTGAGTGTGAGACCAACGAGAACCGGAGAAGAATACTTCTCCATGTATCGAATCCCAACCATCCCCTTCCAAATTATAGCCAGTTGAGCTGCCCAGAAGGCGAAAAAGCAGGAGAGCTCAAGTGGGGTGGTGCGCAACCATGAGATTGTTACCCCAAATGAGGAATTCTTGATTGAAGAAGGGAGGACTATGTAGATCGCTTGGCTGCCAATCCAAGTCTCAATTCCAAACCAGCCACAGGCAACTAGAGAACGGAGTAGGGTGGCGATGTGGGCGCCATGAATGCCAAAGGAGGAGCGGGCGAGGACGGGGAAGGGGATGCCGAAGCGGGTGCCGGGGACGGCGGTGAGGATGAGGGTGGTGAGGATGATGAGGTTGGCTGCAAGGAGGGTGAGGAGGCCTTCCCACCAGGACATGCCTTCTTGGACCAGGCTGGCTACTACATAGTAGGTGGTAATGCTGGTGACCAGACCCACCCAGAGGCTGGCCATGTCATAGGCCGAAAGGGTGCGCTGGGAGGGAGAGATGGGTGCCAGATCTGGGTTTGTGTGGTTCTCAATGACCTCTTCTTCTTCAGCTCTATCTACACCTGCCATTGCTGCTGTGAACTGTAGAGAGCCTCTTTGTTCTGTCACTTGAGCTTTGAACTCTGAACTCTACTCTACCTGGAATTGGAGCAGTTCTGGAACTGCAGGGTGCAGGGTGCCTCTATGTTACTTTTGTCTGGATCCCAAAATAAGGGTGAGGAGTGGGAGTGCATGATGAGTGGAGATCTTTGTAAAAGGACTTTTAGATTCTGTCCAACCCTGGCCTGTGTTTTTAAATCGGCAATTGGTAAAAAAAAATTGGGGTAGGTTGGATGAGCTTATCAGGATGTAAATCAGCAATGTGAGTGATCTTTTTTTTTAACAATATTTGTATGCTTTAAGGTGGACCCTAATCTCTATTTTATAGGGATTTAGAAGGTATAGATTCTCTTCATCTTGTCAGGAGCAAGACTTTCTCAATGGCATTGAAAATCTTTTAATTTTCTGTGTGCGTTTGTATGTGTGTGTGTGTTTTTTTTTTAATCCATATGTGTAGCATTTTTTTACATGAAAAATGAAAAATTAAACTATTTTTCTTAAATCAAGAGAAACCATTTTTTTGGGGGGGCATTTGGTGAAAGGTCCTTCAACAGTACGTTTTATAGCCTGTGGTCCAGGTCATTTTCTCATAAAGGCAGCGGTCCCCTTTTAACATTTAATGAGTCAAAAAGACAAAAATGCCCTCTCTTTATATACTCTATACGTCACCAAACATGCATTGCTTTAAAATATTCCGTCATACACTCCGAAATTTGAGCAAAATAAAGATTCTGAAATCAAAGATGAAGGAAACTGCAGAAAGAAGCAAAATCAACCTATCAGTGACCTCAAGCGATCGAATCATCTTGATTTAAACTTAATTGAGTTTGATATAAGTTTATCTAAGTTTTTGTTTGAATTTATCTGAGTTTGATATGAAATTATTTGACTTTGACATGTATTTATCTAAGCTTTATATAAAGTTATCTTAGTCTATGATCAATTAAATATGACTTTAAATGAATTTATCTGTATAGTACATTATTTTTCTGAGTTTGATTTCAATTTAACTTCGTTTGTTATTAATTAAACAAGGTTTCAAATGAATTTATGTGACTTTGAAACGATTTTCTTTGAGTTTTTATTAAGCTTATCTGAGTTGCTTATGAAATAATGAGTTTGGTATGAAATTAACTGAATTTCACAAGATTTTATTTGACTTTAAAATGTATTCAACTTGATTTTAAATGAGTTTTTTTTAGTTTGCTGTGAATTTATCTAAGTTCTGTATGTGTTATCTGACTTTGGCATAATGTTATTTGACTTTGGCATGATGTTATCTGTGTTTGGTATGAATTTATCTAAGTTTGATATGAATTTATTTGTGTTTGCTTTGAATTAATCTGAGTTTGATACGAATTAAGTGAATTTATCTGAGTTTGCTGTGAATTTATCTAACTTTGATGCATGTGTTATCTGACTTTGGCATAATGTTATTTGACTTTGGCATGATGTTATCTGTATTTGGTATGAATTTATCTAAGTTTGATATGAATTTATTTATTTTTTCTTTGAATTAATCTGAGTTTGATACGAATTAAGTGAATTTATCTAAGTTTGCTGTGAATTTATCTAACTTTGATGTGAACTTATTTGACTTTGGAATGAGTTTTTTTGAGTTTGCTGTGAATTTATCTAAGTTTTATATGTGTTATATGACTTTAGCATGATGTTATCTGTGTTTGGTACGAATTTATCTAAGTTTGATGTGAATTCATTTATGTTTGCTTTGAATTAATCCGAGTTTGATATGAATTAAGTGAATTAATCTAACTTTGATGTGAACTTATTTGACTTTGGCATGAGTTTTTTTGAATTGTTAAATGAGTTTTCTAGGAGTTTCCTGTAATTTATCTAAGTTCTGTATGTGTTATCTGACTTTGGCATAATGTTATTTGACTTTGGCATGATGTTATCTGTGTTTGGTATGAATTTATCTAAGTTTGATATGAATTTATTTGTGTTTGCTTTGAACTAATTTGAGTTTGATACGAATTAAGTGAATTTATCTGAGTTTGCCATGAATTTATCTAACTTTGATGCATGTGTTATCTGACTTTGGCATAATGTTATTTGACTTTGGCATGATGTTATCTGTATTTGGTATGAATTTATCTAAGTTTGATATGAATTTATTTATTTTTTCTTTGAATTAATCTGAGTTTGATACGAATTAAGTGAATTTATCTAAGTTTGCTGTAAATTTATCTAACTTTGATGTGAACTTATTTGACTTTGGCATGAGTTTTTTTTACTTTGCTGTGAATTTATCTAAGTTTTGTATGTGTTATATGACTTTGGCATGATGTTATCTGTGTTTGGTACGAATTTATCTAAGTTTGATGTGAACTTATTTGTGTTTGCTTTGAATTTATCTGAGTTTGATACGAATTAAGTGAATTTATCTGAGTTTCCTGCAAATTTATCTAATTTTGATGTGAACTTATCTGACTTTTGCATGAGTTTATTTGAGTTTATATGAGTTTATCTGTGTTTGAAATCACAACCAATTTGAAAACAAGTTATGTCACTTTGATATGAGATTATCTAACTAGATTTGGTTTGGTTTGACTAGAATTAGTTTGAATTTATTTAGCTTTGATAAAAATTTAACTGAATCTAGCAACCTGTCCCATGTGACTGATGCAATCAGTTGTTCAAGTATTCTCTTAGTTTTCTTCTTTAGCTCTTCATTTCTATTGAAACAATGTCTTCCATCAAGGCGCTCTTCCAATGTCGAAAAAGAAAGACTTTCCTCAAAGCTGTTCTAGGACTAGCCATGAGGATTATGAAGTAGTTCACTTGCCATGCTCCAAGACCCAACCCGTTACAGATGGTAAGGGCCTTGTAAAAATAATCCGGGAAAGACAGTGAGTTAGAGTTAAAACCCATATTTAAATTGCATGACACCCATTTAAATGGTATGAAGGGCAAATGAGTCATAAAAAATCTGATGTCACATGCTTAGGAACCACACACCCATTTAAATGGTTAGAAGGGCAAATGAGTCATTAAAAATCTGATGTCACATGCTTGGGGACCACACACCCATTTAAATGGTTAGAAGGGCAAATGAGTTATAAAAAAATCTGATGTCACATGCTTAGGGACCACCGCCTGAATTAATCCCATGCGCAAGGGACTTTAGGCCTTAAACATTAATACTCTGTCTTAGAGACTTTATAACATAGAAATGAGGGATCTTTCCCTAATTTACTCTTTTTTTTTACCTTTGTTTTTATAGAGTAGATATTCGAAGTCACGCACTCCCACTTAAAAAGCTATTTCTCACAGGAGAGGATAAGAAATGTTTTTTCCATTCACTAAAAAAGAAAAAATGAGAATTATTGGTGCAGGGAGATTCTAGAGTCCCACAAATGCATCCTTGATATCTCACAACTTCATCTAGTTGAATCATGTCCAAACTCTTTTCATTTCAAGGAGTTCTCACATGGGCGCCACATGTGGCATGAAGGCCACACACTCAACACATGGTTCCCCATTTATCAGTGTGTCTATCAAATTTCATTTCAATGACACAAGACATGTAATTTAGTCAAAGGTCATATTGATATGGCACAAGACATGTAATTCAAGACAAAAGGAAAAAGCTGGAGAGTTAATCATGTTTACTTTATATGTTTTACACCTGCTTAATTCTTCCCTTAGGGCCTGTTTGGATAAATGAGGAGTGGAGTGAAATGAAGTTTATTTTACATGTGGAGTGGAGTGAAGAGAAGTGGGTTGAAGTTAAAATATAATACTTCATTTCACTCCATTTGGATGCTTATTTTGAAGTTAAAGTTTGAAGTAAAATCTACTTTTACTCAAGGAAATGGAAGTAGTTAGAGTTGAAGTGAAATGGAGTACATATGGCTCACAACATTACTTCATCTATTATGCCAGACTCATCCAAACGGGGTAGATTTGAAATTTTAGACAGTTAGGGCCCATTTAACTTCACTCTACTCTGTTTTTTGCCTATCCAAATAGGCCCTTACGGTATAATTTTATTTGGAGTGAAACTTGCATTTAAAATGTAGGACCCACTTTGAAAAAACCCATATAGGGTTGTCACTCTTATAAAAATATCATATAAGGTAGGCCATTTTTAAGAAGGTCTTTTCATTTGAAGAGACATTAGAGCAATTATAGCCTCTTGAGCACAAAGCAAAAAGATAACGACATCTGTATTTATTAGGCCTACTCCTTTAATGTGATTGTGGGGCCTTCGATTTAGTATTTGAAAGTTCAAAACGAGAGAGACTACTGTAGTTGTCTCTCTGTGGGGCCTACTGATGGATGAAAATTGTGATTACTAGTTTAGATCTCAAATTAGAGTTATCACCTTTTAATAAGTGTTTCCATTCAACAGTAAGCGTTACCCAAATCAGAGTGATACTATATTCTATGTAGATTTTTAGGGTTTGAATCTAAGGCACGTTTGTGTAGCGCTTAATCTGTAATGCCTTTTTTTTTTCTCTCTTTGTTTCATGCATCTGTAGTGGTAAATTCTATATTTTCAGACACTACTGCTTCACCACATAGAATTTTCGAATATGACATCCCTTTCAAACTTTCATTGCAACACAAGAAAGCGTCGGGACTGAAGGATATAAGGTGAATATGCAAATGGACTTCTCGCTTTCTTAAGATCTAAATTACCCAGAGATGGTGGTCATTCATTTCTCATCTCTCTTATTCATTTTCCAAAGAATGGAAGATCATTTGATACCCTTTTTATAATATTTACCTTTGCCTTTTTTATTTTAATCGGATACACATTTTATAATTCTGAGTCACTCAATTATATGAAACGAGATAGTAATAGCAATTGTTATGTATTTAATCAATACGTCAAAAACTTCAGGACTGATGGAACACGTCAAATTAAATTTTATAACCATTTAGTACCATAATAGCCACTGGACACTAGAGGGTGTGGGAGGGCTGGAGTGTGGGCCCTAAATTGTGCAGTGGTGGCCCCTTCACATCGTTTCGTATATACTAGTGGAGCCCTGCACGTGCAATGCACGTGCACTAAACACACAGTTTTACTAAGAAGATTTTTAAAAAATAAAGCTTTTAAAAAATTTAGTAGAAGCTGAAATACATTTAAAAATCAAATTTCAACAGAAAATGAGTGCAATGTCCAAATACAGCTGGCACTACTTTTTCCTATATATTTGAAAACAATAAAACGATGATATAGTGAGAAACATGAGATCTCAAAAGACAATCGATATGGGATTTGTAAAACTTTTTTAGGATATAAATCACATATTTCTAGATATTTTATCATGAATGTGTACAAAGAAATTTAAATTTACTTTATTTAACCTATCAGGTCGACTTATCAGTTTCCTGGTAGACTTGACCTGCTAAAGTTGGAGTCTAGTCAAAAGCATAGTCAAATTGATAACCTGCAGTTTTATAAAAAAATAAAAATAAAAACTAAGAACCAGATGGGCTTACTGTTTTAACCAATTACCATGAGCATTGTATGTTCACTACAAAATCATATTCTATTAAGGAAAAAAAATTAATTATATCATAAGTAAGGACATCAGAATTAAAAAACTGAAATGGTGATTTTAGTCTTAACTTACAAAGAAGAATAACATCTCACACCGATCGTCAAGAATAATGAAGTAATATGGCTTATCCCCAAGCGACAGGGAGCAACAATGGTGGAACTATGATATAAACTTTGACAGGTAAGATTTGCAGAGCACCTGTTGATCGATATTAGTATTTAACATGTGCTTTATTTTATTTTGTAAGACGGACCACTATTAGGTAAAAAGAGGCAATACCTCTCCAAGAGTCAACATCTTCTTTTGCTTGATACAAAGTGCTATATTTTGGGCAAAATTAGCGAAAGGTCCCTATAAGTCAATGTTTCCAGCCTCAAGTCCAAGGAAAAACTTTTTAAGGCTTATGGTCCACTCAGCTAGACTTTTTCCAGCCTTAGGTCCCTACATCCACATGATCTCATTTTTTAGGACTAAATTGCCCTTTCAACCGTTTTAGGCATGAAATTTTTGAAATTTGAAATTTTAAAATTTATATTCTCCCTCATTTGTGCTTGGGCAATCCTAGCGCATGGTTAGGGCTCGGAAAGTAAGAAGATCCGCTAAAATGGTTTTTTTCGGGGCTCTGCGGGCCTTCTCCCTCAGCTATAACGACTTCGACCACCAGCTCCCCTCCTCCATGATCGCCCACCCCAAGCTCGACCTAGAATCCGGCGAGCTCTTCTCCCTCAGCTATAACATTGCTCGCAAACCATACCTCAAATACTTCCGCTTCGTCCCAGAAGGCCGGAAGTCTCCGGACGTCGACATCCCATGTGTTCTGTTCGACCATGACCCACGACTTTGCCATTATCAAAAACCTCGTCATCATCCCCCACCAGCAGGTGGTGTTCAAGCTCGAGGAGATGATCCGTGGCGGCTCTCCTGTCGTCTACGACCGGAAAAAGACCTCCCGGTTCGGAATTCTCTCCAAATACGCAGCCGACGCGTCGGAGATGAAATGGGTAGATGCGCCCGACTGCTTCTGCTTCCACCTCTGGAACGCATGGGAGGAGCCGGAATCCGACGAGGTGGTGGTTATTGGATCCTGCATGACGCCACCCGACTCCATATTCAACGAATCCGACGAGACAATCAAGAGCGTCCTATCAGAGATCCGCCTCAATTTTAAAACGGGCAGGCGATCCGCTGTTCCATCATCCAAGACCCATCAAAGCAGCTGAGTTTGGAAACGGGTATGGTGAACTAGTATCGGTTGGGGAGGAAGACGAGATTCGCTTATTTGGTGATTGCAGAGCCGTGGCCGAAGGTGTTTGGGATCGCTAAGGTGGATCTATCGACCGGCGACGTCAAGAAGTATTTGTACGGAGAACGGAGATATGGTGGCGAGCCGTACTTCATGGCGAAGGACCAGAGTGAAGAGGATGATGGGTATGTTATGTCTTTCATGCATGATGAGAAGACTTCGAGGTCGGAGTTGCAGATTGTGAATGCTGTTGATATAAGATTGGAGGCTTCTGTAATGTTGCCTTCTAGAGTCTGATCTCTGCAATTCCACAAGCACTGTAGAAACCAAAACCTCTATAAATCAGATGGCCCACCACAGATCTCCGACGGAGAAGGAGGGTCGCTGCCTCTAATGTCGTGCCTTGATCGGAGAGGACGAATACCACTGGGAGCAGTGTCTTCTGGTTCTTGTTGCAGAACCAGAACGGGAGAAGAAGAAGAAGTGGGTTTAGGTTCTGCAGCAGCTCCGGGTTGGTTCCAGGTCAGGTTCGACCTGACTCGTTTCAGAAGCCGGGTTGTTTTTTCGGCTGAGAAGGAAATTTATCTATTTTTTTGTCAAATTTATCTGAATTGTTGTCAAATTTATCTGAGTTTTGTTCAAATTTATCTATTTTTTGTCATATTTTTTTGTGTTTTTGTCAAATTTATCTGAGTGTTGTTCCAATTTATCTGTTTTTTGTCATATTTCTTTGTATTTTTGGTAAATTTATCTGATTTTTTTTAAAATTTATCTGAGTTTTTGAAAAATTTATCTGAGTTTTGTTCAAATTTATCCGAGTTTTTTTCAATTTTATCTGAGTGTTGTTCAAATTTATCTGTTTTCCGTCATATTTCTTTGTGTTTTTGGTAAATTTATCTGAGTTTTTTCAAAATTTATTTGAGTTTTTTAGCAAATTTATTTATGTTTTTTGAAATCTATATGCGCTTTTTAAATTTATTTGAGTCTTTTGAAATTTATTTGTGTATTTTCAAATTTATTGTGTTTTTTGAAATTATTGTATTTTTTAAAATTTATTTTCGTCATTTTAAAATTATTTGCATTTTTGAAATTTTCTTTACATCTTTTGAGATTTATTTGAGTCTTTTGAAACTTATTTATATTTTCTGAAATTTATTTGGATATTTTGAAACTTATTTGCATCTTTTTAAATTTATTTGCGTTATTTGATTATATATTATTTTTTTAATTTATTGGATTTTTTGAAATTATTTTATTTTTTAAAATTTATTTTCGTTATTTTAAAATTTATTTGTGTGTTTTTAGAATTTATTTGAAAATCTGGAGATTCTATTAATCGTGAGCAATTAAATGTTAGTTGGCCATTATTAATGAGATATCCCACCAATCATGGGATTGGTTATGATTTGAAGAAATGGTAAATTAGACATTTTTGGTGTGAATAAGTGTGAGAGGGACCTTTGGCTCTATGACTTTTTTTTGTGGATCTCAGGCCATAAAGTGTAATGTTGAGGGACCTGTCGCCGAATGCCCCTATATTTTATACCCAGTAAGAAAAGGATAATACAAAGTAATCATAGAAGTTCAGTTAAATGGAAGCTTACAAATAGAGATATCCATAGGGAAAAAATACCAAAAAATAAAAATTACAAATACAAATCTGACAAAAGAATTTGATCTTCCTCTTAAGAAATACATAAGAATGTAACCTAGGTATTCTAAATCAACTCTTCTGCTCTGTTCTGTATAAATGATGGGAGTGCTGATCAAAGTAAGAAAAATTCGAAACGAACAAAGACAAACTGAATTTGTTGCAGCTCAACATTAAATACTTATTTTAGTTGTTTACACTTAAAACGATCACTTCATTCACCGACTCTGAAGTTAGTAATAACGCTAGCATAACAAGCAGTTTTTATGAGATTCTCGTTTTTTCTTTAAAGAAATGCATGGCACTTCATTGAAATATATGAAAAGAAGAAGAAGAAGCTTGCAATGATGAAAGAAATAAATGTGTTTGAAAATGATCAAAGTTTTTCAATTTAAACCTCATGAGTAAGAGCAATAATAAATAAATATATTCATGCCCTTGAAATGCCCTTTTATAAAAAAAATTTACAAAAGTTGTATCTTAAGAAACTAAAAATTGTACAAAACAACAGTAATTTTACGATAGCAATCTATAAGACCTCCCACTAAATTGCATTTATGAAATTATCTTTAGCAATCACTAATATTAGAAGAGCAACAATATTTAGTAGTAGTACTAATCACATTATCTAACTTATGATTATTCTTCCAGCATGGGTATAAATCAAGATCAATGCAACTATTATGTCAGAAGTTAGAAATAATAATACTAAGGGCCCGTTTGGATGTTTACAGAATAAAATATTTATAGATTTAAATATTACAAGAATAAGATAATATATAATAGAATAATGTAATATTAAAATATTATAATATTTTTGCTGTTTGGCAATTTTTGAAGAATATTACATATTTTCAATTGAGTTGTTTGGAATGTGCTACGATTAAAGTAAATTTATTATTAGAATAATTTTTAATTAAATACTTTTAATTTATATGTAATTTACGATGCAGTCTGGATAAAAAAGTAGTGTGATAAAATAAAGTTCAAATGCCACGTTTTTTTAATATAAGTTACTTTTCTTTTATCAAATAAAACTTAAAAGAAATACTTTACAACTCTCTCTCCCACTTAATTTCACCACTTACTTCATCTCACCTTACTTTATCTCATATTTTATCATGATGTGATATCAATTTTTATTTAACTTTACCACACACGTGAACGTGTCACGTTTTATTTAACATATAAAACTACAGTAAAATGTGATAAAGTAAAGTCACACAAAAAGAAACTACTTTACCATTCCCTCCCATTTTACTTCACCATATACTTTATCTCACATTTACTTTACTCCTCCTTTACTGTGCTGTGACATTTACCTTTACTTTACTTTACTATATATGTAAACAAATACATCATGATGGATTTGGTGAACTAAAGTATTACTTTACTCTACCATTTTTTAATGGTGAAATTAGCGAAAGGTCCCTATAAGTCAATGTTTCCAGCCTCTAGTCCAAGGAAAAACTTATTAAAGCCTCTGGTCCACTCAGCTAGACTTTTTGCAGCCTTAGGTCCCTCAATCCACATGATCTCATTTTTCAAGCCTAAATTGCCCTTTCAACCATTTTAGGCATAAAATTTTGAATTTTCAAATTTCAAATCTCCCCTCCTCCCTCCTTCCTAAATCCTCTTTATACTTGACAGATGGCAAATCTTCCCTCCTTCCTCCTTCCTAAATCCTGCAGCCGGACTGCTTTACTGCAGCCGGACTGCTTTATTGCACTTCTCTGTTGCGCCTCCACCTGAGTCGAGGAAGAAGGCAACAGTTCTTTCAATTGGTATCCTAGCCTGATTTGCGTGCGTTTGACTATCTAGATTTTGTGATGGGGCTGTGGATCATGCAGAGATCAGATGGATTGGATCTCAAGTTCTCGTTGGGATTCCCGAACTGCTTTACTGCACTTCTCTGTTGCGCCTCCACCTGACTCGAGGAAGAAGGCAGCAGTTCTTTCAATTGGTATCCTAGCCTGATTTGCGTGCATTTGACTGTCTAGATTTTGTGATGGGGTTGTGGATCATGCAGAGATCAGATGGATTGGATCTCGCGATCTCGTTGGGATTCTAGTGGGTCATCGCTGCGCCAGGCTTCCTATCCTGTTTGGAGCAGATCCCCATTGAAGACGATTTCTGCCGGAAAAGGGAAGAGAGAAAGAGTTCGGATTCTTCGAACTCTGGTGGACCACAGAAATCGGGCTGATCGTTGCATGTTGTTGCTAACCGAACTTGAAGACCGGAGAATAGATGCAGCCGGACTGCTTTACTGCAGTTGGTCTTCCAAAAGAGGAAGATCTGGTTCCGGACCAGGTAAGAAGCAGAGGGCTCCAGACTTTCCTCTTTGCCGGAGTTAGTCGTCGGATTTGGCTATAAGGATCTGAGGAGTAGGGTCGGACACGTTGACTGCCATCGCCAGTCCTATGTCGTCAGGGAAAGAGGAATAAGACTGAGGAACCCGGTCGATTCTGGTTACAGAAATCAGAACCAGAGCGAAGAGGAAGAAGAGACCTAGGCCAGGTTCTGCCCAGGTCCAGGTTGGGTTCCGGGTCGAGTTGACCTAACTCGTTTGCATTCCGCGGAGGACTGACGTCTCCCGGTGATTGCACTTTGGTTTTGTTTATCTTTTTGTCAAATTTATCTGAGTTTGGTCAAATTTATCTAAATTTATCTGTGTTTTTGTCAAATTTATCTGAGTTTTGTTCAAACTTATATGGCTTCTGTCATATTTCTTTGTGTTTTTTGTAAATTTATCTGAGTTTTTGGCAAATTTATCTGAGTTGTTTTCAAATTATCTGAGTTTTGTTTAAATTTATCTATGTTTCTATCAAATTTATCCGAGTGTTGTTCAAATTTATCTGTTTTCTATCATATTTCTTTGTATTTTTGGTAAATTTATCTGAGTTTTTTTCAAAATTTATTTGAGTTTTTTAGCAAATTTATTTACGTTTTTTGAAATCTATATGCGTTTTTTTAAATTTATTTGCGTCTTTTGAGATTTACTTGTATTCTTTCAAATTTATTGCGTTTTTTGAATTATTGCATTTTTTAAAATTTATTTTCGTTATTTTAAATTTATTTGCATTTTTTGAAATTTTATTTGGACCTTTTGAGATTTATTTGAGTCTTTTGAAATTTATTTATATTTTCTGAAAATTATTTGGATATTTTGAAACTTATTTGCATCTTTTTAAATTTATTTGCGTTATTTAATTATATATTGACTTTTTTTAACTTATTGCATTTTTCGAAATTATTTAATTTTTAAAAATTTATTTTCGTTATTTTGAAATTTATTTGTGTGTTTTTATAATTTATTTGAAAATCTGGGGATTCCATTAATCGTGGGCAATTAAATGTTAGTTGGCCATTATTAATAGGATTTCCCACCAATCATGGGTTATGATTTAAAGAAAGGGTAAACTAGACATTTCAGGTGTGAGAAAGTGTGAGAGGGACCTTTGGCTCTATGACTTTTTTTTGTGGATCTAAGGCCATAAAGTGTAATGTTTAGGGACCTGTCCCCGAATGCCCCTTTTTTAATCGTCATTTTGAAAGATTCTTATATTGTAGAAAGTTTTCTACTAGGGGGAGCTATATGAAGAAAATATTGAGTTTTTTGAAAGAAAAGAATCTTTTCTTCAGTTTTTTCTGGGGTTGCCAAACGCACAAGATTCTTTTCTTTGGAAAATGAAAGATTATGTTATATAAAATATTACTTTCTTGTGTTTTCTTGTGCATCCAAACAGGCCCTAAGTGGGGCCCACATCTTGCAGTTTATTGGACATATCTATATATATATCTATAATAATACTAAGTGGGGCCCACATCTTGATTTTATTGGGCATGTGTGTAGTGAAAAATAATAATACTAAGTGGGGCTCACATCTTGCATATTATTGGACAGGTGTGTAGTGAAAAAGTACTACACTTTACTCTCTTTTATATAAGGGTATAGAAAATTATAAGTGAGCCATGGTGTGTAATGAAAAGCATTGTCATTTTGTTCTCTTTTATAAGAGTAGATATAGATACTCTCTTTTATATAAGGGTATAGAAAATTATAAGTGGGCCATGGTGTGTAGTGAAAAGCATTGTTATTTTGTTCTCTTTTATAAGATTGTATATAGATTTAGATAGAGAAATAGATAATACTAAGTGGGGCCTACATCTCGCATTTTATTGGGCAGGTGAGTAGTGAAAAAGTACTACACTTTACTCTCTTTTATATAAGGGTATAGATATAGATATAGAGATAGAGATAGAGAAAATAATAATAATAATGTATAGATTATATTACAATTATATAGGTGGGGCTCACACAAGTTCTTCTCTTTTATAATCTTATTATTATTATATAAGTGGGGCCCAAGTTCTTCTTTTTTAGAAGGGTAATAATATATAGATTTATTATCTAAGTGGGGCCCACACAAGTTATGTCATTTTATTTTTAATAAAAAAAAATAGATTGTATTATTATTATATAGGTGGGGCCCACACAAGTTCTTCTCTTTTAGAAGGGTAATAATAATATATAGATTATATTATTATTATCTTAAGTGGGCCCACATCTTGCATTTGATTGGGCAAGAGATTATATTATTATTATCTAAGTGGGGCCCAAACAAGTTATGTCATTTTTTCATTAATAATAATAATAATGATGTATAGATTATATTATTAGGGTTAGAGTTAGGGCCATGGGTAGTTTGGTCTTTAGGTGATGTTCTAGAAGATTCTCTAGTGGATAACCCCTATAGTAATTACTAATATCTAGCTAGGGCCTTTAACAAACAAACTAACTCTATAAATAACAAAAGACACCCTATTAACTCTACTAATTACACAACTAGACTAAACTCACTAAAACCAAGGAAATACCTTTCTACCCATAATTAAACTCTATAATTAGAGTAATTAGATATACTTAGGCTCTAATATAGAATTCAAATTCAAATTGAGGGCCCACAAGGGGTGGAGACTCACATTATATGTACAGGTATCAAACAAAAGTACACTACCAATGTTAAAAAAAAAAGAAACTACAATATGAGAGAAATCTTACTATCAGATCTATAGATGTCAATCGTGAGTTTTTATTTTGCAGAATATGAACTTTGTCATGAGAAAACTTATCCCTGCAAAGTCATAAAAAGGAAATATAAGCCATACAATCAAGCTACTAGTGGTTCATTCAAAGATATAATAAATATAGGTGGGGGCCCACATAAGTTCTTCTCTTTTAGAAGGGTAATAATAATATATAGATTATATTATTATTATCTTAATTGGGGCCCACATCTTGCATGTGATTAGGCAAGTGTGTAGTAAAAAAAAAAGTTACATCTTGCTCTCTTTTATAATAGTAGATAGAGATAGAGATCTAGATATAGATATATATATATAGATATAGAGATGAGATGATGAGAAAATGATGATGAAGTGGGCCCTACAATGGTGCAGTAAAAAAAAAGATGTATCTTTCTCTCTTTTATAAGAGTAAATATAGATATAGATATAGATATAGATATAGATAGATAGAGATGAGATGATGATGATAAAGTGGGCCCCACAATGGTGTAGTAAAAAAAAGATGAATCTTTCTTATAGAAAATGAGATGAAATGATAATGAGATAATGAGAAAATCATGATGATTTCTTATAAAAAAATGAGATGAGATGATAAGAAAATGATGATGAAGTGGGCCCCATAATGGTGTAGTAAAAAAAGATGCATCTTTCTCTCTTTTATAAGAGTAGATAGAGATGAGATGATGAGAAAATGATGATGAAGTGGGCCCCACAATGGTGTAGTAAAAAAAAAGATGCATCTTTCTTATAAAAAATGAGATGAGATGATGAGAAAATGATGATGATTTCTGATGATGCCAAAATTGGATTTCGGACACAACCGGTCAAGTAATAAATGCAGTAATAAATGCGGTAAATAAATGAGAGAGAGAAAGGGAATTTATAGTGGTTCGGTCTGTGTGACCTACATCCACTTCATAAAGGCAGAGGTTGCCTGTGGTATTTTACTTCTCCAATGAGTAGGGTACAGGCTAGGAGAATACAAGAGTAGAAAAATAGGAAGACATCAATTGCCCTCAAGTGCTTGTGAGGCTCCTCGATTTATAGTCCTCCCCTAACAGATGGGGACGGCCTTCGAACTGCCCTCGCGCTGGACGAGGCAGGTGAGATATTCTCTGCAGGACCTGGTAAAAGTGAGACTGCTTCCGAAGCGACGTGGCTGCCTTGACTTGGCCAAGATATGTGGATCTGGACCCGGATCTGAACGGATTAATCGGGCTTTAACTGATTTGGACCTTGGCTCATTGGGCTATTCTGACCTGACTCATCCTCATGGGTTGGGTCATTTGGCCCCGACTCATTAATTTCTTATAAAAAATGAGATGAGATGATGAGAAAATGATGATGAAGCGGGCTCCACAATAATGTAGTAAAAAAAGGATGTATCTTTCTCTCTTTTATAAGAATAGAGATAGCGATATATAAAGTGTAATAGAGTAAATATATGTAATAGATCTTTTATAATAGTATAATATAATATGTAATAATAGTGTAATAGAAACTTGCAATGAAATGGGCTCCACAGTAATGTAGTAAAAAAAAACATGCACTTTGTTCTCTTTTATAATAGTGTAATAGACATGTCCGTTAGCACATACTTCTAGGAAATTGGAAGAACTATAAAAGTGGTTTGATTTTGTCTGTCCGCTTTTGCTGCCAAAAGTGTGCATTTGTTACTCCTCTTTAGTGGGAGACACCCAGGCAGATATAGTCCCAAAGTGGATCCTTGAAAATGAAAAGTCTGCCTCTGTTTGTGGGCTCACAAGTCACACCTTAAAACCAGGACCACATAAACCCACTGCCGTCACATATTTGAACCTATTTTGAAATAAACAAAAATCCCCGGCGACTCTTTTGCCCTTTTCTTTTAAATGACTAAAATACTATCCAGGGCATATTTGGCATTTGGCAACAGTTTGAAGGTCGAATTCCTCGCTCAAAATTTACGATTGCGTGAATTTTTTTATTTGATTTAGTATGGATTTTACAGGAAATGGACTCCAGACTTCCATTCATAGTGTCGCACCCCCCCCCCCCCCCCCCCCCCCCCCAATCGGATCTGTGGAATCAGTGCCTTTTTAAGGATTTGCGAAGGTACAGTAAATCTGAACGTTAATATAGGATAGACCGGTTTTTGCATTTTTTGGCTTTTATGGGCTCCACAATCAAGATCTGAACCGACGATTGTGTTAAAAAAGTCATAACGGCCATGTCATAAAATTTCAACCGTTGATTCATCTTAGATCTTAAGATATTTGCAAAACCGTATGGGATGTTAGATGACGATTTCTGATTTGTTGTGGGCCAAAAAAAGGGATTATATCCAGTCCATTTTTTTTATTTTCTGGTTCCTGTGGGCCCCCTTTGCACGATCTGAACCGGTAGTTATTTGTGGAAGGTCAAACACAGTTAGTTGACCAAATTTCAACCGTTGATCCTTACCATATTTTGAGATATTCACAAAGGAAAACTTAAGGGAGCAACAGGTGCTTCAGCTCCTACTACAGGAGATTTAAGAGGTTGTCCTGAGCCACAACTTCCAAAAAATCTTCATGATGGCCTTGTTCAACGTTACGAAATTCCTATACCTCGAGGTCAACACTAGTAGAAGCTGAAGGAAGTTTGTTTTTTCAGAGTTATTTTGTCTCTCCCTACATATTCAACTCTCCTTTAGCTGAAATATTTCATTCTTTTATTCCTTTTCTTTTGGTTGTATCCCCTTATATTGAGTTTTTCTTTGTTGAGTCCTTAGTTATTTTGTTGTTTTGGGGACTGATTCTCTCTGCCTAAGGTTTTTTTTTTTTGTTTTTGTTTTTAATACAATTTACCTTGAAGCAAAAATGAAATTATAGAAGTGAGGCAAAATCCTATTTGAATGAAATTTTGCGAGGATCTCCACTATTTTGGGATGCTTTGATCTTGTCCTCTGACTTGTTGCATAGGACCTCAACCTAGTTAGAGAAAAAAAAATGTGGCATGTTGGTCCCAACATTAATTTGTAGGACCTGGAAATGCTGACAATAGGCCCAATTCTCTATGAGCACGTGTGGGATAAAATATACTTGTCTGTATTATTAAAATGGTACGCGAATCAAGATGTCAGAGAATGATCGTCTTCCATATTAAGATGTTACAAGATGACAAAACCTCAAGTACCTTTCAGGGTCCCGGCCAGGCCCATGTAGGCTGGACTACTTCTAGTGTTCTAAAACCTCGGTCAAAGATTCTGACCTGACCCATTTCATCCCCAGCAGAATATATTAGATAAAATGCATTGAATCGTATCTGTGGATGGACCTGGGCCAAAGTCCTAACCTGACCTATTTCATCCCCAGCAGAATATATCAGTTAAAATGCATTGAATGATATGGACCTAGACTTTTCATGCCAGGGCCCACGGGCCTGGGTACCAGCCTCATCATGGACGGGGTGGAACGCGCTGGGCCATGCCCGTTTGACATCCCTTTAAAGAAGCCGACCCCCTCTATGAATTGACAAATCAACTTAATTTGACACTCATGAAGTTTGCACACCCTTAAATGGGAATATTATCCGGTGAGATGGAGAGATGACTTGATATGGCCTACTTAGATAAGTGCCAACCATAAAAGACATATGGGATTGAAAGATCCTGAGGAGGGACTGGTAGGTGAAAAAACTAACTCCATCCAATCGTCCTAACTTCTTCGTAATAACCATTTATATTTACAAATATTTACAATAGAGATGATATAAAAATACCCCATTTCACATATGGAGTAGTTATTTTGCACATACCAACCTCATCAAGATCTTTCAACTCCCCATGCCTTCGAAGAATATCGCTAATTCAAGTTTATTCAAGTGAGCTACATAAAGTCAATAACGGTCACTAACCTCATTGGTAAGTGGTGTCAGCTCTCGCCTAACTGTCCATGGTTCGAGCCCCTGGGTTCTGACCTCTTCCCACTTGTGTGATTCTGCTCGCTTGTGGGGGAGCAGGCGCCCCAGCCCACTTGGCTGAGTTAAAAAAAAAAAGTGAGCTATATAAAGTCATCTCATCATCTCAAATTCAATGACTCATTTTCCCCCTCAATGGATTATTAAAAAAAAAAAAACCACCAAAACAATGATGACAAGCCCAACAGTTCTCAAACTTCAACACTCTTAATTTTAAGATAAACTGATCAGGAGCTCCCTGTTTATGCAGATATCAAGGTCATAGTCCATCACCATTCATCATGATCGGCATGCATCCTTTGTGGTTCTTAAGAGTGATTGGAACAGTCTTTGTATTTCAAAAAATGATATGGTCTGTAAGGCTCTTTAGGGGCACGATGTGATCAATTCAATCCCCTATCACTCACCACTCTCTACAAATTTATTAATGTTGACTCTTGTTTGACACTCAACTGAATTTTAAAACACCCTTTGATAGAGTATATATGCCGGAACCACCACCACAAAAAGAAATCCAACGGCTGAAGAAGTTGCAGATTTTGCACACAAATGGGTCACTCTCACTCCCAGTCCTTTTCATCCCTTACCCTGTAATCTGGGATGATCCAGGTGGGCCCCACAAGTAGGCCCGACATGGTGGAAAATGGCTCCTTAAATAAAATGGCACCTTTTATAGATATCTCTCTCTCTCTCAGTGAAAAGCTCTTGAGTGGTTGCTTTTGAATGAAAGGTAAAGATCATTTGAGTGGTTCCTTTTGGAAGTCAGTGATTTCACTTTCACAAGAATGTATAGGGTGGTAGCTGTCGGATGAATGATCCTGAATCCGAAGATAGTAGGATGTGGTGACCATCATAACTATATATCTCCATTATAAAAACAAAAAATTATCTCTCTCCCAAAAATCTCCATGATATAGAACAACCCAACCTATAATAGAATAACAACACTGGTTAAACTCTCTCATTGGTATACTATTCATTTATGCCTAATACCTGCATCAAAGTATTTCAGTGTGTCCATCAGTTATTAATTTATTGTTATGGTCCTTTGCTTTTAGAAGGATTGGTAGATTACATATATAACACAGTTTAACTGGTTGCTTTTTGACTGGACTTTGAACTTTGGTCAGTTTATCATTAGAATGTTGGGCTTAATTTGCCTTTGGCTTATTGTTTGTGAATTTCTGTATTAGTAGTTGAAGTTCATTTATCCAACCATAAAACAGTTCAATCATATCCAAAATTTAGGATAAAGTGATTAGGATTATACTACATCGATCAGGGGAGGGAGGGAGGGAGACCTTGGTGGAATAAGATGTTAAAGCAAAAGATTGGTGTTTTCAATTCTGTGACATTGGGCGATCGTCAAATTTAGACGTAGTGGGGCGGGTATTTATTAAATATGTGGGGCATGGTCCGGCCCATTTAAATCTTAATGTCAAGATCGACCTAGGGCCACTGCCCCAGATCATGACTACATGGTCCACCCATGCTCAGAAAAGGCCATTTAATTGAATGGGAATGTTAGAGATTAGGTGTAGGTCGTTAGAGAATTTAGGGATACATAAAACACTTTGAGTTTTAAATTATTATCTTATCAGTTTATCAGTTTGGTATAAATTTAGAAGTCTAAGTGAATGAGATTTACGGTAAAATTATGGGAACACGATGATTCTTGAAATTATTTAAGTGTTCTCACATAGATGACAGCAACCAACAAACCAAGTGATGACAAATTCATCTGTGCATGCCTTGAGAGTTTAAACCATGTGAAGGAAACTTAGAACTTGTGGATATCCATCGAAGTTGCCAGACAGTAACTACAATTTTAACACAAATAAATGGAAACATTATTCCTGTGCCAGGAGCGGTTCCATAGCTTCAGTGGTCTGCTTCTTTCTCGTCAAACATGTCAGAAACAAATGAATGAACCCGCCAGAGAAGAAGCCGAATAACCAACCATTGTTGTAGACAACAACCAACACATTTGCACAGGTTTTGAGGATTCCAACCTTGTGAAGCAAACCTGGAATCACAGAGAGAATCGTGATTACCAGAGCAGCAATGGCTCTAAGGTTGTAACCTCTGCAGTAGTAGTATCTCCCTAGAGGACTTGTCGAGTAGAGTGCGGCGACATCCAAAACCATCCCACAAACAAGGTAGTAATCTGCGAGAATTATCCCCCCAATTGGGCCTAAAACAGCAGTGCACCCAACTAGCCAAGTATAGACGAAGCTATTACTCGATGCGAGTATCCTCCAAGGCTGGCAGAGAACCCCTACAACTGCAGTCAGAAGTGCTCCTCTCCAGAAGCTGAAATGGGTGGGGCTGAGATTGACAAGCGCATTGGCAGGAGCCACAACATTGGCAGGGATATTGGTAGTGAGAACAGCAAGCACAATTCCAACCATCCCAAGCACCTTGCTTAAAACTCCCCCAAGTTCTCCAAGAAGTGTGATGGGATTGGAAATTACATGCCCAAAGATCACCTCAGTAGAGGAGGCGATCGCAAGGCCGACGAATGTGAAAGCAGCCATGAACAAAGGCAGCCCTGCCTGGCCAAGAACCTGATCCGTCTGGGTCTTCGCGTATCGACTAAAATCAGGTATGTTGAGGGAGATAGCTGCCCAGATACTAGCAGTTAGAGAGGGGAAAAACAAAGACCAGAACTCTGAATTTGTGAGCCTGGAAGGCAATGAGAGCATCCTGCCAAACCCCCCAGCTCTGATATAAGCCCAGCAGAGGAGGGAAACTATCAGAACAATAAGAATTGGACAAGAGTACTTCTCCATGTATCGAATGCCATCCATCCCTTTCCAAACTATGGCCAATTGAGCGGCCCAGAAAGCAAAAAAGCAGGTGAGCTCAAGCGGGGAGGTGTCCAACCACGAGATGGTCGCGCCAAATGAAGAATTCTTGACTGAAGATGGGAGGATTATGTAGAAAGCTTGGCCGCCAATCCAGGTCTCAATGCCAAACCAGCCACAGGAGATGAGGGAGCGCAAGAAGGTGGCGAGGTGGGAGCCATTAATTCCAAAGGCGGAGCGGGCGAGGATGGGGAAGGGGATTCCATAGAGGGTGCCCGGGTAGGCGGTGAGAATGGTGGCGGCAAGAGTGATGAGGCCGCCGACGATGACAGTTAAGATTCCTTGCCACCAGGACATGCCTTCTTGGACCAGGCTGGCAACCAAATAGTAGTTGGTGATGCTCGTCACCAGCCCCACCCAGAGCCAGGCCATGTCGAAGGCGGATAGAGTGCGCTGGGAGGGAGGGATAGGTGACAAGTCTAGGTTTGTATGTCCAGTGCTGGCAGCGGCTTCTTCTTTCTTTGCATCTGCCATGGCAGCAGTTTTAAGTGAATGGACCAGCTCTTTAGACACTTCGAACCCTATAATGCAGTTAGCTGCCGTGGCAAGTCTCTTTGTCACTTGTCTGAAGTCTACCGAGAAGTGAACTAAGTGTACTGAATGTTTGATGTTGCCATTGGGAATGGGGATCGTATGAGGTTTTTCCCCACGGCCCAATCAGGCTCCACCACGGCAGACAGGCTCCCTGTTACGATGGCCTGGCGGAGTCTGATTGGCCTCCTCACGGTCACTGTGGGTAAAAACCTAGAGGATCCATACTCTTCCATTGGATGTTTCCATTCATTGATTCTCTCTACAAAGCTTGTCTTTAAAATCCAAACCAGTAAAAATTATTGTTTCCATTTGTAATATGCTTTTATTCATTTCAAGCTTAGTTACTTTACAGTCTCTTGTTAGCACTTTATTTGTTTACATGGGTGGAGTAAAGTTAAGGTGGATGTTGAATAATATAAAAGATAAAGATATGAGTATCTTAAAGTAAAACTAGAAAAAGTATGAGGTAAAGCATAGGCGAGAGGAGTGTTGTAGATTAAAAAGTGCTTTTTGCCGTAAAGTTTACTATACAGTACTTTATCTCACTTTTTTGTAATAAAAATAAAAAAGACTTGTGGAGGAGTAAAAGGTAAGTGGTGCCGCATCAAAAGTTTACTACTCCACTCTAGTTTTTTTTTCACCTAAACATGAAAAAATAAAAAAATATTTGTCACATTACATGCTTTCTTTACCTCTACCTCAACTAGTCCTTGGGGTAAGGGCGTTGGTCTTGAAGAAAACATGTAATTTAAGACAAAAGTAAAAAACTAAAGGGTCAATCATGTTTAATTATATGTTTTACTGGTGATTAATCTTTCTATATTTTTTAAGCGTCCTAGCTAAGGGGTTGGGACCCTATGAGACTCACACATGGAAGGTGATAAGAACTCACATGTGCAAAGAGACACAACTCATATATATGAGGTAATAAAAACTCACATATGTAAAGAGATACAATTACTAGCATATATGAGATAATAATAACTCACATATACAAGAAGGGGGAGGTCAAGTTCTCCCAATGAAAACAAGAGCTCATGTTGTCATAATTTTAACTGATGTGAATCTACCTTAAATAGACTGGTTTTGAGTCCTTTGAATTTATAAAGTAGAAAAATCCACTATGATAAACCATGGAGAATTGAAACTATTATCAAATATCAGGGTGTAGGTGGGCAGTGCGTTCATGTGAGTTTGAATTTTTTTTCTCCTTTCTTTTTCCTGTTGCTTTTTGAAGGACACTGAACATTTAAAGTCTCCCAATCACTATGCGGCAGTGCGTTCATGTGAGGTCTCTAAAAGTGGAGAGTACTATAGGGGGCAGTCCCAACCGAATAGGATTTAATCTAGTGAAACTCACTGCCACAGAAAGTTTGTATTTTACCTAAGATTTTAAATTCCAAATTAGGGTGAATCACCTTTTTAAGATGTGTCTCATCCAATAGAGAGTGTTAGATTAAAATGATGTCACACTCTCAGAAAATAGCAATAAGGCTGAGAGGTGTGCCCCATCCATTAAATGCTTCCCTAGGAGCAGAAAATCTTGATGGTGGTCCCCAGAGTAGGTGGGCGGCTTCTTTCAGGACCATGTCATTAAGTGGTAAAAGTCTAACTGGCAGGGATCTCATGTCTGAAGGGAACTGGAAGAAACAAAGAAAGTGGTTGGTTGCCCAGTAAAGTAAATACTGATGGGTTTTGAGTACTATATATATTGTTGCTTTTGGGGTATCTTTATGTCAGTTTGGCAAGTTTAGAAGTAAACAGAGTCAACTGAAGTAAAATTGATTTTGAAAAAAGAATAAAATATAAATAGATTGTGATGGTATTTTATTTTTTAGTTGTCTGTTGTGGAATTTATTTTATTTTTTGTATAAAAAAGTGGAGTTTTTTGGTATTTTAGTAGATAAAGGTGGTTATTTTTTTACTTTTTTTTTTAAAAATGGAGGGAGTTTTGAATTAAAGTGCTTTTGATGTGATATTTTATCTGAAAAATGGAGACTTTACTTGACTTTTACTATATTAGTAAAGTGCCAAACTAGGTGGGAGAAAGAGGGAAGGTATCTCAACCAATACTGGATCCTCCAAATAGACAGTTTTTTTTTCTCGTATTGTTGTTAAAGTACCAAGACATTTAGCTATGCCATACACTCCATGGGAGTACTCATCTAGACCTTCATCAAATCCGGAACCCCTCCCCTCAAATTTCATGGGTCCCGCCGTGACGATAGTAACAATCCAATGGAGCACATAGTGTTGCAGTGCATGTGAAAGTCTTCTATCAAAGTAAAATAACTTTGAACAAATTTACAAAATTTAGTGGTAAAATAAAATACACCAAAAAAAAATTCTTGAAGTTGTGGTTAGAATCCCTTAAAAAATCGCAAAAAGATTGAAAATAATAATATTTTTTAAAAAATAAATTATAAAAATAATAATAATTGCAATAAATGAAAATTCATTTGTCACCCTAGAAATTCAAGGCCCAAAGCAGCGTATCAATTTTAAGGTGGAACTTTGAAGTGGAAGAATACCTTATTCGCAAATGATCTAAGATAACTTAAGGCTTGGACTGATAAGAAATTCATGTGGATTCTTAATGCGGCCACTTATTAAAAACCTAGGAAATCTCAAAATAGCCTGAATTCTTACAAAATTTCATTCAAATAGGACTTTGGCCCTCTATTAGATTGATCACTTATAAAAAAAAACTATATACAAAGTATCAATTTTGTGAGTTTTGTTGGTCAATTGATGGTGGGTCATCTTTATTGAATGGGAGTTTTGCAATGGCTTATAAAAAAAGAGTAGCCAGATACTTTAAGCATTTTAGATCTATAAATATAGGCCCCGGAAAGAAACCTCACAAAATTTTCTTGGAGCCCCTATTTATAAAATTTTCAAGTTCATATTGCAGATTTGCATAACTCTTTTTTAAACAAATTATAATCTAAAAATTAAGTAACAATCCTAATGAAGTAACACTTATTTTTTTAGACCCTTTTGCTTTATTAGGAGAGGACGGATGATAAATGAAGCTAGAAGACTGGTCATGGTTTGCACCTAACTAAGTACGCTCATTGATATATATCAATGAAAGAGACCGATATTTAAAATCTTAACTATTCAGAAACATGGTCCCACTAATTTTTTTCATCTTGAAAGGTTTTTCTCCAATCTGATTTACTCTGACATAGGTATAATTATAACCAAAATATAAGAAAATAAATAATTCTTTTTAATTCATGGTGGGTATAACTATGATTGGATTAAAGAGTTATGAAATAAAAGAACAAAAGGAGAAAATAATTTTGAGTGGTTAAGATTTTATATGTGAGCTCCAATGATTTAAAAGGATTGTATTGTACTGTACACTATTATAGTTACCAAGTGTAAATAGCTAGAGTTAGAGAATTGGAAGATCGTTTCGTTTCTTCTTCAACAAACATGTTGCCACTGACCTCTAATTTTCCGGTTTCTGCAAAACTATAAGATGAGGGCATTTTAGATCTGCTACTCGAAGACGGTGTATGGATGATTCACATATAATCTAACACGGTAGAAATCATTAGGTTCCCATTTATGATTTATTGAGTAAATGGCCTGGGCAACAGGTTTTCATTTATGTAATAAATCACCCAATAACATTAGGAAGTTTTTTCTCCTTCAACTCCTCTCTTTCTTTTCATTCCCTTTCGTTTCCTTCAGTCTATTTTTCTTCTCACAAATCAGTTAATATTGTATAACACTACTTTTGGAATCAAAGATTCTTACAGTTAGATTTGCCAATTGATTGGGGGGGGGGGGTCCATTAAATTGATTGCCAATTGATTCAACTCCTGGCTCAGTTAGGCCAACCGTCAACCTCAAGATTGGTAAAATTTGGCTTGGAAATAATTAAGAGAGCGAGAGAGATGGGAAAGCCAAATAAGGGGTTTGAGTTGGATTTTAGCCTGAGAAATTTTTACCAATGGTTGGGTATAGAGAATAGTTTGGTATGGAAGGCCTGTTTCGATGTGGAAGGCTCCTTGGGATTTTGCTCAGTGATCAATTATGTCATGGGATTTACAATGAAGTGGAAGGTGGTCTGAGAAGAGCTGATCTATGCTTTGATTCTTGGAATGTACAGTTATTTGGAAATATTGCTACTGTGGCTGGTTATGGGGCGAAATTTACTCCCCCTTTATCACAGTTTTTAAGAGAATGAAAATGTCAAGGATTTAGCATAAGCATCATTGGCCGCAATGATTAACAGATGGAAAATATCAGGACTGGACTGTTTTGTTTTTGTTATCAACTTTTTTTATTCTTTCTTTCTTTTTTAGCGCTCGTGGTTTCAGTTTCTTCATGTGATCTTGGGCTTTAAAATCTCCTATTCGTTATAAATAAAGAACTAGCAACAAACACTCGTGCTAAGCCCGGGCAAAAAATCAAAATATATAAAAATTTAAGAATTATTTTCAAATATTATTAAGATAAAATAAATATAAAATAAGTTTTTTTTATTATCTTTGAATAATAAAAAAGTTAATATGTATGAAAATAAATATAAAATAAAGTACATTTACATAACACGATGACCTCTTGAATTTAAAGGCATTGACCATTACGACCATCTCATTTACGGGTATATTATACCATTGATGATTGAAAATATAAGAAAAGAAAATAAATCGGATGGATCTACATCTGCTAAAAAGAACCAAAAGAAAGGGATAAAAAGATTAACGTGTTTGATCCATCAGTGGGGGCTACCCTTGAAATGTTTTTAACGTGTGGTACCCAGTACCGATGGCTCTGCATCCAAAGAAGAAAAAAGGAAAGATAATAAGAAAGGAAATGGAAATTAAATGATTTCATCCTCAATGGGCCACACACCACATCTAGATTTATGGTGATGAAACAATTGAAAGAAGATCACACATTATAATAACTGCGTTCAAATCAAAGCCACACATACTCTAATGGGAGCATTTAGTGATCAGGACAAACAAAAGAACAAACTTGAAAACAGAAGGATCATATCAAATAATCAAGATGACTACTTCTAAAAACAGGGTTTAAATTGTCATACTTAATCCTTTCTTCATCCTGACTCCACTCGTTGCCATGCTCTCCACCTTCCTCCGTCCCATCCCCAGCACCCAAACCAGGATTCTCGCAACTCCTTTGCTCCGCCGTCGATTGCAGCGACAGGCTATGTGTATATACTGAATGCAAACACAGACCATGTGAAGAACACACTGCAGAGCATATCCGACGATCCACACCCTCAGAGGCTTCGATTCCCTCTCGTCCCTGCTCAACACCAGAACCGTAATCGTGGCTATCACGAACGAGAAATTCCACATGATGTTGAGAAGGACGACTGGCCTCGAGTACGCCCAGTCGCTCTGCCTCTCCTCCAGCTACTCCGCCGCGGCCTCCCTCACCAACATCGATGGCTCCCTCATGGTCCGACGGCTTCCCGCGCGGAGGAGGAACCTGGTGGTGCCGCGGAGGGCCGGTCCCGGAGAGAATCACCGGCTCCGGACGCCTCGATTTCTAGTCGGATTCTCGAGCAAGGGACTCGGATCAACGGTGGTGCTGTCTGTAGATGAAGATGCAGTCGTTGGTGTTGGTGTTGGTGTTGGTGTTGGTCTCTCCATTTTGAGATCAAGGAGATGAAATGAAACCCTAGTGGTTAGAGGGATCGACGCAACAGTTTCATCAATTCAATCGAATTGGTATCGTCTGGACCCTCTAATGTATAGAAATTTCTTCAATTCTGACTGAATGGATTGCAGAACCCTAGGTTGGAATTGGGTTGAGCTAGGGACGGATCGAAATCTGTGTGTGGAGGAATCGAGCGATGGGTGCAGAAGTCGAATTGGAGAATGGAAGCTGAAGAGACTGGCAGATCGATTCTACTTCGACGACCGTTCTGTGGTAAATATCATTGGCTTATTCGGATCCCGAGAGTGGAATGTGGGGAGCTCTACCATGGGGAGGAAGAAGGGGATGGAGAAGAAGAGGAAGGAAGAAAAAGAGAATGAAAGAAGAAAAAAAATGGAATGATGCAGAGTAGTGCAGTGAATGTGGGTGATGATGCATTGGAGAAGAAGAGGCCCTTACCTTCTGAATGGGTTCTACGCAGGTGGCTCAGAGATGAGGCGAGGATGGAGATGATCGATGATGGAGATGAAGAAAAAGAGGGTGGTGCGTGCATGCAGGGACGAGGTAGAGGAGGGAAAAGGAGGGAACAGAGAAATACATTGTTGTGAGGCTTCCTGCAATGTGCTGGAGGGAAGAGTTTCCCAGATCTGGGACTCTCGTTCCCAGATCTCAGCGGACTCTATTCTCACGTGAAATCAGTTGATCCCTCCCTCTTTTCCTTTTTTTTTTCTAGGGTATTTCTCTGAAAGGAGAGAATTTTCAGGGGTGAGGTGGCACTTCCCACAGCCCACCTCCCCCTTTGCTTGAATATATATAATTGTTAGGAAAGATAGAGACTAAGAGAGATAATATTAGAGGGAGAAAAGAGAGCCTTTCTATTATCTCATTAACTGTATATACAAATACAAGGGGAGAAGCCTATTTATAGGCAAAGTAACCTCAAAAGAAAAAAAACCCTAATTATAACCCTAACTCATCTTAAGTGGGCATCCACCCAAGATCCATATCTCATAACACTCCCCTTGGATGACCACCATTCAAAGACAGTTGCCTCAATTAAAAACCTTGCTAAGGAAAACCAAGTGGGAAAAAATCAAAGCGAAGGGAAAAATAGTACAACATTATTCAAAATCATTGAACTGGTGTTGGACGTGCATAATGTTGTCTCATTAAAACCTTAACTAGGAAAAACTCTGTGAGATAAAACCTAGAAAAGGAAAAATAGTACAGCACACAAATGTTCTGGGTAGCACACTTCAGGATGCTCCTTGATAAACCACTCCCCCTGATGATAGCAACCATTTACATAGTTTGATGATGAACTCTACGCATGCTAATCTCATATACAAACTTCTGGAATACTGATTTTGGCAAAGATTTGGTAAACAGATCATCCAGGTTGTTACTCGAACAAACTTGCTTGACTTCAATTTCATTGTTCTTCTGAAGTTCATGAGTAACGAAGAACTTCGGTGCTATATGCTTAGTCGTGTCTCCTTTAACGAAGTTTTCTTGAATATGTCTTATGCATACTTCATTATCTTCATAGATAATATTCGGGATACCTACAATAGACGGTAATTGACAAGAACGATGAACATGCTGAATCAAGGATCTTAGCCATACACGTTCCCTACTGGCTTCATAAAGAGCCAAAATCTCAGCATAATTAGAGGAAGTATCTACCAAAGTCTATTTTGTAAAACGCCAAGAAATTGCGGCATTACCATTAAGAAACACATAACATGTATGTGATCGACTCTTACGAGGATCAGAGAGATAACCTGAATCTGCATATCTTACAAAACTGAAATCTCTATGATCATAAGAATAAAATATTCCTAAATCAATTGTTCCATGTAAAAATCGTAGGATGTGTTTAATACTAATTCAGTGCCTTAATTGGATTGAGCACGTACTCCTTGGCTTTGCTTCAGGCAAAGGAAATCCTTCCGGGATTTATAGAACATGGTTTTGTGTCCCAATCATCATCATCATTTTTCTCTTGAATAATTGTAAAGTATATAGATCTCTTCATTATCCGGTACCGGTGCCTCTTCAGGGGCTTCCTAAGTCTCACCAAGGACTTTCAATATTCTTAGAGGGGATGGATTTTACCATAACCTCTTCAGGAGTGTTATGTGCCTCTTCGGGAGGAACCTCTTCAGAAGCGTTGCGTGCTTCTTCGGGAGGAACATCTTCAAGAACGTTACTAGCCTCTTCGGGAGGAACCTCTTAAGGAGTATTACTTGCCTCTTCGGGAGGGTTAGGTGCCTCTTCGGGAGGACATGATGATAATTGTTCATTTTTCCTTTTTCGCGGAGCTAAGTCCTTTAAACCTATAAGGTTGTCATGCTTCTTGCGTGCTCCATTTTCACATTGTGAAGTACGTTGATCTAGATGAGACAGACTGGAAGTATTCCATGTTACTTCTTGCCATTCTTCAGGACAAGTTATTCTACAGGAACAATACGTTCTTCAGGAACTATCTTATCTCTCCCTAAAGGCGGGGATATTATCTCATCATATGGGCTCTTTCTAAGCCTTCAATTATTTGCACAGGTCCAGCTATGATGAATACCTTTCGTGGAATGAACATCAATTCTGAGAAAAATATCTGATTTTTCAGAGTGGTGTGTTATGGCACATCTACCAAACATAGATTGTCCTTAGTTCCATGAATCATACTTGAAATAATAAATCAATATAATTATGCACTTACATGATAAAACTGAAATAATTAAACCATTCACCATAAATTAAGACATTAATGAAAAATAAAGATCACCATCATAAAGGAAAATTCGAAGAAACTTGCATCTCAAATGAACTAGATTTTTTTTTTTTTTTTTGTAAAAGCTCAAAGAATTATTGGTCTTCTACACCATGTCAGGGGGTGCTCCCAAGTGAGTGTTAAATGTCTCATTATCCAGAGGTTGGTTGTCCTCATCCTCAAAGAAGTCTCAAGTTTCCAAGTTTGTAATGTCAACTGGAGACCTCTTTAGTGTTATAGTATTCCAATTATTGCCTTCCAGATCATTTGTCCATGCTAAATTAATAGAGGCATTGTATGTTTTGTATTGTTCCGCCACTTCCTTTGGTGCACGGGAAATGCGTGACCAATACCCACTTCTTCCACATCTGTGGCACATGTCATCAAGACGGTGGATAGAATTAGCCGGTAGATTCTGGTTGTTCTTATGTTGAGGGGCAGACCACTTCTGGTATTTTTGAATTTTGGAGGGGGACCTTTGAAACCACCTCGTCTGGAGGAGTTATGTCTTCTATTCCCCCTTCTTCTGCCTCTGTTTGAGCTAAAACTGACATTTGCTTCAGGAACTGCCAAAGATCCAGTTGATCTGGAGTTATGATTTTTCATCAATACTATGCAATTCTGTTCAACTTTAAGAATCAGAACTGCTGGTTCTGTTAAGACTTCAGACTCACTTTTAGAACTTCAGGTTCATAATACATGAAATTAGAACTGTAGGTTATGTCAAATCTTCAGGTTTGAAGTAGAACTTCTAGTTCTAACAAATGATCAGAACTTCTGGTTCTGTCACATTTTTCATGTTTAATTTCATGGCTGTATAATTTATTTGGACTTTTGAATCAAAAACTTCTGGTTTTGATTTATGGATATGAATCTCCAGGTTTATATCAGTATTCCAACTTCTAGGACTTCTTGTCTATAGATAGGTGAACTTTGGGTTCACTTTTAGAACTTTTGGTTCTGTTTTATGATCCATTCATAGTTAAATTGATAGGTGAACTTCAGGTTCACTTTTAGAACTTCTGGTTCTATTTTGTGATCCATTCATAGCATTAATAAATTTAAATTAAAAAAATCATACAAAACGATGACCAGTAACCAAGCACTATAATTACAGTAAATAAATATCATAAATTAATTTTACGCATCCTAATAGGTTTAGATTTAATTATGATTTAGATTCTACTAACCGTGGTTTAGAGAGGAAAAGTCCCTGTTGACACGTGCAAATTGAGAGGAAAAGCAACTTGTTGACGTGCAAATCGATAAGAAAGCAGCTTGTTGACGTGCGCAGGAAATCTGAGATAATTCACTACACTACACAAAAAAATGCAAACATGATTTCCTTTGTTGTTGCATGCGTCCCGAGGAGAATGAGATAGTAAAACCTCACTTCCTTTGATTTTCTCTCTTTTTACTCTGTTGCACGTAAACTAAGGAGGAAAAAAGCGTATGCAAATCGAAAGACAAAGTCTAAAACAAGACTTTGTGTTGCAAGAAAACCGAGGACGACTTTGACGCTGGAAAAAAAAACGAGGCAGCTTGGTGTTTTTTTTTTTTTTTTGGGTTTTCTTCTTCTTCATGCAAGATTTGGATAGCTTGGATTTTTTTTTATTCTCGTGCTGATAATGTGTTAGGAAAGATAAAGACTGAGAGAGAGAATATTAGAGGGAGAAAAGAGAGCTTTTCTATTATCTCATTAACCTGTGTATACAAATACAAGGGGAGAAGCCTATTTATAGGCAAAGTAACCTCAAAAGAGAGAAACCCTAATTCTAACCCTAACTCATCTTAAGTGGGCATCCACCCAAGATCCATATCTCATAACAAGAATAACAATTGTGGTGCCAATATTGTCTCCATTGGAGTCTCATCAAATCTATTCACACTGATTTACGTTGGAGATGACTTGTTTGTTTGCACTTGAGTGAAGTGAAATAGGAGTGTAATTTGCCCCAACAATATAAAATTATGCTTCTAATGTACTTGGATGGCCATGAGATGACAAGAGGAGTGAATATGTCTTCTCCCTGTGGATTCTTCTTTTACTTTCTTCACTCTACTCAGATTATATATAGGGGAAGGCTATCCTAAGCTTAAGCTTAGGATAAGATTCTGTAAGCTAACGCTTATGGGGAACATCCTTGGTCCATCCAAATGGACCAAACACACAACCCCCCTAAATCGCACATGCCCACCAACTTTTGGTCAGATCCAAATTTACTAGACCGTTGGATCGACTGTGCACCAATCCGAATGGACAGTTGACCATTAAACTTTTGGTGCCAGATGGAGATGATAGAAACCATGGTTGGGGCTGATTTTTTGCAGGAATGAGGGTCCCAAAGAGTCATTGAGATCCCCCCACCCCATCCCCATGTGGGTCTCTAGGTGGGCCCCACCACATAATTGAGCTTACTTCGGCTTACCTTATCCTAAGCTTCAGCTTAAGAGAGCTGGCCTCTTATATAAATATATATATATATATATATATCTGTGTGTGTGGGGGGGAGGGGGGGAGATGCTCCTATGAGAGCATCTCTCACCTTACTATGAGAGATAAGGCGAGAGCCCTCACATCTATATCCAATGCCAACAACTTAAATGTGATGGCCTCCACCTTATCTCTCATAGTAAGGTGAGAGATCCTCTCATAGGAGCATCTCTCTGTGTATGTGTATATCTATATATAGTAAGGTGAGAGATCCTCTCATAGGAGCATCTCTCTGTGTATGTGTATATCTATATATATAGTAAGGTGAGAGATCCTCTCATAGGAGCATCTCTCTGTGTATGTGTATATCTATATATATATAGTAAGGTGAGAGATCCTCTCATAGGAGCATATCCCTGTGTATATATATAGGGAATGACTCCTGAGCTACAGTTGAGGCTAACATCAGTGGGAGTGTGAGAGAGGCTCGTGTGGGCGGAAACAAACTAGTCAAGCCAAATTTACTTTGGGCCCACGCTTTCTCATTTTCCACTTTCATTTCCCCCCTTTCATCCAAGGCAGACCTAATTGCCCCTACTCTACTGCGCTCCATCTCTCTCTGTTGTGATCTCCCTCTCTGCTGCAATCTCTCCCATTGTTGCGCTGCTGCGACCTCTCCCTCTCTGCTGCTCTCTCTCCCTCTCACTGCAGATTCGTGCTGTGCTCTCTCTCTCTCACTACAGAAATGCACTACTGCCCCCCTCTCTCGTCGCTGCTCATCTCTCTCTCTCATTGATCTCTCTCTCGCTCCTGCTCTCTCTATCTACTGCTCTCCCTCGTGTCGAGCGTCAAGCTACGCCTCTCCTCATCTCTCCCTCTCTCGTCACTGCAGAACTGCAGAAAACTTAGTAAGAAATGGGTTTTGGTGTTGATATGTATTGCTGAAATTTATTTGGGGTTTTGTCTTCTTTTGGGGGACATGATTTCGCATTAAAAATTTTAGTATATTATCATTTTTTTTGGACGTTGAATACAACTCTCTTGTATGGTTGATGTTTTTGTTCAAACTATAAAGATTGCGATTTTAGATCTATGATGTGGGTCTCCATGTTATGAGATTAAATTATAAGATTTTATTTTCATTTTTTTTATTGTTTTTCTCCTTTGTTTGATATGTGATCTGTTTTCATTTCTCTTTGGAATTGCAGGGTCTGAAAGATAATGAGCCTGGGAGCATGTTGAGAAAGGAGGATTTGGATATGAATGGGTGCTTGATTCAGATGGAGTATTGTGTTCTAACATTGAGACCGAGTTCTTAATTTGATGGAGTTCAAGAGATGGTTGGAAGGTATTTGTGGACTAGGATGGATTTTTCTCTATTGTATCTCTTTTAACCTAGGTCATTGCCCTTAGCTAACTTACTGTTGTACACAATATTCTCTTCATGATAAAATTGTGTTTTATTACCATTCAAGGTTCAATTGAGATTGTTAGATTAATGGAGATAATGAGTTGAAAATAAAGAAAAGGTTGGTAGTAAATCACTGGAAGATGTGCACTGAATCAATTTTAAATTAGATGTGCATTGAGCAAATCAGATTGGCTTAAACTCTTTTATTTATAAGAATAATTCATGTATCTATTGAATGATGGGAACCTATACTTGTTTGCACTCTTTCTTTCTCTGAGAAGACCTCCCTTGGCTTTCTCTACTTGGTACCAGAAGGTAGAAACTCTATTGACCGTGGTGAAAAAAGAAGAAAGTTATAGTTGCATCAAAAGAATTGAAAGCCGTGAGTTCATCGGTCCCAATATCAGAAAGCTTCATTTTTAGCCTTTTTGCTCTATCGGTTCCTAGGTCGTTCGACCGATGCTGTCGGTCAAACCGCCAAGTGTTCTTGGTCAGCAATTTTTTCAAAATTATAGCCGTTGGCTTGTGACCGTTAGGCTATCGGTTGACCGACACCATGTTGTCGGCTAGCCGATAGCTATCCGTTGGGAACACTTTTTCTATAAAAAGTGACTTTCTCTTTGGGGAAAGTTGCTGAATTTTTGAGATCATTTGAGCCCAAAGGAGAGGAACTTTACAAGAGCTTTTCAAAAGGGATCATGGAAGCATTTCAACTTTTCAATCTTTGATCTTTAAAATGGGTGTGCTTTCTAAATCTCTACCTCTATTTCATGCTTAGACTTTTAATCCTTGTTTTCTTTTAAGCATGATCAAAGTGTTAGTCCTCTTCTAAAGATGTTGTTTCTTTTCATGACATGCCCTGATCTTTGAAAAGTATTTGCATTATGAAATCAACATATGTCTTCTCATTCACATGTGTTTTTGAACATTAACTTTCAAAACTATTGGTTTTAAGTTTGATCTTTTGACAAACCATGTGTTGAGTAATACAACTCTTTCTCTTACATTTGATCATCATCCTTTGCATTAATTGAAGTTACATCTTTTTAAAAGAGAAAGTGAACTTTCTAGTTCATGCATTAGTCATAAACATTATCATTGTCCATTCAGCCTATCTAGAGGCAAACCACTGTGTTTAATTTGTTCTCTTACCCATGCACAAATAGGCATTTCACTTAAGAGAAAAATCAATGTTGTAAAGGTTGGTGCTTAGCCTTGAAAAGCACATATTGTGTTGTAAAGGTTCATGCTTAGCCTTGAAAAGCATAATGAAGTGTTTGTAAGGTTTGAGGTGATCCTAAACCTTGAATTGACTAGTGAAATCCGGTAAGGTTACCGGGAGTGGATGTAGGCAACTTGGCCGAACCACTATATTTGATTGTGTTATGGTGATTTGTGTTTACCTTCCTTTTTATGATTGTTGATCTCTTAATTGGGTATGAGCTTGATTAAAGGATGTATTTGTCTTTTGAATTTGTATGTTTAACTTAGAAACTCTCTCTCTTATGAAGCTAGCTTACTATCATCAAAGCATAAGTCACCTAATAATCAAAATGTTCAGAAGTGGCCTAAATTTTTAATAGCATCCTATTCACCCCCCCCCCCCCCCCCCTCTAGGATTCGATCTTGGTCTTTCAATTGGTATCAGAGCTAGGTTGCTCTGGTTTAGGTCTTACAGCCTAGAGTTGAATCCTAGTGAGTGTGTTTCTTTTGTTGCCACTATGCAATCTCATCTGGGTGAGGGCAATGCCACCAATAGACCACCTCTGTTTAATGGAACACATTATAGGTATTGGAAAATTAGGATGCAAGTGTTCCTAGAATCCCAAAGTTTAGATGTGTGGAACATCATTGAAGAAGGTTATCATCTACCCACTGCCACAGAAAAGGATTCTGAAGGCAATATTATATCCTTAACTCTCAAACCTAAAAGTGCTTGGACTCCAGGGGAAAATGATAGAGCTAATCTTAATGCTGAAGCAAAAAACTCTCTATATTGTGCCTTATCTCAAGAGGAATTCAATAGAGTTGTCAATTGCAATACTGCTAAGGAAGTGTGGGACACCCTAGAGACCACCCATGAAGGTACAGATCAGGTCAAGATAGCCAAAATTCAAATGTTGACCTCTAAGCTAGAAGATATTAAAATGCTAGAAGAGGAAACTTTTGATGAGTTCTACACAAAGATTATGGAATTAATCAACTCTCTCATAGGACTAGGAGAAAAGATGGATGAATCTAAAACTGTAAGAAAAATTTTAAGATCTCTTCCTAAAAGATTCAAACCAAAGATTATTGCCATAACTGAGAGTAAAAATGTGGACCAAATTAAAATTGAAGAACTAAGAGGAAATCTACTCACATATGAACTAGATTTTGAAGTTAAAGATAAAAAGAAAGGAGTTGCCTTTACCTCTCAATCTAATGAAAATGAAAGTGAAGATGATAGTGATGATGATAATGCTCTTCTTGTCAAGAACTTTAAGAAATTCTTTAAGAATAACAAAAAACATTAGAAAATCTGATGAAAGCAGCAAAAGCTCTAGATTTCAAAGAAGTTCCAAAAGTTCTTTTATAAAAAAGGATGTGCAATGTTATAATTGCAAGGGGTTTGGACATATTGCTCAAAATTGCTCCACTCCTAAAGAATTTGAAAGAGGGGATAAGAAAGCAAAGAAAGCGTTAAACATAACTTGGGATGAGGAAGATGAAGATAGTGACAAAAATGAATCCCAGAATGATGAAGATGAAAATCCTCCTAATTGGCTTCTTATTGCCTCTATTGAAGAGATAAATGATCATAACACATTAATAGATGACACATTATGTGAGACCCCACCCCTGGTGGGCCCTCAATGTGAATTTGAATACTATATATTAGCTTAAGTATTTTAATTATATTAATTATGGGGCTTAGTGAGGGTAGTTATGTATTTTCCTAGGGTTAGTCTAGTGGTGTAATTAGTAGAGTCAATAGGGGGCCTCTTGTTATTTTTAGAGTTAGGGAGTTTGTTAGAGGCCCTAGCTAGAGTTTTGTTTCTACTATAGGGGGTTTGCACCAAAGAATCTTCTAGAAGCCCACCTAAAGACCTAGATACCCTTTACCCTAACCCTAATCCCATTCTAACCCTAAGGGCATTTTTGTCCATAACCCAAAAAAACCCAACCTATATAAACTAAACCCTCCCCTGCCCTAACAACTACTGTTCATCTCCTTTTCTCTCAAGTTCCAATCTCTTCTCTCTTCTTCTTCCCCAATTCCCTCCAACGAACCCTCATCTCTCCTCCAATCTCTCTCTTTCTCTTCCTCGCCCCAGAAATCCCTTAACAGAAGGCCAGCCGAGATCGACCTGCACCATAAGAGCTACTGCCGAGACCTTTTCTTTTTTTTCCCTGTGGTTTTCTCTCTTTTCCTTCTACCTTCAATTGATCAAGGCAAGTGCACTGTGCTGGTAGTCTAGATTGCATGTTTCCTTCCTTTGATTTGCAGTAGAATTCCAATTCGTAATATATGTGTTTAGATCGATCCTTGAGCATGTTTGTTGGGTTTCTTTGGCCGTTGATGGATGGGATTACCTCATTTGGATGATCAATGGCCGGTTGATGATGGGTGAATGATGTAGGAATGATTTATTTTGCTTCTGTAATGGTCTATGGAGAAACCCAGGAGAATTGGGTCGCAGTGATGGGTTTTCCGGAGATGGAATGACGAGAACCCACCTCGTTGTGTTGTGATCGGAATCGAAGTAGGACCACCCTTGGTAGATCAGGACCCTACGTCTATGTGAGGGGGCCTGTGCGACCATGGGGTGCTACTTGATCTGGATTTTGATCAGAGGTGGACCACCATTCCTGTGCTTAATGAAGAGAAGTTGTGTCCTGTCGCAGAACTGGGTTCTGTAACAGAACACAACACTGATAGGAGAGATGGACAGAGTCCAGCGATGGCCGAGCTCAGCACTTGCAGAGCCCAGCGGTTGCCGAGCTCAGCATTAGTGCAGCTCAGCAACTGCCGAACTCGGCACTCGCAGAGCCCAGCAGTTGCCGAGCTCAGCGTTAGCGCAGCTCAGCAACTGCCGAGCTCAGCACTGGCCGAACTCAGCGATGGCTGGGTTCAACACTAGCCGAACTCAGAGTTCTGCCGAGCATAATGGTTAGGATGAGATTCGCGTTTAGCCGAGCTAAGTGTCTAGGCCGAGCTCAGTGCTCAAAGCCGAGTTCAGTGTTACGGCCGAACTCAGTGTTATGGCCGAACTCAGTGTTTTACTGAGCTCAGCGCCAGACCGGGTTCCGTGCCAGACCGGACTTCGAGCTTAGCCGAACTCAGTGCTTAATCGAGCTGAGAGCTAAACCAACCTCAATGCCCCTGCCAAGCCCAATGCATTTTCCCGAACTCAGCTGGGTGATCCAACTGAGCTAGGCCCTTTGCCGAGCTGAGCTGGGTGGCCGAACTGAGTATTCAACTGAGCTCCATTGCTTAGGCCGAACTCCGAGATGGATTTCCAAAAAGGCGGGATTTCAACAAAGGAGACTAGAACCTGGGACATTTCTTCCAGCCAGAATCCCTAGTGCGCACGGCCAACCACCCAGGCCAGGGGGTTAGCCGAACTCACAGGAAGTCCTGGACAATCAGGCTTTGCCTGCAGGATGTTTTTCCTTCTCTGGACCCAGTGTGCCGAGCTGACCGCCCAGGCCAGGAGGTCGGCTGAGCACACTGTGTACAGTGACGATCCCCAGATTCTAATTTCTATTGTTGCAATCATATGTAGGGCCCATTGACCATTCAAATAGACTTCCATCACTGTGCCAGCCACGAGTCAACGGTACGGCTCAACCTCGACTCGTGGGGTCCACTAATTAAAGTCCAGGTTATGTAATCTAAGATGATTCCACCTTTATACGATACCAAAATGAGGCACATAACTTCTAAGCACCAAACACAATATTCCTTAGCATCTGTGGTTTCACTTAAAGATCGAATTACCTGAGATGGACCTGTATCCGAAAGTGGACCATTTACCTAGGTTGGACTGTTGCTATCTCCCTATGATTCGTGTACTTGGAGATTCGTCTCCCTCATACTATGACTATCACCCTATTGTCCTTATTATTGCTCATACATGTTAATTAAATGGAAAATGGAGGACCTAAACCTAGGAATACTTAGAGGTGACCCGGTAATCTGATTTGGTGGATCATTGACCCGTGTCTGTGTCTAGGCGGGCCCTTTTTATGGCCTAAGTTGGATGTGAATTACCGTAGAATGGAGAGGTTAGATTGTATGGGCTTGTGACCCATTATGGACGCAGATGGATCATATGTCATTGAACATGGGCTTGTATCTCATATGGATTGTTATAGACCAGGCCAAGTATTTGGTGGGCCTTGGTACGGATCCAATGATTGGAATTGGACTTGACTATGATCCACAATTTGTATTGAGTACTTAGACCTCTTAGGGACTTTTGTTAGGACCTTGTTCACGCAAGGCAAAGCCTAGACAGACACAGACCTTTATTGTTTCCGAGTCGGCATAGACATTCACTCAGTTGATTTAAGCTCAGCCAGTTAGACTGATCATCACTGGTAGGAGCTATTGAGATTTGTTGTGTGGCTATCATGATGAGCACTGTTGGGACGGACGGTGTGTTGCCGGTTCCGGTCGTTGTGGTTGATGTTGATGATATTTTGCAGGGTTAGTAATCCCTAGCATTAGCTTAGGGTCCCTACCCGCGACTGTGTTCAGTATGGGAGGGCCGCGGCATAATATCCCGCGGTGACCAGCTTATGTGGATGTGCCATATTGTGTAGGTTTATTACTGTTATGCTTATTATGATTCTACATTGTTATCTTGCACGACTGCATAGCATATGTACCTTTGTTACTCTCTTAACTTTATACATGTCTCTACTCATTTGATGCATACATTCTATATTATCTGCATATCGTGACTTGCCAGATCTTTAGATCTGACCCACTCTTGGTGCTTAGGTCTTGACCCAGAGTTCGAGGGCGATGCGTTCGCACTCGTTGAGGTGCCCGTAGCAGGCGACTACGGATGGGGGCCGGCCGACCATGAGGTCGAGCTGGAAGGTGGAGAGCCGACACCAGCTGTAGGGGTTTGAGCGTTCTTTTGTTTAGGGTTTTTGAGAGATTTTTGTTGTGAGTTGGGTAGTAATGAAAAATATGTAATTAAACTTGATTTGTTATCACTATACATTTAGGCTGGACTTCAGCCCATCTACATTTGACATATATACGATGATACCTTATGCTTCCGCTATCTCTATATGGCTTCCGCTTATAATACGCTTCCGCAATAATAACTGTTGTTACATTATTGTTCAAAAAGTTTTAAATTGGACCTCACTGCGGACCTACGATCTTGGAAGTTCTCGGATTTTCCGGGAAGTAGCGCGCCAATTTCGGTACTTTGACGATTTTCTCGGTATCCGGAATTGGGGCGTTACACATTAGGGGAAGAGGAAACTTATGAAGAAGATGAAGAAATTGAGATCCAACAAGCTTACAATGATCTATATGAAAATTCTGAAATCTTAATTAAGAAAAATAAAATGTTAAAAGAAGAATCCAAAAAACTGGTCAATGAAGTAAATGTTCTAAAAGATGAATTGAAACTAACCATAAATGACAAAGTCAATTTGGAACATAAATTCATCACCCTAACTAAAGAACTAGCTCTTGCTCAAAATCACATTCATAGCTTACAATCCAAGCTTGAGTCTAGTCAACTTGAAACAAACTCCTTACAATTAAAACTCAACAAAGGAAAATTCATTGTTGAAAAACTCACCTTGGGAAATGACAAGTTTTATCAAAATGTTAGGCATGCATAAAATTTATGGTAACAAGAGTGGTATAGGTTTTGAAGGCTCCCCTAGCAACATGAAGGACAGCTCTCAAATATTTACTAAGAGTGTCCGCAAACCTATAGTTGAGAGAAGTTGTACCACTAGATGGACTTGTCATTTTTGGAATCATAGTGGTCATTTGGTTCCTAATTTTCCATACAAAAACAGGTTATCTCTCAACAATCCCTCTAAAGTATCTTTTAAATTTGTCCCCAAGACCATTCCCTATAAATCTCCTCTGTCTAGATGGATTGTTAAACAAACAACCTTGAGAGTCTCATAGTGCAAACCGCTTTAAAAGCAAAAGAAAATCCTACTTGGTTTTTAGATAGTGGTTGTTCTAAACACATGACAGGAGACCGATCTAGATTCAGCTCTATAATGGAATATGATGGAGGAAATGTCTTTTTTGGAGACAATAGTAAAGCTCAAATCATTGGCAAGGGAAGTGTGAAGGGAGATCAAATACCAACTCTGAATGATGTATTTCTTGTGGAAGGATTGAAGCATAATCTCCTTAGCATTAGCCAATTGTGTGACAAGGAAAACAAAGTTGTCTTTGACAGTCTTTCATGCAAAGTAGTAAATGATAGAACTAACCAAGTTATCCTTACTGGGTCAAGGACAAAAGGGAATATTTACATTATAGAAGAATGTGATGACAATGAATCTAGGTGCTTGATTACCAGAGATCAAGAGAATTACTTATGGCACCAAAGGATGGGTCACATAAACTTTAAATTGATGAAAATCCTATCCAAGAATGAAATTGTGAAAGGAATTCCCAAGTTGTCTGCTGAAAAATCTGAAATCTGTAAGGCATGCCAACTGGGTAAACAAATAAAGAAGAGCTTCAAAGGTTTAAAGGATATATCATCGTCTCGTCCTCTAGAATTAATCCATATGGACTTGATTGGACCTGCACCAGTGCAAAGCATTGGAGGAAAGAAATTTATTCTGGTTATGGTAGACGATTATTCTCGTTTTGGTTGGGTTGCCTTTCTTCATGCTAAATCAGATGCTGTAGACAATATCATAAGAATTTGCAACAAGATACAAGTTGAAAAAGATTGTAAAATTCAGAAGATCAGAAGTGATCATGGAGGAGAATTTGAGAATGAAAAATTTGCCAAATTTTGTGAAAATCATGGGATCAATCATCAATTTTCAGCTCCTAAAACTCCTCAACAAAATGGAGTAGCAGAAAGAAGAAATAGAGTGATTCAAGAAATGGCTAGGACCATGCTCAATGAAAAGAATCTTCCTCGTAATCTATGGGCTGAAGCTGTGAATACTGCCTGCTATATTATAAATAGAGTCTATCTCACTAAGAATACCAACAAGACCCCGTATGAGCTTTATTTTGAAAGAAAACCTAATTTAAGGTATTTGAAAGTGTTCGGAAGCAAATGTTATATTCTAAGAGATAGGGAGCAGTTGGAGAAATTCGAGCCAAAATCTGATGAAGGAATCTTCCTAGGCTATTCTGAAAGGAGCAAAGCTTACAGAGTATTTAATCATAGAACTATGACCATAATGGAGTCAGCTCATGTTGTCATCGATGATATGAATCAAATTGGAAGAACTCTTCAAGATGATGATGAAGTTGAATCTGTTATTGATCAACCAACTCCTAAAGACAAAAATGATATCATTCCATCCAAAGCTACAGTTCCAACCAAACTCATGAAAGATCATACATTGGAGAATATTATTGGAGATATCAGTAGTGGGGTCATGACCCGGAGACAAGTTCATAATTTATGTGCACATTACTCTTTTGTCTCTCAAATCGAGCCCAAGAGTTTTTCTAAAGCTGAATCAAAATCAGAATGGATGGAAGCTATGCAAGAAGAATTGAATCAATTTAAGAAAAATGATGTTTGGGATCTTGTTCCATTACCTACAGAAAAAAATCCAATTGGTACTAAGTGGATATACAAGAACAAATCAGATGAATCTGGTAATGTTGTGAGAACCAAGGCAAGACTAGTAGCAAAAGGATATGCCCAAATAGAAGGAATCGATTTTGAAGAAACCTTTGCTCCTGTAGCCCGTTTAGAGTCTATAAGGATCCTATTGAGTTACGCGAGTAGCATGAGAATTAAACTATTTCAGATGGATGTCAAAAGTGCCTTCCTGAATGGAGAAATTGAAGAGGATGTTTATGTTACCCCAACCAGAAGGCTTTGAGGACCCTCATCATCCTGAGTATGTCTACAAACTCAAGAAAGCTCTCTATGGATTAAAACAAACACCAAGGGCTTGGTATGAAAAACTCACAACTCATCTGGTTGAAAATGATTTTGACTGTGGGAAAGTTGATAAGACTCTGTTTATCAAAAAAATTGATCAAGACATTCTTATAGCTCAAATCTATGTTGATGACATAGTGTTTGGATCCACATCAGACAAATTGGCTCAAGGATTTTCAGAATTAATGAGCTCCACCTTTGAGATGAGTCTAGTCGGTCCCCTGCAGTTCTTCTTAGGTCTCCAGGTTAACCAAACCGAGCGAGGAATTTTTCTTAGCCAGTCCAAATTTGCCTTAGAAATCATTAAGAAGTTTGGCTTAGAAACCTCCAAGCCTAATAGCAATCCCATGGGATCTACTTCAAAAACTGTCTAGTGACCTCAAAGGTACCAAAGTAGGCCAAAAACTCTATCGTAGTATGATAGGAAGCCTTCTCTATCTTACTGCTAGTAGACCAGATCTCTCTTTCAGTGTTGGAATCTGTGCCAGATATCAATCGGATCCTCGTGAGTCCCATCTCAAAGCTGTTAAACGTATCTTTAAATATATCAATGGGACATCACATTATGGCATCTGGTATCCTTGTGACTCATCTTTACAATTAATTGGATACAGTGATGCTGACTGGGCAGGATCAATAGATGATAGGAAAAGCACCAGTGGATGTTGCTACTTCATAGGAAATTGCTTAGTAGCTTGGCATAGCAAAAAGCAAAATTCAGTATCCTTGTCTACTGCAGAAGCTGAATACATAGCTGCAGGTAGCTGCTGTACTCAATTGTTGTGGATGAAACAAACCTTGTTAGATTATAATGTCCCACAACATTGTATGCCTATCATGTGTGATAACTCAAGTGCCATTAGCATCTCAAAAAATCCTGTTCAGCATTCTCGCACTAAACACATTGACATTCGCTATCACTTTTTGCGTGATCATGCTGATCAAGGCTCTATTGAGTTACTTTTTGTTCCAACTGATTCTCAATTGGCTGACCTGTTTACTAAACCCCTTGGAAATGAAAGATTTATTAAACTAAGACATCATTTGGGCATTGGCCCTTGCCCTGAAATCTGAAATCTTGTTGTCTAATCACCTGTTATTGCATTTCCATTGTATTATAACTCTTATAAACAGGTGCTACTGACAAGGTTTGTGTCTTCTTGTAGATGGGCGAGATCCTTTGCAATTAGATGTCAAAGGGGGAGAGAATGATATGTAAAGTGGTCTCAATTTGAGGGGGAGTAGAATCAAGGTCTATCAAATTGAGGGGGAGAAGCTTTGTCTAGTTGCTCTCGCGAGGAAAATCCAAAGCTCAAAAATATCCAAAATCCCAAAGCATCCAAAGCTCCTTAAATGTCCAAAGAAGTTAGTGTTTTAGTTTGTGGTGTATGAGAGAGTGTCAAGCTTAGAGTTGCCATCAAATTGCAAAGGGGGAGATTGTTAGAGTGTTTATTTTGTTGCAATTTGATTGGATGCATTCATTGTCTCATCTTGATCTCTCTCTCATTCATGTTCTCCTTCTTAGGTTCCTCTTGCATATCTTTCTATCATAAGCTTTGTTTTTACTTGGAAAATCTTCAGATCTTTGTGTTTTCTGCTTGCACATTCTGTCGGTCCATCTGTCGGCTCTCATCGGTCAGCCGACACAAGAACCGAGCCCAGCCGATAGACCGTCGGTTCCAGTTCCAGAGAGCTTCAACTTTCAGGTCTTCTCTGTCGGTCAGATCTTCGGCTCCTATCGGTCAACCGATAGTGCTTAAATCTCTAGACCGAGAGTTCATCGGTCCCAATATCAGAAAGCTTCATTTTTAGCCTTTTTGCTCTATCAGTTCCTAGGTCGGTTCCTAGGTCGGTCGACCAATGCTGTCGGTCAAACCGCCAAGTGTTCTTGGTCAGCAATTTTTTCAAAATTATAGCCGTTGGCTTGTGACCGTTAGGCTATCGGTTGACCGACACCATGTTGTCGGCTAGCCGATAGCTATCCGTTGGGAACACTTTTTCTATAAAAAGTGACTTTCTCCTTGGGGAAAGTTGCTGAATTTTTGAGATCATTTGAGCCCAAAGGAGAGGAACTTTACAAGAGCTTTTCAAAAGGGATCATGGAAGCATTTCAGCTTTTCAATCTTTGATCTTTAAAATGGGTGTGCTTTCTAAATCTCTACCTCTATTTCATGCTTAGACTTTTAATCCTTGTTTTCTTTTAAGCATGATCAAAGTGTTAGTCCTCTTCTAAAGATGTTGTTTCTTTTCATGACATGCCCTGATCTTTGAAAAGTATTTGCATTATGAAATCAACATATGTCTTCTCATTCACATGTGTTTTTGAACATTAACTTTCAAAACTATTGGTTTTAAGTTTGATCTTTTGACAAACCATCTGTTGAGTAATACAACTCTTTCTCTTACATTTGATCATCATCCTTTGCATTAATTGAAGTTACATCTTTTTAAAAGAGAAAGTGAACTTTCTAGTTCATGCATTAGTCATAAACATTATCATTGTCCATTCAACCTATCTAGAGGCAAACCACTGTGTTTAATTTATTCTCTTACCCATGCACAAATAGGCATTTCACTTAAGAGAAAAATCAATGTTGTAAAGGTTGGTGCTTAGCCTTGAAAAGCACATATTGTGTTGTAAAGGTTCATGCTTAGCCTTGAAAAGCATAATGAAGTTTTTGTAAGGTTTGAGGTGATCCTAAACCTTGAATTGACTAGTGAAATCCGGTAAGGTTACCGGGAGTGGATGTAGGCAACTTGGCCGAACCACTATATTTGATTGTGTTATGGTGATTTGTGTTTACCTTCCTTTTTATGATTGTTGATCTCTTAATTGGGTATGAGCTTGATTAAAGGATGTATTTGTCTTTTGAATTTGTATGTTTAACTTAAAAACTCTCTCTCTTTCATGAAGCTTGCTCACTATCATCAAAGCATAAGTCACCTAATAATCAAAATGTTCAAAAGTGGCCTAAATTTTTAATAGCATCCTATTCACGCCCCCCCCCCCCCCCTCTAGGATTCGATCTTGGTCTTTCACCGGGGTCAGCGAACGTGAGAGTCCGTCTAGTCCAACCCTTTTGCGGCCGGAGGCGGGTGAAGCGAGCATCAACATTTTTTTGTATGGGTATGCCAGATTTTTTACTCTACTTGGAATTGCAAGTGGTGGTCTGAAGTTCCACCTTCACAAGTAGCAAAGGAAATCAACTTTTTTCTAGTTTTCATTGCACATATATTTTCTAGTTTTCATTGCACATATATTTAAGAAAAGAGACATGATTTTGAATGCTGTGAAATGTGATGTCATTTGTTTTGCGGTAAAAGGCGGTTTTTGCCATGAAAGGCAATGTTTTCCCTAAAAGGCGGTTTTTACCGTGAAAGGCGAATTACAATTCTTATCAATAGTGAAAGACAAGAGTTGTGATTTTTTTTATGTCTCTTTAAATAATACAAAATACAATGAAAAGCAAGAAAAAGGAGGATCTAAATTCTCTGGAGATTGTGGGGACTCGTTCAGATTGATGGTCGCAAGTCGTGTGTGGACTTCGCCATCATCCATGGAGATGAGAACAGAGGATGTCCTATGTAAAAAAAAAAGGCTAAGTAGACGGGCTGAAAAGCCATGTATAAGCCATGGAGACACAAGGAGAAGGCCTTAGGCAGGGGGGGGGGGGGGGGGGAGGGGGGTGCCCCCCAAGGGACTTTTGTCACCTTGTAGTGGCAATAGATGCAGGACTTCTTCAGTGGAGGAGAGGTCGTTGTGGCAACTTTTGCAGAGTTCTCTCTTTTGTATTTTTCAGATTCCATGCTTGGATTTTTGGATCTTTTTCCTTTGAAATGACCACCTTTTATAGGCCTTTGGTATCCATTAGGAGGGTTTCATAATGAGAGGAGTTAAAAGTTTTAATTTATTTATTTTGTAGCTCATTTTCTTTGGCTTTTGATTGTCGATGGAGAAATAAGGGCTTTTAATTGCCTTTAATCTCCATGATGGGAGGAGTTTCATAGTTTTAATGCCATGATTGCTTTGAATTGTAACTCCCATTTGCTCGCTTCTGATTGGGCCGTCCAAAATAATGAGTTAATGACCGTATTAAGTTGTCATAAAATGGGTCAATTAACTGCATTAAGTGGTCGTCGGGGTGCTTGAAGGATCGCGGTCCGTGTCGCGTCTTTTGAAATTCTTCTTGTGATGATCGACGATGGATCTTCATGCTAATCGATGTCGGATGACCATACAACCTCAGACATTGATTGCTACCAGTGGGTCAGTGCCATTTGTCCTGTCGATTTCTCAATCGATCAGGCAGAAAGTGCACTTTCTTGGTCGGCTGGTTGGTGATTTCGAAGTGATCAAGGATGATTTGATGCTTTTGAAGACGGACCCGTGATGTTGATGAAGATCGACGAGTCTCGCGCCTCAAAAGTCAGAATTTTGAAAAACCACAGGGGCCAGACATCTCGAAAAGTGAAAAGGGACAGAAAAATGGTCATTCGGCAAAAATCCGACGACCCGGATTTCCAAGGATTTTTCCCTTTTTGGTCGCCGATTTTCGGCCGTCTTTCCGGTTTTTTCGATTCTTTTTTCTCCGATATTTTTCCTGACATTTGTCTACATATTTTGACCTGATTTCCCTGTAAAAAAACTTAACGAGAAGCCTTGTGTATCAAAGTGCAAAGTTTCTGATTTTCCGGGAAAGCCGAAGACTTTGTCGCGTAGAGTTGCCGATTTACCGTCAGAAGCCAAAACTGGGTCAAACGATGTCGGAATGTCCTGAAATTTGAGGTGAAGCCTTCTGAACAATAAATAAGACCAACCATAGGCTTTTATTTGAGTTTTGAAGCCGTGTGGGGTCTTGTCGCCAGTAGACTTGATTTTGTTGCGAGGAAGATGTCGCGCTTTTATGTATGGTCAACCGATGTCTGATTGACCTGAAATTTGACAGGGTACCTATTGGAGTCATTTTGAGACAATCCATTAGCTCCGATTTGGAAACGATGGTCCCGTGGATCTTCATCGTCGGGAGGCTTGATTTGGTTTCCAAAAGTCAAAGTATGGTCATATGTTGTCGAAATGACCTGAAACTTGACATGTGGCCCTTTGGAAGCATTTTGAAGTCACCCATGTACTTTGTTTGATGAGTGATAGCCTCGGTGGTTCTCGCCGCCAAGAGGCTTGATTTTGCTGCTCGAGGAGTGATGCAGTGTCAAACGTTGTCGGTTTGACCTGAAATTTGACGTGGAGCCTTTGGAGGTATTTTCAGACCATCCACAGGCTCTTATTGAAGATCTGATGTCTTCGACGCTGTCACCGTAAGGAGATCCCGTTCAGCTGCTGGAAGAGTGAAGTTAGGCCAAATAATGTTGAAATGGCCTGAAACTTCATGCGTACTCTTCTTTTAGCTGTTTTGAAGGATCTTGCAGTTTTTGTTTAATTCTGACAAGATTTGATTTTTGAAGTAGCATTGCCTGTTTGTGGTAGGTTGCGACTTCACGTAGCCTCTTGATATTGAAGAGGCAAAGTGACATTTTTTGTGTCAACAACCAAAACCCATTTCTTACTCTATTTTCTGCAGATCTGCAGCGACGAGAGAGGGAGAGATGAAGAGAGGCGTAGCTCGACGCTCGACGTGAGGGAGAGTAGTAGATATAGAGAGCAGGAGCCAGAGAGAGATTGATGAGAGAGGGAGCGCAGCAGCGGGAGAGAGAGTGAGCAGCATCGAGAGAAAGGGAGCAGCAGCGCATTTCTGCAATGAGAGAGAGATCAACAGCGCAGATCTGTAGCAAAAGGGAGAGATCACTGTAGTGAGAGGGAGCAGCAGCGCAGCAGAGAGAGATGGAGCACAGTGGAGCAAGGGCGATTAGGTCTGCCTTGGATGAAAGGGGGGAATGAAAGTGGGAAATGAGAAAGCGCGGGCCCAAAGTAAATTTGGCTTGACTAGTTTGTTTCTGTCCACAAGCCTCTCGTACACTCCTGCTGATGTTAGCCTCAACTGCAGCTCAGGTATGGAAGATATTCCTGTGCATCCTGGTGAGGGACAAACTTAATGGGGCCCACCTAGGTATTCATTGATCATGGGACTCATGGGAGATGGGAAGAGACATCTTGGATGAGACCATATATCAAATTTGGAGTCAATCTCATGCCTCCAACCCCTTCATCCATGGCCCACAAATTTAATGATTTTATACTAAAGGAAAAAATTTGACCTCAATCTAATGGTCCAATCCATTTGGATAGGTGAAAATTCAATGGGTCTACTGTACTTAAAGTGGCTCCATGTGTGTAGATGGTTCGGATGTGTTATAAAGTCAACCCTGCTATGTTGTCCCTCACCATAACATGGTGAAGGATGGATGCACATGAATATTTTCTTATATATATATATGGGGCCAGCTCTCCTAAGCTGAAGCTTACCTTATCATAACCTGAAAAAGTGCTGGTCCTGAAAGTCTGGGATCCTTATCCTAGAGGGGGGTGAATAGGGTGAGCTACTAATTAGTGACCAATTATGACCAATTTTAATTTCTTTAAAACCACTAGTCACTTGTGATGATTAACAATCAAAATGCGGAAGCTAATAAACATAATCACCACATAGCATGCACCATCACGTAAAGATTTATAGTGGTTCGGCCTCAATGCCTACATCCACTACCGGCTTGTGTTCCTACACCCTACCGAATTTCCACTATGTATGATTCTCAATAGGCTAAGCAATAACCTTTACATTATGCTTTCCAAGGCTAAGCAATAACCTCTTACAATATGTTTTTCTAAGGCTAAGAAATAACCTATAAATTCAAAGGTTGGTTCTCTCTTTAAGTAGTGTCTAAAATACACTTGATGGAGATACATTTTTAGCTCAATATATTTGCCTCTAAACTAGGCGGATATTTGAAAGTGAAAAACTAATTCACACACACACACACACACACACACACACACACACACACACACACACACAATATCAATGCATAATATGTATGTATGAAGTCCTCAATCAACTTGAAAATAAAAGCTCATAAATGTATGCCAAAGGCTTTTAAAAGTTTTAGCTCATAAAAACATTTATGATTGAGGAATGAACGCTAATCACATGTTAAAAATAACTTGTAAAAGAGATACCTATGTATTCCAAACAAGTTGTGAAATTCTAAGAACAAAAAATGTGATGCATATGGATTTCAATCAAATTAACAATGTAGCCCAATACATGTAAGCTTAAAGCATTTGAAAGTGTAAAACACACAAATAGATTTGATTGAAACAAAAGGGTCAAATCTCATGTATTTTAAAAATACAACTTGAAAATGATATACCAATCAATGCTAAACAAGTTGTGAAACTTTAAAACAAAATACATGTGATTTATGAAGTTGTTGAATCCAAAACATAAGATAGATTTGAAAGTGATTTTCTTATGATGAAAAATAACAACAAAAGATTCAACCAAGTATAGGAATCATATTACATATAATTTCAAAGATGATTCCAAAACATGATTTACTTAGATATACCAATTTAAATACTACTTGGTTTGAATCAAGGTGATGCATCCAAAAGAATAAATCAATTCAACACATATTTATGTTAAGGATACAATAAATCATAGTTTAACATGCTAGAAAAGATTTACCAATAATTAAAGCAAAGCATGAAAACATATGATTAGGAAAACCAAGCTTACTTGGATGATTTAACTCTTGATTTCCAAGCTTAAGCTTTCCAATTGACCCACTAGCCTTACTTAACTCATTTCCCTTCGTTTGGGCTTTATTCACCTCAAGAATGACCTCTTGAACCATCAAATTTGGCCTTAGAATGAACTTTCTTTTATAGAAAAAGTTGACCAACGGGCTACCTGTCGGTTGGCCGACATCCAAGGGTCGGTTAACTGACACCCCAATGGTCACTAAGCAACGGTCATATTTTCAAAGATTTGCTGACCAAAATACACTATCGGTTAACCGAACTTGACTTTGTAAGTCCTTGATGCTTACCCTAGAGGGGGGTGAATAGGGTGAGCTACTAATTAGTGACCAATTTTAACTTCTTTAAATCAACTAGTCACTTGTGATGATTAACAAACAAAATGTGGAAGCTAATAAACATAATCACCACATAGCACACACCATAACACCATGATTTGTAGTGGTTCGGCCTCAATGCCTAGATCCACTACCGACTTGTGTTCCTCATACCCCACCGGATTTCCACTATGTATGCTTTTCAATAGGCTAAGTAATAACCTTCACAACTATGCTTTTCTAGGCTAAGCAATAACCTTTTCATTATGCTTTTCAAGGCTAAGCAATAACCTCTACAACCAAAAGGTTGGTTATCTATCTAAGTAGTGTCTTGATGGAGATTACAATTTTGGCCCAATACATTGCCTCTTAAATAGGCTGATATAAAAGTGAAAAACTAATTCATGCAAACACTATATGAATGCAAAGATGTATGTTCAAAGTGTATGCATGATGTCCTCAATCAATTTGAAAATCAAAGCTCATAAATGTATGCCAAAGGCTTTAGAAAGTTTTAGCTCAAAACATTTATGATTGAGGAAATGCTAAACACATGTTAAAAGTAACTTATAAAAGACATACCTATGTATTCTAAACAAGTTGTGAAAATCAAAGAACAAAACATGTGATGCATATGGATTTCAATCAAATTAACAATGAAGCTTAATGTATGTTTAAAGCATTTGAAAGAGTAAAACATACAAATAGATTTGATTGAAATAAAGGGTCAAATCTCATGTATTTAAAAATACAACTTGAAGATGATATACCAATCAAAGCTAAACAAGTTGTGAAACTTTAAAACAAAATACATGTGATTTATAAAGTTGTTGAATCCAAAACATAAAATAGATTTGAAAGTGATTTTCTTATGATGAAAAACAACAACCAAAGATTCAGCCAAATATAGGAATCATGTTACATATGATTTCAAAGAGATTCCAAAACAAAATTCACATAGATATACCAATTAGAGTCCTACTTGGTTTGAATCATGTTGGAGCATCCAAAACAATGAATCAATTCAAAACATAAACATGTTAAGGACACAACAAATCATAGTTTAACATGCTAGAAAAGATTTACCAATAATTAAAACAAAGCATGAAAATATATGATTAAGAAAAGCAAGCTTACTTAGTTATTTAACTTTATTAATCCCAAGCTTTAGCTTTCCTTATGACCCTTAGAATCCCTTAGCTCATTCCCCTTTGTTTGGCCTCAAATCACCTCAAGGAGGGCCTAAAAGTTTCTCAATTTTTTTCAAGGGATGAACTAGTATTTATACCCAAAAAGTGGGATTCTACGAGTCCTCGGTCGACCTACACTTTCCCCAGTCGACCTGCCCTTCAACGGGAAAAAATATGACCGTTTGAAAAAAGCCCAACGGTCACCATGGACTCGGTCGACCAACCACACTGCGGGTCGACCCGGGCCCTGGGACAATTTTCCCCAAAATTGGCATATTTAAAGAGATTTCTTGTGGAGATTTAAATCAATCTAAGTGTTTTAAAAACATGAATCCTAAAATGCCAAAGATGATTTGAAACTTTTTAAAACCATAGGCAAGCTTGATTCATAAAAATTATTTTCAAAACTAAATTCATCCAAGTATAAAATCAAAACATGCATGAAACATATGATTTACAAGATTTAAAGCAATGAATGAGTAAATCAAGATTTCAAGGTTTCTAAAACAATGCATGTGTGTGAATTCAAATGATGAATAAAATGAATGATGCATCTATCAAATTGCAATATACAAAATCCCTAACAGACTTGTCGGTTAGCCTATAGGTGACCGACACCCTAACCGACAGCCCAAAATGTGAAATTTGAAGCTCTCTGGAATTCTAACCGAAAGGGTTTCGGTTGAGCTCGATTCACTATCGGTTAGCCAACACCTGACCGATAGCCTGTGACAAAATCCCAAGTTTTGCATATATCAAAGTATTTTCTTGTGGGGATTTTTGGGTCATTAAACCAAGCATAGAAACATGATTTAAATCAATCTGAGTGCATTAAAATCATGAATCATAAAAGGCCAAATATGATTTGAAACTTTAAAACAAATGGCTAGCTTGATTTATAAAAATTCTTTTTCAAACTAAATGCATCCAAGTTTAAAACCAAAACATGCATGAAACATATGATTTACAAGATTTAAAACAATGCATAAGTAAATCAAGATTTCAAGGTTTTTAAAACAATGCATGTGTGAATATATAATTCATGAATAAAATGAATAATGTATCCATCAAATTGTAATATACAAAATCCTTAACAAGTCCCACAAACCAAAGTCGGTTATTGTTGTTTTTTGCATGATGATCGTCTCCAAAATCAAGATAAATCCAATCAGAACTGGATTTTCCAATTTCATCATGCAAAAGAAAATAGATATAATCAATTTTGATTTGTGGTACCGGCACTATTCTAGCTTAGGATAAGGTAAGCTTCAGCTAATGAGAGCCTTATTCTATATATATATATATATATATATGGGAGCTCCTCTCCTTAGCTAAAGCTGTGGAGAAGGACCGCTCATCATGTGCCAAGGCCCAAAACTCGCTTAACGTTGTTTCCACATGCATCGCCCAAAACTCAAAGCCCGCTCATTTTTTTTTCATTTCCCCGCTCATCTGGCACAAATGAAATCACCAAAATACATTTCGCCCTTTTTGGCCATAGCTCTCCTCCTCTCTGCATCTTGCGATCAACTTGGGCGACGAAGCTGTTTTCTTATTTGCGATCGATTTTGTCCTAGCGAAGCTCTCTCTCTCTCTCCTGCGACGCTCTTTCTCTAGCGACTGGCACCCTCTCTCCCGTGACCAAAGACGATCGTCCCCCAGGTGTCGTCTTTCTCCTGCGATTACGAAAGACGACCGTCCTCGTCTCTCTCCCGCCAGGTTAGGCCCTCTCTCTGCTTTTCAATTTTTGCCCTCTGCAACCAGTAAAAATGGTATTTTGGTTTTTTTGTTTTTAATTTATTTTATGTGATTGATCTGAAGTCTAAGTTCGAGATGGGTTAAGGGGAGGGTTTGGATGGCTTCTGATTTTCAAAATACTGTACACTATTTCCTCTCCTCCATTCCAAGGCCCCCATCCAAACCCATTTTCTCTCTTACAGTCCGTCTAGGGCTTTAAAATCCTTTAGTGGGTTCTTTAAAGTAAAATAAGAAGGGGAAGAAACTGATGGCTTCGGAGGCCTGGGTGTGAGCGGGTGAGGGGTTCTTTCATTCTTTTCTTCTAGAATGAAACAACCTCACATGTTGGCTGACAGAGGCCAAAGAATGGGGAGTTTCATGTGGTGAGGTTTTTCAATTTTTTTTTAAATTGCTGAATCTGAACTTTCAATTTTAACCCAATGAATAGAGGCTGCTGCCTTTGATCTTCTTGATTTGAACTTCACATTTCTTCTTCATTTTGCTTGATTTGATTGCACTAGATTTGGTATTTGAATGTTCAGTATCTATCTGCCTCTTGTTTCTTTGCCTTGTCTGTTTGGGTGTTTCAGCTTTCAGTTTTATTTGTTTCCGTTGAAAAGGCTTTTCAACTTGGTCCTTAACTTGAAGTTTTTCCAGCTTCTGTTAATAACAAAGGCATCCCAAAGACAAACAGTTAGTTCAAAGCAATTAAAAACTACTAACTCTTCATATTCGACATTCTATCTACAGGGGAAATTAAATATCTTGCATTCTACTGGCATTCAAGGAGATATATTCAGGCAACCCAAAAGACTGAGAGCGGATTTCTAAAGCTCCAAAATGAGTTGCTTTCAAAATGATGCAATTTCTTGATTTCTAGTGTTGAGAATTTCTTTGCTATTGTTTTAGACTGATTATTTACTATCTTCGATGATCATAAAGCTTTAGATTCCATGGAATGCGACCATTCTAGAGATGTTCTTTGAGGGTTCGAGGGTGAACAACGTGTTCTCTTGTGAATTTGTTTGTGACTGTACTGAAACATTGTAATCTGATGCTATAAATGATTTTCATGTTTTTTGAACATTTTTAATATCATTTTTAATATATATATAGTCTTTTACTCCACCCTCATTTATTTATTTTTGCTTTTTTTACACCAACTGTCCAAACACATGCAAAGTAACCGACACTCATTTTATTTAATCCCGCACCTCTTTAACTTAATGTAACACTCCACTCTTACTCTATCCCTCTTGCAAACAATAAGGAAAGTTCATTTTTGGGTCCGGTAAGAAGCACTAGGCCCATTTGTTTCATGTAGTTTAATTTCAAGGAATTCTAGTACTCTATTTCTGTATGTAATTAAAATAAAGAATTATAGGTGAATATAAAAAACTCACCATCAAATAACCTCTCCTCTAATGGAATTGAGAAAAGAAAAATGAAGATGAAAAGTGAATACCCAATGATCGCCCTACTTGAAGAGGACTTGATACAATTTCGAAACCAATTCTAATTAGAGGATCGGGATCTAGTTGCAAAATCGATTCTAACTTCTTCTTTATTATTATTATTATTTGCTTAAACTAAAGATGTCATTCAACATATAACAGGTGCTTCAAGTCTATTGCCTCTAGGATTAAGCATAAAAATGACCAACCAAAGTTGATTTTGAGCTACAAATTGCTAACATTAAAGACTCGTATTTAACCCTGGCCCTTTTTACTTGCTTTACAAGAGATTTGACCTAGTCATGCGACACAATCTCCCTAACTAGCTGAGCATCAGCCAGGGCGATCCATATTCAACATTTGCACGACAAAGGAACAATAGAATACATGCAATTTTGCATTCTAATTGATAGAACCATCGAATAGAGCATCTGAAATATAAGAAAGTTGTGGGGAATTCGGGTCATAGGTCCCCGGGTTGGAATCTGTATGGATTTGAAACAAGACCCATTTATTAATAGAAACCTAAATTGAGTTCCGGATCAGACCCATTTTTTAATTGAAACCTAAAATAGCTTCCAAACCTAGTTTTTTTATGGATCAAACCTCTAATTAATTGGAAAATTGGATATCCATTTGCATCCAATTTTCTCTTAAACTCCTTCTCATGCTATGAATCCGGCTCTTCAAATTCCCAATTATATCTTAATTCTCTCTTTATTATGGAAAACATACCGAAAAGAAAGTGCCTCTTCCACAAATAAAAATCTACTACCTATCACCACGTTTGAGTAATAATAATTTTGCAGAAAATAATTTTTTTTCAATGCACTTCATCTCCTTAATGATTTGATATGATGATTTTCCATAGAAAAAGAGGAAGAAATGAACTATTCTTCCTTAGGTATGCAAAAGAACATTTCTTGTTAGTGGGGAGGGGATGTGACCACTTTTTTTGAGAAACTATGAAAACATAAATCCATGGAACACAAAAGGTGTTACACAAATATGTTCAAAATGCGCCCTTACAGTGGTAGTCGGTGCAAACTACAGAGAAGGTCAAAGTATGAGACCACGAAGATCTTAGTCTCCGCTAGCTATCATGCCAAACCTCATGACTCAAACCCCCAATCTGGAGATTGCAACAGTAAGTACCTTCCACCTTGTCATAAGCTCTAGTCATTTAAAAACCTTTTTAAAGGCGGGGGATTAAAAATACTATGTGATAGAAGACCAAGTCCCAGAAGTATGTGTTCACATGGAAAACTTCAAAAAGGTACAAAACTTAAGATTGATTTTCATAAAAGTAAATACAGTTTTAGTATTTTAAAAAAATATAAAAGTTTTCCATCTTTCTTTCAATCATGTCCTCTCGATAAAATTCTTTTTGAAAAAAGATAAAAATACCCCTATGACAAGTTTTTGTCTTTTTTTTAACCTTCTTGATGGGCCTTATTGATCAAATGTTGACAGTAGGCTACCTTCTTATGATCATTAGTCACGTACGAGAATGCCAGAATTGATCTTAGCCCAAATTCCAACTTGAATTTGATGATCAAAACCATTGAATAAAGGGATATTGTTCATACAACTGCCCTGAAATCTCACACTTTCCGCAAAACAGCTGAAGTTTCAATATTTCTCGCAGAGCTATATTAGTACAAAAATGGTGTGATATTGCATGACCCTAGGATATTGCACAGGGCGATACATGTGATATCGCATTGCCCTAGGATATCACATGGTCCGATGCCATGTGATATTGCACGACCCTAATATATCGCCGAAATAATTTTGTGGGAAATTTGACCATTCATGAGAGAATGTCGGGTCTAAAAAACGTTGTATGGGCAATATTCCTTGAATGAAGCTAGAGTGGGCCCATTTGGTTGTTTGGGTTGGGCTTGATCATTTCTATTAAATGATTTATTAAAAATGACATAAAGGTATTTTTGTCCTTTTCCAATTCTTTTTTTGCAGTGAGGGCTTGATTGAAAGAAATATAGAAATGTTATTAGATATGTATCATGGGTGGATGCCCATATGAGATGAGTTAGGGTTAGAATGCTATTGTAATTAGGGTTCCTCAATGTGGAGTTACTTTGCCTATAAATTAGCCTCCTCCCTTGTATATGTACACATTTTTTTGAGATAATAAAAGAATCTCTTTCTTCTTCCGTATTACTCGCTCTCCCTATTGATGCTTGATTTTGCAATGCCTTACCAGCATGAAGCACTAGGATAAGGAAAAAAAAAACCCTTGTCTTCTTGTTCTGCATGAAACCCGAAGAAAGGAGAAAAGTGACCCTACGCAGATTCCCTGCACTATATTCCTTCTCTGTGCGGATTCCTTCCCTGTGTGGATTCTTTTCGTGGACTCATTCCCTGCGCGGATTCCTTCACTGTGCAGGTTTCCTGTGCAGATTCCCTACAGTTTCCCTGTGTTGATTACCGTCGAAACTTCATATTGCAATATGTCAGCCATCCGGACTCTAATCGACGATCCCTTAGCGCCTACGGAATCCTTGTGAGCAGATCTACGTGATAGCAACAACAAAAGGGCAATCCAAAGGTTTAGAAAAGGATGATATCTTTTCTTCAAATACAATAAATGGTATATGAACCATCCTTAAACTCAATTTATTAGAATGCATGCAATTAGTTTAGGATGCTTGTTTACAGTAATCATGGTGTTTATTTACTGTTCATTTTCTTGTATGCTTTATTTTTATTGAATTGAGTTTATCAATACTATTTATGTGAATGGTTCACAAAATAGAACTAGAAATTCTAAATTTGAACCCGAAGTTCACTGATCTATGGACCAGCAGTCTTAGAAGTTTGAATATTGATATGAACTTGCAGATGCATATCCATAAATCAAACTTAAATTTTTTTATTCAGATCCAAATCAACTATATCTTATGATAAGGCCAAGAAATTAAGCAGGAAGATTAGACAGAACCAGAAGTTCTGCTTCAAACCGAAAACTTCGACAGAACCTGCACTTCTAATTTATATGATGAACCTGAAGTTCTAAATCAAGCATGAAGTCTTGACCGAACCAGCAATTATGATTCTTAAAGTTGAGACCCTGACGTTCCAATTTTCGCTAGCCAACTTATTTGTCATGATTAATTCATTCCTTATTTTATTTTGGATGTTAAGGTTTTGTTTCTTTTATTTTGTTAATTATCCGCATACCATTAATTATATATATCTTTTATTACAGTTCGTGCATGATGTCAAACCTGGCAAAACTTGATTTTAAAGCACTTGATATTACTGGAGAAACATAGAAGATCGTTGATGTGTTATGTGTAGGCCACTAAGATAGCCCTGGGGCTGGGGATATACATAGCTACACCATATCACTATCAGCTTGGGGAGGGCTGCTGAAGTCCTGACTTTCTGGATTAGTGAATGGAAAGTGGGCAATAAATGCCAGAGAGAGAGAAATGTGGGAGAAAAAGAATGGAAGTGGGGATGTGATGTGATATTTTACGAAGAGTAATGATAGCTGAAGTGGGGATCGTTGGTGTGTTATGTGTGGGCCTCTAAGATAGCCCTGGGGCTAGGGACATACATAGCTCCACCATATCACTATCAGCTTGGGGATGACTGCTGAAGTGCTAACTTTCTGGATTACTGAATGGAAAGTGGACAATAAATGCTAGAGAGAGAAACGAGGGAGCGAAAGAATGGAAGTGGGGATGTGATTTGATATTTTAAGAAGAGTAATCATAAGTGGTAAATGCCAAAGAGAGAGAAACGAGGGAGCGAAAGAATGGTAGTGTGGATGTGATGTGATATTTTAAGAAAAAGTATAATGGGGATGTGATGTGATATACTAATTTCTCTCACTTCACAAATCTCTTCCCTTCCCTGTTTGTTTTGTTGTTACATTATATTTGATCGATTTATAGATAGATAGTCATTTCGTTTGAATGTACAGATTTAGGGATTATGGTTAGGGTTAGGGTTCGTTTAAATGTACAGATTTAGGGATTAGGGTTAGGGTTAGGGTTCGTATGATTGTATTGGCGGATCTAAAGTGGGAAAAGTGAGTAATTCGTGCTAAATTTGATGGGGAATCGGGAAAGAAAAAACTTCCTTCATGTGTTGTATGCATGCAATTCTATGTTTCTTTTTCTTGCATATTGGTAGATGTAGTATATCGCATGTTGTTCAGTGGCGCGGTGCACATGTGTTGTGACTGCCAATGTTATTATTATTTTTTGTAATGCCCAAAGGGACAATGTGAAGCTGCAGGCTCATAAAATTAGGATTCAGAATAGGAAAAAAGGATTTCTGAAAGCTTGCCGCCCAAAAATTGCTTAATGCTATATTCATCCTGGTCGGCAATATCATTATCAAAGCTTAGTCCCATCTATATGGGATTCTGACTTCTGACTTTTATTTTTTGTTCAACTTTGCTTAAAGCCATCATCTTTGTCACACCCCCAATCTGATTTTAAAGCAAAACTTAAGTTTCGAGTGGAAGCGGAAAAGTAATTTAGTAAGAGCATCAAGACTCTTCGATCGGATCAAGGAGACGAATATCTCTCCACTGACTTTAAGGGATACTTATCAGAAAATGTGATTCTATCCCAGTTGTCTGCTCTTGGTATGCCTCAACAGAATGGAGTAGCATAAAAAAGGAACCATACTCTTTTAGACATGATTAGGTCTATGTTGAGTTTCTCAGGATTACCTATATCCTTTTGGGGATATGCTTTGGATACTGCAACGTACATACTAAACCCCGTACCATCTAAGTCTGTACCTAAGACTCCCCGAGAGTTGTGGTCTAGACGAAAGCCTAGTCTACAATATTTACACATTTGGGGCTATCCGGCACACGTGCTGAAGGTAAAGGCGGATAAGTTGGAATCGAAGTCGGAACTGTGCACCTTTGTAGGATATCCTAAAGGAACTGAAGATTGATTATTCTATAATCCTAGAGAGCAGAAAGTGCTTGTCGGCACCAATGCGGTTTTTCTGGAAGATTATATAATTGATAGGAAGACTTTAGAAAAGGTTGTCCTAGAAAAGATTCAAGAAAAAATCAATTCTAAATCCAAGAATAAATGAACTTAAAGAAAATCCACCCATACCTAACCCAGTAGTTACACCGGAGCCTCGTCGTAGTGGGAGGATTGTTAGGCCTCCTAATAAGTTCACGTTACTGGGAGAGCCCTACGAGACAATCCCGGAAAAACAAGAACAAGATCCCTGTAACTATGATGAAGCAATCAATGACCTTGATTCAGGACGTTGGCAAGAAGCTATGAAAGATGAAATGGAGTCCATGTACTCCAATCAGGCCTGAAAACTTGTAGACTTGCCTTCCAATATCAAACCTACTGGGTGCAAGTGGGTCTACAAGAAAAAACGAGGACCAGATGGAAGAGTTGAGAACTCTTAAACCAGACTTGTTGTGAAAGGGTATACTCAGAAAGAGGGTATTGACTATGAGACTTTTTTGCCGGTAGCCATGCTCAAGTCTATCAGAATTTTCTTATCCATTACGGCTCATCTCGATTATGAGATTTGGCAAATGGAAATCAAAACGGCATTTCTTAATGGCCGGCTTAGAAAGACATCGATGTGAAGTAACCAAATGGTTTTGTAGCTAATGACCAAGAGCAAAGAGTTTGCAAACTAAAGAAGTTCATTTATGGACTGAAGCAAGCGTCTAAAAGCTGGAATATCCGTTTTGACCAAGCAATCAAATCGTTTGGTTTTTGTCAAGATCCGGATAAGTCATGTGTGTACATGAAAAGTGAACGAGGCAGGGTAGTTTTTCTGGTATTGTATGTCGATGACATCATTCTCCTTGGGAGTGATATAGGAATGTTATCAACGGTAAAAGTTTGGTTGGCTAAAACTTTTGATATGAAGGATTTGGGAGAAGTTAGTTACATCCTAGGGATCAAGCTTTATCTAGACCGGAAAAATAGGATGATTGGCTTATCCCAAGCTACGTACATAGATAAGGTATTGGTATGATTTGCAATGCAAGATTCCAAGAAGAGTATCACACCTTTCAAGTATGGATTGCATCTTTCAAAGGATCAGTGTCCCAAGACAACTGAGGAAAAAGAATAAATGAGAGCAATACCATAAGCTTCGACCGTTGGTAGCCTCATGTATGCTATGCTTTATACTAGAACGGATATCTATCACACAGTAAGCCTAGTTAGCAGATATCAGCCAAACCCAAGTCCTGACCATTGGACTGCTGTGAAATGTATTCTCAAATACTTGAGAAGGACTAGAGATTACATGTTAATTTATGATAGTGATGAGTTGATTCCAGTTGGATACACAGATTCTGACTTCATGTCAGATAAGGATTCCAGGAAATCCACCTCTGGATATGTGTTTATGTTTGGCGGCAGAGCTATCAGCTGGAGAAGGATCAAACAGGAATGTACCACTGATTCCACCTCGGAGGCTGAATACGTATGTAAGACCCCTACCCCCAGTTCTTTTGTTTAGTGTCGTTTTAATCATGGTTTAGCTTTTTAAGTGAGATTAGAGTTGGTTTGACTTTATCTTTGAGTTTGACTAGATTTTTCATAGCCTTGGAGATTTGAGGACCGTTGACTTTGGTTTGACCCGGTCCATATGATTTGTATTTTTATGAGAAATTACTCTAGATTTCTAAAAATTCAAAACTTGGTTTATTTTGACTCATCTCATTAATTCTAACAACTTTCATGTTTAGACCATTTTGATTTGATACTCAGAAATTGCGTTTTTCGAGAAAAATGGGCAAAAATGACATTTTCACTAAATCTGTATTTGAATTTCAAAAATTTTAGAATTTGGGGAAAATATACTTTTTGGAAAGTAAATATTTTGATGATCGATTTTGTCTTCGTCGATCTCATCCGGGACCCACAAATGTTAGTTTCAGCCTTTGTAATGTTGGGGCCCATGGGGCCCAACCCACTTAACCCTTTATAAAACCACATGGGTTCTTCTTCTTCCCATCTTCATTTTCCTGCAACATTGGGGCTGTCTAGGGTTTTCTCTCCCAACCACTTTCTCTCTCATCTTGCAAGTTTGTTTCTTGAAGGCCAAATGGAGGAATGATCTCCTCATCTTCTTCTTCATCTTCCAAGCTATCCTAAAATGCCATTTTCAAGAGATTTGAGCTAGAGAAGACCTCTCTTCCAAGCCTTTCTTCCTTGTTTGAGCTACCAAAGGTTAGCAAAAGCTTTCCTTTCTTCAAGTCTTGGTTTTTCAAACCATTTGGATCATTTTTATCATTTATGCAAAGAGTTTTCATGGAGATTTGAAAATGTTTGGTTTCTAGGGCTTTCTCTTGGATTATTTTGGGGGTTTTGTGGATTTGGAGCTAGAGTCTTTGTTGAGGCCATCTTTGAGTAATTTATTCTGCATCTTGACTAGAGGCAAGTTAATATTTCAGTTAATATGTGATTTATCCAATGTGTATGATTCTATGAATTTCTACTTCATATGTTTTCTTCTTCTTTTCATGTCATGATTTCTTCTTGGAGGAGTTTATGAAATGTTTTATAATTACCTTCATTGAAATGTCCATCTTAAGGTATTATGTTCTTGGATTCATCTTCTTGAATCAGCTCTTTTGATTTCAAGAATTTTCTTTTGGTAACTTGATGAATGGAAGAATTTTGTTTGTCTTTGATCTTATGGATATCAATGGGATGGATATGTATGCGGATTATTCGGTGGAGTTTGATGAGGTTCAAAGGAGCCCCATTCATTTAATATATGTAAAAGAGAAGGAGGGAAAGAAGGGACTCAAAAAGAAAGGAGAAGGGTGTTTCTGCACTCAACGGACTGGGGCAGAGCCCAGTCCGCTCGAGCTAGCCCACTGGTCGCTCGAGCGGACCAGGCTCTACCTAGTCCAGAACGAGCCAGAGACTGGCTCGCTCGAGCGACCAGATGGGTCCGCTCGAGCGGCACAGCCTCTGGATGGGCCTCGCTCGAGCAGACCCTGGGTCGCTCGAGCGAGCCCAGCCCAGTTTCTGGGTCTGTTTTAAGGGACTTTTGTGGGCTGTTTTCCAGCCCCTTTTTGGAATATTTCAGGCCCATTTCGGCCCACATCTCCTCTTCTATTTGAAACCCACTTAGTCTACTTGATCCATGAAAAGTTTGGAAGAGAAATTGTTTGATGATAGAAGTTACCCGGAGAATTTATATAACCCTTAATGTACACTTTATAACTCAAATGTTGAGGATCTTCAGTGGCACCAAACTATTCTTTTTCAAATCAACATTGAGAGGCTAAGTGTACATCGAGGTGATTATTGTTAAACCATATACACTACTCCATTCCAAGTTAGAAAAATATATAAGTATTCTTTGTAAATTGATTTGAAATGAATTGAGTGGTTTGCCACGATTGGAAATATTGATAAAACTACTTGTTCTGAATCAAATGATATTGTCCGTTTGTAAGTCGTCCAAGTAGTTGCTTTTATCGATTTTTGGTAATGTATTGCGATGATTCAAAATGCATCGGTTCGACAAATAGATTTGAGTGGTTCGCTACGTTTGGAAATATATCGATAAAACTATTATTTTAAAAATAAAACCTCGAGGCAAGATGGGGCCAGAGCTTTGTAGTGCGAGCCCATGAGCCAAAGGGACTATTATTTTGAGAATAAAACCTCGAGGCAAGATGGGGCCAGAGCTTTGTAGGGTGAGTCCATGAGCCAAAAGGATTATTATTTTGATTTGTATTGGTTCAGATTTTGAAAAATAAAGGCACCACTAGGCTTAGGTCACTTTGTCGGGCTGATCACCTGGCTTGGGATCTTTAATTTGTCTTCCAGCTGCACCGACCATGGCAACGGTTCTATTTCCGGTCCCACGTTTAGTGTAGTGGCTACGGTTCTGTTTGATAACGACTTTGTTCGTTCCGGTCCCACGAGTAGTGGCTACGGTTCTGTCTGCTCTTGTTACTTCGGTAATAGGAGAATATAGCTATATGTGGTTTGCCAAAATTTTATCCGCTTGATATTTTGTCTTATGATCCTTGTTTGTTCCAGCTTATTGTAGTCTTTGGATTTGTTAATGTCCAAGACAGCGATCTTTTACCTTATTGTCTCTATTATTCAGGATTTTAAATGTATTTCCAATTATTAAATGTTTTACGTAATCTGTTCTCTTTTTAAGATATCTATGTTTAAGATGGGTTTCATTTATCTGCTTTGATATTTATGTTGAGTCTTTCAACCGTTTTATCATGATTTATTACTATTATTGCTTAGACTCTTTAAATGGATTTACAATTATTCCATATGGTTTTATAAATGTTCATCATCCTATTACTTATTTATTTGCTTGCCAGACCGTCGTGTCTGACCCTGTTTGTGTGGTGCCAGATCTCTCTCCTACTGCTTTTAGATATTTGATCGAAGGAGGCAGTTGAGCCGCCGGTCTGACGTGAGAGGTTGCCCATTGATATTATCTAGATATCAAGTTTGGCACCGGAGTTCGTATCTAAATATTGGGGGTAGTATTTCTATTTAGTTGGATATTATTTTTGTATGGCTCTGTTAGCCTTTTTCTCTGGGTTGTAATTAAGACACTTGTTAATTGAAATTTGAATATGTGGGACATAAATAGTCCTGTTACTACCAGCTCAGTATTCTTTAATTTATGATTTGTACCAGTCTGCTTATGTGATGGCTTTATGATAATGGTTGAGTGCGACACGGAATCCGATGGCCACGAACTCCGGGTCGCAACGCCATGATTAGCTTCCACGAAAATATATTCTAATCGTGATGGAATTTTATTATCCTCACTCACACGAATCTGGGAAATGTAGTAAAATTTTTAATTAATTCCAAAATTTCGCATCCCGAGGTCGGATCACTGCAGGGCCCGATTTCGGGGTGTGACAATGTAGCAACTTGTGAAGCAGCTAAGGAAGCAGTATGGCTCAAAAGATTCCTTTTGGAACTTGGAGTGGTACTTTTGACGGGACAGCTGCTCACAGTTCACTGTGATAGCAGCAGGGCAGTCGCACAATCCAAAGTACCAAAAAGCCATAAAAGTCAAAAGCACGTACAGAGAAAATATCATCTAGTCAGAGAGACTGTGCAAAGAGGTGACATAGCAATCACCAAAATAGTTTCTGCGGATAATCTCGTGGATTCCTTTACTAAGCCTTTGACTACTAAAATCTTTGGGCGGCATGTAGATGGGATGGGCATGAGATGCAACCTTGATTGGCATTGAGTCCAAATGGGAGATTGTTAGATTATATGGTCTCAATCTAGTAGACGATGTAAATAAATTGATTGATTTCTTTATTAATATAATCATGCTTTTATTTCATGAGATGAATGATATTTTATTCCTTGTTTGCACATAACCAATACGTCATGACATGATGGTTCATGAGATGGACCGGAGCCCACAAGTATATTAGATGTGATCCATGTGTATGGATGAGATCCACATATAAGAGACATATATCACAAATCTTATACTTGAATTGATTCACAACCAGTGATAAGATTGGGCATCTCATCTGACAAGGTTGCAGTATATGATCACTATATATGTGATAGTGTGATTTGTCTAAATCATTAGTGTAAGATTCTAGATCATTGTGCTGGTACATCATATGTCTCAAGGACCATGAGATGCACCTTATACAAATCTGTCTTTATTAAGGACTGCTCTCATAATTTCCTAGCAATAGGCTCTAATCCTGAGAGATTAATGAACTCAAGTTTTAATTATTCATTTAGTTTGAGTCATCAATGAGTGCAGCCAATTGTAGGTCAACACCTTGGTGTCTTGGGTACATGATAATGGAACTGTGGGAACATTTAATCAGCATGATGGAATCTAGGGGTGTACACAGATCGGATTGGTGCGGATTAGGCCAAATCCGTCACCAATCCGTTACCAACGGATTGACGATTTGGAATCCGTCATCAATCCGTTGCTATCAAAATCCGATCCGATCCGTAGAGGACCGGATCAGATCGGATTAATCCGCTCAATCTAATTTTAAAATAAAATTATCAAATATCCTATAAAAAAATTACATTTTGACCCCTTAATTTTCTTTTCTTATTTTAAATTTAGACATCTTAATTTATATTTAGACCCCTTATATTTTTTTATTTATATTTAATGCCAACGGATCGGATCGGATTAAATCTGCGGATTGAGGGTGAAATCCGTCACCGATCCGTTGCTAACGGAATATAAAATTTTCAATCCGTCATCAATCCATTTACCTTCGAATTTTGATAAAAATCCGAGGATCAGATCGGATCGGATCGGATTTCCGGATCGACGAATTTTTTGTGCACCCTTAATGGAATCTATCATCTAATAGATATATCCACTTGTGCCAATTAATGGATTTATCATTTGTAAGTGCTCACTCATCTCAATTAAGAGTTAATTAGATGGTATTGATGATCACTGTGATTAATTGGGTCACAAGGGTGATAAGATATAGATCTAAATTGGTTGGACGTGTTCAATCCAATTGATCTATGGATATAATTGATGGAGGGGCCTACTCGTAGTAATAGGGAAGATTAGGGTCTTCCTATAATTTATTCCTAAGACTGAAGTTTAATTGTATTTATTTAGTGGAGTTATTTGCAATTAATTGGGGGCCCAGATTGCACATGAGATGTGGGATCTGCATATCACAGTTGGAGCCAGCTTTTATGGAATCCCTAGTGGTTCCCATGCTAGCCCTAATAAGAGATTTTTTCTAATCATGTTTAGTAGGGGTGCACATCGGGTCTTGAAACCCGGTCCGACCCAGACCTTATCGGGTCAACCTCTTAAAGAATTTACCCGGCCCGGACATTTCTTAACAGGTCCGGGTTCTGGGTTTGAATTTAATAAGTTATCGGGTCACCCGATAACCCAATAAAAAATGAATTGAAAAATGAAAACAGAGTTATAAATTAGGGTTCTTTACTTTTTTCACTTTAGAGTTCAGACTGTCTCAGTGTCTCCTCTGCTTTGGTGCTTCCTCCCATTTGCACACAGCCTTCTCTTCTCTCTGCAGCTCCTTCTCGAGCTCCTCATTCCTCCGTCTCGATGTCTCCTCTGTCGCAGGTTTTGGCGTGCGATTTCTTCGCTGAAAGGTTGGTTTTTTTTATTATTATCTCTGGTTTTGGCGTGCAATTTCTTCGTCTCATGACTCTCTTCTTCTTCTTCAGACCATAGATCATCTCTGGGATCATCGCTACCTTTTCTTTTCTGATAGTCTGGAAAAGTGATTCTTCACATCTGAAAATCCTCTTTTTCTTCTTCTTCTTCTTCTTCTTCTTCTTCTTCTTCTTTTTCTAGGGTTTATGTTCTTCTATCGATTTTTCCCTCTCTTTTTCCTCCCCAGGTGCCAAAAATCGCTTCATTTACTTTCTTGTGGAATGGATGCTAATCTGGTTTCATCAAATTGCCTCTCTCACTTGCGATTCAATTGCATATTTTTCTTTTTCTAGTTGATGATGGATTGGAGCCTCATATTTCGCTTATTGTAATTTAAAACCCTTAAATGGAAAAGGGGGAAAATGCCTAAACTTGGAAATACTGAATTATTGTGGTTGTATTTCTTGTTTACAACTTCAGGCCAGAGTGTCTATTTCATTTACTTAAGAATGGACATGAATTCACCAATATTTGTGGTTCTACTCTTACATTACCACATGAATCCATTGATCCTTTAAAAGTTTAAATTATTTATCCTCATGAAAGAACTGACCTTCCTGTGATGTTGTTGACAATTTTATTCAATTTTTTTCATTAATGTTGGTGTTAGCTTACCAATACAATCTTGTTTTTGTTTCTGCCATCTGTTCGTGTTCCTGACTGGACAACACAATCTTGTTATGTTTGTGTTCCATGTAAGTGCATGAAGTTTGAAACAATTTAAAAGATGGTAGCTCGCTGCAGAATCAAAAACAACAATTTTAAAGATGTTTGTGTTCAATTCATTTCTATATGTTTATAATATGCGGGCACTTTGCATTGATCGATCGATTTTGAGATGGTCCTTTGTAGATCCACTGTAGTAAAGGTGAAGAAATGGATGTGAAATGAAGCAAGAACCAAATCTCATTTGTAAGATTGTTAATGTGAATGTAGATGTATGAAAGGAATGTACGGTTCGAGAAGAGTGTAGATTTTTCAAATTATGATACACCACAAGCATTATTTGTTTTCATTAATGTTGGTGTTGTAAGATTGTGGATGGCTGGATGCAAGTTCCTATTAATGCATGCTGGTATTGTGGGAATTGGGAAGAGTGGATTTTGAAACAGTTTAGTGACATTTTTTTATATATGTGGAAACAAGTATCTGTGTTTGGATAATTGGATGCCTCTAGTTAATAGTCATTTAGATTCCTCTAGTTAATAGTCATTTTCAGCTGGAATTTGTTACTTCAAGTGAAAATTATGAAACTAGTAATTGCCTTCCCAAAGGCATTCTCTTTCTTCTTCTGGATTCTTGAATGAATAGATTATAGTTAGTAATTTATTGATTAATGGATAAATAATTGATGGAGAGGATGCAGTGACGCACTCAAATCTATTACTTTGTTGATGCAAAAATACATATATACATTATTCTCTAAATGTGGATCATCTTTGATATTTCAATGTATATGTTGATTGTAAATTTGTAATTGTGAAGTATACTTTATATATATTTGGAATTTAGACAAATTGTTTCAAATTCCAATACAGATGGCTAAAACTAAAAAGAAGAATATGGGTCCTCCACGACCAGTACCTCCTCCTGTGGAACAAGTCGAAGAAGTGGACAATTCAAATTCTTCTGAAGAGGAGCTTACGCCTTCCAGTCACCAAGCTAGTGGTACTTCTTCAACAGCCACAAAACCTAAAAAAAAGAAAGGAAAGATCATTAGCATGGGCGCATTATGATAGAATAGTGATTGAAGGGCAGGACCTACACGCTAAGTGCAACACGCTAAGTGCAAGCATTGTGGTGCGAAGTACATGGCTGACCCAAACAAACATGGAACGAAGAATTTGAAGATGCACATCAAGAAGTGCAAAGTTTTACTGTCTCAAAAAGGTCCAATGGACAACTGTACCATATCTCATGATGGTGATACTACAAGCAATGAAATGAGGCTTCACAAATTTGATTTAATCTGATTCGTGCCACTCTCATTGAGTGAATTATTTGCGAAGAGCTACCGTTCATAATTGTTGAAAGCGAGAAATTCAAAGAGTTCTGTAAGGTTATGGAGCCACGATATGCGATACCGTCACGTATGACAGTTGCCAGACACATCTTCAAGATGTTTAATGCTCAGAAGGAGAAATTGAAAGAGGCTTTGAAGGGTTATGTTGGTCGAGTAAGTCTTACCACAGACATGTGGACTTCTTTAAATAATTCAAGCTACATGTGCATAATAGCTCACTTTATTAACAAAAGTTGGAAGTTGCACAACAGGATCATTAGCTTTTGTATGGTTGAGGACCACAGAGGTGAGGGCATTAGGAAACAACTTGAGAAGGTGACTAAAGAGTGGGGGATAGAAAAGATCACATGCATAACTGTTGATAATGCTTCTGCAAATGAAGGTGCAGTGGAATGGATGAAAAAATATGGGTGTAAGCATGTGTTGGGTGGAAATTATCTACATGTAAGATGTTTCGCTCATATATTGAGTATCATCATGAAGTTTGGATTACATAAGTGTATTTTTTCGGTTGAAAGAATGAGAAATGCAGTGAAATATGTGAGATCGTCTCCTAAGAGGTATTCCAAGTTCTTGGAGTGTACGAAACAAGTTGGAGTTACTTGTACTAAATCTTCTTGCGCGCCTTGATGTGGCTACAAGATGGAACTCTACTTATTTGATGTTGGATGTTGCTGTAGAATATGAGCTTGTGTTTGACCGCTTACATGATGGTGATTTGGATTACCGAGACTCTTTCTCAAATGGCATTGTTGTTGGTGCTCCAACCTTTAATGATTGGATGACTGCTCGCAAGTTAATTCCTTTCTTGAGACCTTTTTATAATGCCACTGTAGCATTATCGGGAAGTTCTTATGTCACTTTCAATAGCTATTTTTATCAGTTCCAAGCAATTCGAGATCAATTGAAAATTGCTCAAATTGACAACTACAAATTGATTTCAGAGTTAGCGGGAGAGATGATGGTGAAATATGATCAGTATTTTGGAAACATTTCAAAGGTGAATATGTTAGTTTATGTTGTGTTGGTGCTTGATCAAAGGAGTAAGTTGGATATTTTCAAACGCTTTTTACAATTAACGTTTGATGAGAAAACTAGTAACGAATTATATGAGGGGACAAAAAAATTGTTGCAAGCCTTATATGAGTAATATCATTCAATTCTAGGAGCATCTCAATCACAATCACGTGTTTCTCAAGTATCTGAAAGAAATGATACAAGTTCGTCGTCAACTACATCAAGCACGCGGGTTTCAAACGCGTGGGATGTAGTTTGTGACCGCACTAAGTATGCCACTTCTCTTTCTAAATCTGAGATAGATAAGTACTTGGCTAATGATCGCGAGATACCATTGGATGACTTTGATTTATTGAATTTCTGGAAAGTTATGGATGGTAGATTTTCGATTCTTGCATCAATTGCACGTGATATTTTTTCTATCCCTGCTTCGACTGTTGCGTCGGAATCTGCTTTTAGCACGGGTGGTCATGTGATAACGACTTGACGCAGTTCTTTGCTACCAAGAATCGTTGAGGCATTGTTATGCACACAGAGCTGGATCAAAAATGTCATTGCGATCGATGCCGATGAGGTGATTCTGAATGACGAAGATGCTCAAGAAGTGGAGAGGGCTGCTGAAGAAGGTACTTATAAATCTTTTTGTCAATTGCTTATTTTATTTAATTTTTTTGTCAAATGTTTGTTCTTAACCGTCTTCTGAACATTGTTTTATAGTTGGATGGTGGAGCTGGACACGATGGAGGGCCTGGACCTATTGTTGTATGGCAAGCTTAATTGAAGACATGTTATTTTGGTATGTGAGAATCTTTGGTATTATTATTTGGTTTCTAACACTGTAGCTTATTATTTGATTTCTGATTTCTGGTTTTGTTCAATTGTTGGGAACTCTAGGATCTGAAAGAAGGGCACTGCCGCACTGGTGGATGCAATTCGAATCACTTTGATTTTTATGGTATAAGTTTCATTTTGTTTCAATTTCAGTTCTTAGCATGATTTCTATATTCTATTGATGATGGTGGAGGTTGGTTGGTGAATTATGTAGTTTTGTGGATATTTGAATGGTGAATGGCGTGTTTTGATGGGTGTTGGTGGAGGTTTGAATGATTTATTCGGTGTTTTGTTGGAGGATGTGTTACAATTGGTGATATGTAGAGCATTGTGGGCTTTTATCTAGTTTCCAATGAGAGACTTTCTCAAATAAAAAAAATGATACAATAATATAAAGTTGTTCTCATAGCATAATGTGACTAGTTTTGTGGGCTGTGAGATCCATAACAAAGCTCATAAGCTCTTTTAAGGAGACAGAAGATACTTTCTGGATAATCATTTACATTACCAGAAAAATGATTCATTTGACTGGCATTTTATTTTATTCTAAAGTTCAAGGATTATGTTTGTCAAACAAGGTCCCAGTGGCGTTTTCATAATAAGTCCCCAGTCTCTTGACATATGACCTGGATCCTGCCAATGTATGAGTCATAAATCTCAGAACTACTCCCCCAGGCATTTTAATAACCTTCGGGAGGAATCACATACAAAGTTGTCTGCATACAATGCATCATTTAAAGAGGAAATCTTATTACAGCTAGGGGTGTAAGAAAAAATCGAGAAACCGTCAAACTGAACCAAACCGAACCCAACCGCGGTTAATAACCGTGTTCCACGATTCGGTTACGGTTATAGTTAATGAAATCCAAAAACCGCATGGTGCGGTTCGGTTACGGTTTTTTAAAAAAAAATCATGGCGATTAATTGAACCGAACCGTAAAATGCGGTTCGGTTAACCGTACCGTGAAATAATAAAGAAAAAAAAGAGGGGGCTGAATGAAGATTTTCTCAATATATAAGTAATGTCATCAACCAAAGCCTAGACTCTCACGTCCCAACTCCCAGGCTCCTGCCCTCTCCATCTCCCTCCCAGCCGCACCGACCCTCTCACCCCCTTCAATAAAATCTCATATTCCTCTTTTCATTTCTCCGTCCCTTCTTCTTCTTCTTCTTCTTCTCCTTCTCTCATCTTCGTCTTCGAAAGGAGGAGATCAAGCAAGGTATCGTATCTCTCCAAATCCATTTTTTTCCATTCAGATTCATCTTCTTGCATGCATTTCCTTTCAAAATCACACGGGAGCGACTGTCTTGCTGTTTCTCTGTCTTTCCGTTCTGATTTTGCCTTTTTTGGTGCGAGATTTGGTTATTATTTGCTAGGGTTAAGTTTGCTGTTATTAGCAAAGAGGGAAAGGATTGAATCGTCCTTCATCCAAAAGGAGGAGGGATCACCCCACCCCACCCCAATCTCAAAGGCTAGGATTTTTTGGGATGATAGTTGTCTGGCCCATTTTTTTTTTTCTGCTGTGGTTGGGTACATAGGATAAAGGGTATTGGTTTTAGTTTTATCTATGTAGATACTCCAACGATCAATTAACCTGATGCAGCATTTACTGATCATAACTATATAGTATTCAACGAGAAATACTCTTATTAGCACTCCTCTTATTAACAATTCTTGATGTTGTCCCCATGTATGCTCTGTTTGACCATTTCATTAGAAAATGAAAAAACTTGGAAGGCCTTGTCTAGAGACATTCTATACTGATGTGGATAAGAATAATTGATTATAGGGGAATGTAGTTTTACTTGAGGATGTAGGCATTACACATTCCATTGGATTAGTACAGGCGTGAGAGAGGACTTGTAGGCACAAGCAACACATAATAGTTATTGCTTTTTTTTTTCTGTTTGGTATGATCTGATTGTGCAGTAGGTGAATAGGGACCAAAACCAAATCTTTTTTTTTCTTGGTTGGTGACACAGTTGAGACCATTGGATGAAATGTGATTTTTTGGGCTTGCAGGCAAACATGATTTTGGGTTGTATGTATTTTTTGTTCAATCTGAAAGTCATGGACCATCTTTTTTAATTTGTCTTGAGTGTATTTTTTGTTCAATTTCATTATCAGATTTGCATGTCTAGTATGGCTGAGACTGCACTTGTTCAGCCTGATGCTCCTCCGCCTGATACTCCTCAACCTGTTAGTCACTGTCATAGTCAGGTATCTTCTCTCAAAAGAAAAAATAATAAAGAATCAGGTATTTGGCAGCATTTTCCTAGACCGACAATTATGACCTAAAGATTCAGTATACACTCCATTGTGGCCATTGTGATGCTCCTGTTAAGTGGTTGAGTGCTAATGGAACTAGTACAATGAGGAATCATTTGAAAATCTATCCTCGGTTTTCAGAAAATATAAATGCAAATAGTCAGAGACAAAAGAAAATTACATCAATAATGAAATCTGGTAGTGGAGCTGAAATGTGAATCCTCTTGCACTTTGGAAATTTAATCAGGATGATTGTAGAGAGGAACTTGCAAAAATGATCATCTTAAATGAAATGCCTTTTAAAACAGCTGAAAATGAGGGGTTTAGGGACTTTTGTAGCGTGATGCAGCTCCTATTCAAACCTGTTTCACGTGTGACAATTGCTAAAGATTGTATGGCTTTGTATGTGGTGGAGAGAAAAAAATTGAAGAGTATGTTTTTGAAAAGTAAACAAAGGATATGTCTCACTACTGATGCATGGCCATCAAATCAGAACATTTCTGATATGTTCCTTACGTCTCATTTCATACATAAAGACTGGAACTTGCACAAAAAAATCTGGAACTTTTGTGTGATTTCTAGTCACAAAGGTGAGGCAATAGGTCGAAGGATTAAGGAATGTTTGGTTGATCGGGGAATTCAGAAACTTTGCACATTAACTGTTGACAACGCTACATCAAATGACAATGCCATTACTTATTTGAAGAGCAAGTTCTTTAAGAGAAATGACAGTTTTATTTTAGGCGGTCGATATTTTCAAATGAGATGTTGTGCACATGTGTTGAATTTGATTGTGAAAGATGGATTGGATGAGTTGGATGGCGCCATAAATCGAATTAGGGCTGCTGTGGAATATGCTAGGAGCTCTCCACAAAGGGCACATATATTTAAGTCTTGTGTGGAGAATGAGGGAATAGATTGTAAAAGGATGTTGTGTTTGGATGTTACAACTAGGTGAAATTCTACATTTCTGATGTTGGAAACTGCATCTAAATTTGAAAAGGCATTTGATCGAAGGATTGATGATGATGATAAATTTAAGAAGGAACTTGAGGACGTAGGTGGACCTCCTACCTTCGAGGATTGGGAAGACTGTAGGCTCTTGGCCACTTTTTTGCAGAAATTTTATGATGCTACAACTAAGTTGTCTGGCACTTCATATGTGACTTCTCATTTGTATTTTTCTGTAGTTGTTTCCATTGAGAACAAATTGAATACCTTGATGTATGGTTTTGATCCTTATTTAAAAGTTATGGCTGTCAAAATGAAATTGAGATTTCAGAAGTATTGGGATCCAACTGAGAAAATGAATATGATGGTGTTGGTCGCGATTGTGTTGGATCCACGTTTCAAGTTGACATATGTGACATGGTGTTATGAATTTAAATTCAAACTTGAGTCTTCCAAGGTGGTTGAGCTTACTGAAAAGATAATGGATACACTTAATATTTTGTTTGTGGAGTACCAACAACTTGAGTCCTCTAATGCTTCATCTTCGAGTGCTAATTCTGAATTTGAGGTCGACCAACCCATTTGTAATGAAAACGATGAACTGGATGAATATGAACAGTATGTGGCAGAAGTAGAAAATGTTGTGGACAAAAATAAAGTTAAACAATACTTGGATTTTCCTCATGAAAAAGTTATCCCCAATTCTAGTTTTGGTATTTTGGTTTGGTGGAAAGTAAATTTTTCAAGGTATTCAGTTCTTTCTCAAGTTGCACGAGATATTCTAGCTATTCCCGTCTCTACTGTTGCTTCGGAATCTGCCTTTAGTACAGGAGGACGTGTGTTAGATCCATATCGTAGTTCTCTATCTCCCAAAATAGTAGAACGCTTGATTTGTGCACAAGATTGGTTTCAAAGTTCAAATGTAGCAGCTGATTTGAAAGATGTCACGGAGGAATTTCAAGCCTTCGAGGAGTTAGGTAAAACAATCCTTAATTCTATTGAGATTTCATGTTATTTCAAATTTGTTGTAAAAATTTAAATTAGATCAAATGATTAATAATGATTTTTTTTTCAGAAGTTGATTTGGATGAGGTTTGAATTGAAGCTCCAACTGCAATGCTTTGATGGTTTTTTGTTCGATCCATGCTGTGGTGAAGTAGTTGCCTATAGTGATGGTGGTTTGAAGTTGTAGAGGTTCAGGTGCAGATCTGAACTCTTTTTAGAAATATATAACTTTTTTTAATTCTAACACTCATTTTTACAGCTAATTCAAATTTTTTAATAATGTTTTGGCAGGGTCTATCTAGCTTGTGGAATCTTCCATTTCAGATGCTTGGTTATGCTTGTTGCTTTTGGCTTTGTTCAGGAGAAAACCCTTTCCAGACTTCTAGTTTGAAGATTATTCAGTAAAGTTGAGCAGAAATTTAACTAGAGGAATGTTGTAGACTGTTTATCGAATATATACACTTTTTTATTTCTGTCTTTTGTTTTATTCTATTTGGATTTTGGTTTGATATGACTTAGATCTCATGGAATGTTCCTTTCCCATCTTCTGTGCACGGTTTTTCCATTCCCATCTTCTGTTTTAGCTTCTTTTATTCCCATTGATAGTATTTTGATTGACTGTGGAGGAAACACTAGTTTAAAACTAGACGATGGATGTAATTTCGAACCTGATGTGGGTTCTTCATCAGTTGTATTATCACCCATTTCGCCAATTACAGTGATGGGTCGGTCCAATCTGTACACAAGTGCTCGAATTTTCACTGCAATGTCAATGTATACATTTCAACTTAAGCAGAGGGGCCCCCATTTCAAACTGATCAGGGTCTATGGTAAAGTGATGAATTAACTGAATAATAGGTTCGCTATAATATGGAGCTGTAAGCAAAGAAAGCAATGAGGACCATGCTGTGGAAACTCTACATCAATGCAACTTTTGCTCTTGCATGGTTCTTAGAGTAAGAATTCTAATGAATAGATGCATGGTAAGTGCTCCTATGTTGAATAATCATGTTGTTGTGCCTAGTGTTAGTCTTTCTTCTGTGGCATTGTTGAGTCCATGGAGTTGAGTGTTGAGTTGTTATGCCTTCCCTTTTACAGTGATTTTACTTTATAATATTTATTTTTGCTATTCATTATGTTACATGGGCTACGTTGTGATGATGAAATTGGTTCTTCTAGAGCCAAAGCAGGGAAGAGGAAGAAATACAACTGCCCCCATTTCAAACTGATCAAGGTTTATGGTAAAGACCGTAATGTGATGAATTAATTGAATAACAGGTTCTCTATAACATGGAGCTGTAAGCAAAGAAAGCAATAAGGACCATGCTGTGGAAACTCTACATCAATGCGGTTACATCCATTGCATTTATCAATGGGATAGAGGTGGGTTTTTTTTTTTTTTGTTCAGGTTTTGTTATCTAGGTAGAAAGATCATCATCTAGAGGGTTAAGCATGATTAGATTTTCCCACGGTTATTAACCATAACCGAACCATTTTATACGATTAACCGCGGTTCGATTTTTTACGATTTTTGCCTTCACGGTTACGGTTACGGTTTTCAAATCCAGAAAACCGCGGTTACGGTTCGGTTAACGATTTTCCCAAAATAACCGGTTAACCGAACCTTTACACCCCTAATTAGAGCTTATAGTGGGATTACATGTTATACAGGATAATGAAAGCACAAATGACAGAAGTGTGAAAAAACAGAGACCCAAGTGTTCTCTGTGTACATCTCCATGGCATCAGTGAAAGAGAATCGAGTATGGCTCTCAGCCCAATTTAGTCTGCCTGTACTACATATAATGCTCTTCCCTGAAAGAAATAATATGTTGAATCAGCACACGCCACATGTTCACCGTTTTCTCACCAAAATTACTATAAAACTAGGTAGGCAGTTTCTTCCCGGGATACCGGGTTACCCGAAACCCGAACCCGGTAACCCGATAACCCGGTTTTTTTAACAGGGTTATCGGACCGGGTTTGGAGGTCCTAAAAAATACCGGGTCGGGTCAGACCCGGCCCGATAACCCGGAACCCGACCCGATGTGCACCCCTAATGTTTAGACACTCTGAAAGGAAGGATAAGAAGGATACTAATTATAATAGAAGTGAGACTTCTAATTATAACTGAATGAGGAGGTGCTCACATGCTATTTAAGGAGAGGAGCGGGGCAGATGTCCATGATATCTTGCACACGCCCAAGCCCCTCTCTCTCCTCTCTCTTTTTTTCTCCTCCGATTCACTATCAGAGATTCTAGGGTTTTGCTTCATCTTGGAGATCCCACCATTCTCCTTGAGAAGTAATCTGATAGAGGATCATAGCATGGAAGACTATAAGGTTTTGGAGATCCTTCTTACTCTTGTGAAAGTGTTCTTCAACAAGCCAAGTAATCAACTTCTCCATTAGAGCACAACTGAGCTCCCAAGGTTAGATCTACTTCATCTCTTAGCTTGTTGATGCTGCTTTGTATCTTCTAGATAGTGATATTACTGATCTTGATTCATGAGTATTTTGGATCCTGGATTGGATTTACTGCTTTATAGATACTTAATCCTTGCATCAAGTGAGTCAAAAGTTTTGAAAACCTATCCACGAGGCCCACCTACTTCCAATAGAGTCATCAGAGATGGCTACAAGGCCAGGAATCTCAAGTCGGCCATGAACTGCAGCTATGTCTAAGGACTATGAGTTTGTTGCCATCTTCGATGCAGATTCCCAGCCATCCCGAGATTTCCTAAAAAGGACTGCTCCCCATTTCAAGGTATATTTGATCCATCTGAAGCATAACAGATAATTTTTTTTGGAAACTAAGGGTGCGTTTGGCATCGTGCCATTTATATGTTTTCATGTTCCTATGAAAAAAATGTTAGGTATGTGTAAATCATTGTTTCCGATTTTGGTCTTACTTAGAAGGAATCTCAGAATTTTAACTCGATGGCATAAAAAAATTAGAACAAAAAAACAACTTTATTTTTTAAAAAAACAGCCCACCAGCACAATTATTTCATACTTATCTCTTGCCTTCTAAATAATGTCATTTAAAGCTTTCAAATCCTCTTACTTATCCTAAAGGTATGCCCCATGTTCATAATTTCAAATAAAGTGGCCCCACTTGGTAATTCCTAAAGGTAGGTCACATGGTCAGAATCACAAAAGGTGGGGCCCATATTATAATTCCTATAATGGTGGGATCATATTATAAATCCTATGAATGTGGGCCCCATGTTTCAATTTCTAAAGATAGGCATCGCTTTGTACTTTCTAAAGGTGGGCCCATATTATAATTCCTATAATGGTGGGATCACACTACAAATCCTATGGATGTGGGCCCCATATTTTTATTTCTAAAGGTGGGGCACCACATTATAATTTTTAAAGTTGGATCATGTGTCCCACAATCACAAAGAATGTGACTTCACTATGTCATTCCTAAATGTGGGGCACATAGTCACGATCACAAAACGTGGACCAACATTGTAAATCCAATAAAAGTAGGCCCCATATTCTAATTTCTAAATACGGGTCCCACATTTACATTCACAAAAAGTTGGCCCCACAGTATAATTCCTATAAAGGTGGATCCACATTGCAAAGCCCATGAATATGGGGCCCATGTTCTAATTTTTAAATGTGGGTATCACGTTGTAATTTTTACAGGTGGGTCCCATGTAGAATAATAATAGAGTGCTGAAATAATAAAAGGTGGGTCCAACATTGTAAATCCTATCTCTTAATTCCGTTCTTTGGCACAAAACTTTTATAATGTTACCAAAAAAGTTATGTACAACATATTCTCAATGGAGTAATTTAATATAATGTTGTCAAACAAGTTCTACAAAGTATAGTCACGACATAATCCGATCTCAGCAGAACTTGATCTGAACATAAAATTGGAAACAACACGAGAATGATACCAAATGGGCCCTAAGATGTTTTTCTTGTTCCTTGTCTGTTTACTGATGTATTTGTTTTTACAACCACTTGAATTGGGAGATCTTGAATTCAGAAATATTTCCTAGCTCCTTTAATACTTAATTTGTCATTCACACTCTTGAATTGGTGGAGATATTTCTAAAACGGTTGGGTTTTCTTGGATGTCATCTTTGTTGGAGGTCCTACATCCCATATCGCTCAAGTTCTAAGTTGGACATGCATATACATGTGTGATCCTTCCATCTATCAGCTCAAACTTTTGGGTTGATATATGGTATCATACATGGTATTCGAACGGATTCAATCCCATCATTCTGGTGTAATCCACGTGGCTCATGTCGTCACAATCTGATAGAATTCTGTGTTGCACCCTTATTTTGTTACCAATATTTAACTTTTATAGTTTATTGAAACTTTTTTGGGTGAATCTTTGTGGGAAAATTGGGACCATGTTGATTCTCTTATTTTATTTGGTGATCTTTTTTTCTGTTCACAGGATGGCGAAGAAGAGGGATTGGTCCAGGCCAGATGGACTTTTGTGAACAAGGATGAGAACTTGTCGGCAAGGTTGCAGAAGGTAAATATGTCATTTCATTTTCAAGTAGAGCAGCAGGTGAATGGGATTTTTACCAACTTCTTTAAGTTTAATGGGACTGCGGGGGTGTGGAGGGAGAGGCTGGATGGAGAGGACGACGGTGGAGGACATGGATATCGCGGTCCGGGTGATTGGGTTATATAACAATCTAGTGAGGGTCGACGTAGATCCTCGAGAAAAAAGGGGAAAAAAAAAAAAGCCCGCCCCCTCTAAATACTACCAATTCATCAAGCACCTGGATGGGTTTGATTGATGCTCTGTCCAGCCAGATTTCAACCTGTATTAAGACCTGATAATGTTCAATCAAATCCAGATCCAGGTCCGAGGCATTCCTAAAATTAATGGTGTTTTTAGGCCTGTACAAAGCTTGTCTAAGCCCAGCTCTTTAAGTTATCAAGCCTGCTACTCCGCTCCACATGTGCTAAATATGTCCGTCGAGGCACACAGATTGGTCTTTTACCATAAAAAGACCCATATCCAACCTCTTTAAGTACCAGATAAAAAATCAAGCCTAAGCCCACCAAATAAAAATCGAGCCCAATGCATGCTGGGCTTGAATTAGGTTCTACCTAAAATTAGAACTTTTTTTTTTTCTGGAAAAGGGGCAACTGAAACGAGCTAAACGCAGCAAAAAGATGATCAACGAGCACCAAAGACAAACAGGCAGGGCAAAAATAGAAGAAAACAAACTCCCAAAGAAAATTAATACTTAATTATATCAGGTCCAAGTTGCGTCCATGGGTAACCTAGATAACAAATTTGCTATCATGGATTTATAAATTATGATACCACAGAAATCACAGATTAAAAAAAAATACTACAAGGATTATATCATTATTGAATTAATAGGTCTAAGCTATAATACCCAGATACTTGTACAAGCCCAGCGTAGCCGTATCATACCGATAAGACACTTAAATTGGTATTTGATACTTTTAGGGAACAAGTTTAATATATTCTACTTATAAAGTCCTGTATTCATATGGTTCTTTTAATATTTTTACTTCTCACCATAAAAAAATGATAGAAAGAGATTAAAACAATGATAATTTTGTTGATTCAAAAGTGATCTAAAGAACAAATTATGACACCCAAATCCATATCCACGTCCGTGTTCTAGATTTTCAAAAGTGATGAGTCGTATCCACGATCCCCGTATCAATATCCATATCCATATCCATATCTAGGCATCATAGGATCCAATCATGGGCTGGTGATAAAAGGATCTCGTCCAGTCTTAGGCCTGGAAAATGGGCCTGGAAAATGGGGTTCCAGACTTGGGCCAACACGGTGCTTTTAGGGCTAGGGCTACTTGGTTTATAGGTCTCAGAGATCCTATACATCCCCACATCTTTAAATGGTCAATCCAATCAAGCTGCATAGCTTAATAAAATCTCCACGCACTTCTGGTACTATAAATCAATGGTATCAGCTCTATGACTTAACTCGTCCAATTGGCCATGTTCAGCTTCTAGTCTCCCAATCAACAGATCACCATGTGGATATGCGCTAATACTCAGAAATCTGGTCTATTGCTTCTAACATTTCTATGGAGGGCCCGGATTGCCGGGGAAAAGGTCAAGATGATAAAGGTGATGTGGTTTCTTCTATTTCCATGTACAGCTTTTCCCCACCAACTGCACAGATGATGAGTAGGTTTCCATGAGCAATGGCACATCCAAGAGGTAATCAGCTGATTTGGTCATCGGGAACAGCAGTTGTTTAATCAGTCTTGATCTGTGGCCAATGGGTTGGAGGAACAATGGGCAGTACAGAAGTACAGCTACTCTCAAATCCTCAAGTATGCATTATCTGGCATAGGGTGGCTACTGAAAGACTTGTAATTTATAACAAGAACCATGAGTAAAAAGACGGCAATGAGAATCCCTTTACACCTACAATCATCTTAATAAAGTAATATATATGTGTGTGTGTGTGTGTGTGAGATGGTGTTTTTTTTTTTTTTTTTCAATCAAACACACATCTCACACCTTCTTTTGATAAGTTCCATGATCTGGTCCTATGTCGCGGGATCCAGTGTTCACATAAGGCCCTCGGAAAGTTGCCTGTGGGGGCAGTGGCTTTGACGAGTCAATTACAGGTTTCGTCCTTGATGTCCTGCCTCACAACAGACAATAATATGAGAAGGCAGCATAAAAGTAAACCTGAAATATCAGCACCATCAATTAAAATCTTACACAAAGAGGAAAGGAAATGCCAAGCCAGCTGCTGCAAAGGCGACCAACCCTGTGGCCAGAACAACATTCCGCAATTGGGGCATTGAGATTATAAGAACTGGCCAAAAATCAGATGAAGTTTTACTAAGAAGCAAATGCACACAATTGGCATTTTAAAATGACATAGTAACATGTAGAAGCAGCTTAATAAAAGTCAATACAGTTACAGATGAGGGGCAGTGCAATTTCATAAGTATTTGGAGAACTGATTGAAGAATCAACTATGACCCATTATCCTACAACTTTCTTTAGTCATCTCTTCAAAGAGATGATGTTCTTAATAACTTAAACCCAAATCCACACCTGCCCGCACACCCAAAAGAATGCAAACTAAAAGCAACTATGAACCATTGAGAGGTTCTTCCGATAGATAGTTCCATATGATAACTGTAACGACCTGGCCTTAACTCTGGCCTTAACTCCGCATGAGGCCTTTTAAAACCATGAGGCAAGATTGGGTTGAAATCCCATGAGCCAAAGCTGACAATATCATGTGGACAGCAGGCCTGGGTCATTACAGATGGGACAGCAAGCCCGGGTCGTTACAATAACCCAAGAAGCATTAATATTTCTTAATTGAAGGTAGTTAATAAAAAGGAAATGGCAACAGCAACAAATATGAAGAAAAAAAAACATATCATTCACCATGATCCTTGAGAGGAACAGGTCTGGGGGAAATGCAATTTCCAGTATGAGAAGAGAATTGCTTAACTGCATATACTATCATTTTCATGACTGCAAAAATCAAGGAGCAAGAAGAAGCATCTTTACAAGGGTGGAAATTTCCACCTGGTAGCTGAATTTGAGCTTTGAAGAGTTCTTTTCTTGTTTAGTTTTTCCTTTTATGGGTTGCTCCAGGAAATATAAAGCATAAGGAAACCACCTACCATTTAGGACTTTTCTTTACGACAGAGTTAGCATTGACTGGATAAGCACCAACTCTGCTCATGGGATTGCCAACTGTTGGATGCAGCAGAGTAACCCAGAATAACCCACTACCTATAAAGCATTTAGGACTTTTATGGGTTGTTCCAGGAAATATAAAGCATAACGAAACCATCTACCATTTAGGACTTTTTTACGACAGGGTTAGCATTGACTGGATAAGCACCAACTCTGCTCATGGAATTGCCAACTGTTAGAGGCAGCAGAGTAACCCAGAATAACCCACTACCTATAATTATACACTGTTCGCTCTTCGGTCCAATAGTAAATTATGTAGGAGCAGACCAAGAAACTGAACTCTTCACCATGAAGGCATGGATAGCCTGACATCATGCACACATCCCAATTATGTAGAATATTTCCAACATCCATCATCATCATCAAAGCCAATCTCCAAGCCTCAATAAACTCTCTCGCACAACGACAATCTACACCTGTTAAGAAGTCATTCCCATATATAATAAAAAAAACTGCAAACATAGACTCCGTTATTATGCCCCTCCTCCTGAGGTTATCATGTGTGGAAACTATGCTGACCACCAACAAGAAGCAAAAGACTTCCATTTTAGGAGGAGCCCTACCTATCCAGACCCGAGAACCTTGTAGCAGATGATGCTCCCAAAGCCTTATAAAAGGACTTAAGATGGAACAATTTCCAAATGCGAATATCCTCCTTATAACAATAAATGTTATAAAAAAAAAAAAAAACAGACTTCAAATAGAGTGATACCTAGGAAGCACGGACACTTCTCCAGGGCCAAAGTGTCGGTGTCCGACACGTGTCGGACACCAACACGCTCCGGACACACTCCGACACGTGTCGGACACACCCAAAAGAGTGTCCTGATTATTTTTTTTATTTTTAATATTTCGGACACACTGGGACACGCTGGGGGCACGTTGGCCTCTTTTAATTGGAAAAAAAAATTAGAGTAAAAAATGAAAAGAAAGGGGGGCTGATTGCAAAAGGTTATAACTTATTTGATTGCTAAATTGATTACAAAGTTAAAATAATAAAATTAGAGTAAAAAATGAAAAGAAAAGGGGGTTGTTTGTAAAAGGTCATAACTTATTTGTTTGCTAAATTGATTACAAAGTTAAAATAATAAAATTAGAGAAAAAAATGAAAAGAAAAGGGGGCTGTTTTTAAAAAGGTTATAACTTAATTGATTGCTAAATTGATTACAAAGTTAAAATAATAAAATTAGAGTAAAAAATGAAAAGAAAATGGGGCTGTTTGTAAAAGGTCATAACTTATTTGATTGCTAATTGATTACAAAGTTAAAATGATAGTATCTTTTAGTATATGATTAGATATATTATTATTATTATTATTATTATTATTATTATTATTATTATTATTATTATTATTAACGTGCCCCGAACGTGTCCGTATCCTACTTTTTTGAGAAATGCCGTGTCGGCGTGTCCGTGTCATGTCGTGTCGTGTCCGTGTCCTGTGTCCGTGTCCGTGCTTCTTAGAGTGATACTCACTCAACTTCGACGGATGCAATAACCTTATAAACCTGACCCCCCAAGACATATTGTTCCCCTCAACCACATATCAACCTTTACTTGAAGACTCTTCGTTAGACGCCACCCTAAACTATGTAGAATAACTAATACATAAAGGACCCCTTCCCCGCCCATCCACCTAACCAAAAATGAATGTTACTCCATAAACTATCTAGAATAAATAATATATAAAGGACCATGTAAGACCCCAACCCTGCAGTAATCCAGTTTGGGGACGTAATAGACCCTCCCCCACCAATCCACCAAACCAAAAATGAATGTTACTCCCCCCGCGGCCCACCCACCACATAGCAAACACTCATTTCCCTCCTCCAGTTAGACTTTACCCCTACACTTGAAATGACATGGCATAATCTCGACACCTAATACCGAGGGGCGTGATTAGGGATCTATCCCCATCTATCCTCGCCATATTTAGAATATAAAATTCTCCCCCATAACTTGTCTTTTTCTTTCGCAAACCTCCACTGCTATTTGACAAGCAATGTCCAATTCTTAATACCCATATTTGTCATGCCCAATCCTCCTTCATCTATTGGTCCACTTCTCTACCTTAAAAGAATTGTCATCTTTTTCTCACCATTTCTGTCCCATAGAAAATTCTTACGAACGCGATCTAACTTCTCAATTATTGAAACGGGCATTTCAAAAAAGACGCATAGTACACAAGGAAATTTGATAAGAGTGACCCGACCCTCCTTAGATAGATACTGCCTCTTTCACCAAGACAATTTGTTCTCAAACTTTTCTACAACAGGGTCTCATAACACCTTAAACCTTGGATTAGCCCTAATTGGTAATCTCAAGTATTTTATAAGAAGCCGCTCCCTTTGCAGTGAAAACTTCTCGCCGACATCTGAGTCATCTCTTCTGAACAATGCTTTCCAAGGTGCTTCTAGAAAGATTAATATTCAACCATGAGCATAATTGGAAGCATCATAGAATACTTTTAAAGATAGCTAGCTCTCCTTGTTTGGCAGAGGAAAACAAAAATGGTGTCGTTTGCAAACTGAAGGTGTGTAATAGCCATCCCATTCCGACCTACGTCAAAACCACTCACCATACCAAGGTCTTTCATATTCAAAATAAGGGAGCCCAAGGCTTCAATGACTGGAGACAAAGGATCACCTACATAATTATGAGTGTCTTCATAGCCAAGATGATACCTACATGTCCCAGATTTGTAGCGACTGGTCAACTAATCTTGTTAAGGATACATGGAGCCAGAGACAGTTCCACCAAGAACATTCATAACGGGCTTCAGTTTTTGTAGCTGGAAAAGTTATATGAGCCCAGGAACACATAAAAAAGATAGTGACACAGTTTCAAACCGAAAATGCTTGGAATCCGCATATATGACATTGACATGTAGATCTTACACCAGGGTGTTCAGCACCATAACAAATTTCCTTGAAATAAATTTGGTACAGTCACTAGACCTCAACAGATTCAATAATTTAAACATAAAACAGGGGTACTCCCATACAGGACCTATATCACTTTGGGGTCTGCTACATACCCTTGCACAAACCATTAATCCAAGAAGAACATTAAATTCCAGCCTTCTTCCAATGTCATGTATTTTTTTTTTCTTTAGGATCACACTGCGACAAGGCACCATTGCCATGAACTATCAATGCATAGTGCTGTGACATAACACTTCTTCGGGAGGATTTGCGACATCCCCACATCCCTCATGACTGTCCACTATCTTATATTTATTTTGGAAGTACTTCTCAACCTTAATATGTTTTTTTCTAGTACTTCCTTGTTTGTACTTTTAGATATCTGTTCCTCACTCTAATTCTGAAGTTGACATGCATGACTGCTAGCTTAAATCCATGAATGAAAAACTAGAAGTATTAGCAGAAAATCAAACGTAGGATGTTGTTCCATGTTTTCTAGGAGTTGCGCCATTTTGGATATAATGGGTAATTAGTCAAGCTTACTTTTTGATCAATTGATTACCATGGGGCAGATAGGGATGTGAAGTTGATGATGAACATGCCATTGCGAAAAATGACCATGGCTTGTACAGTGTTCCGTGATGCTGTGTTGAAGCTGCTAGCCTACTTTTCATATGGACATTAATACGCTGTGATCTAAAGAAACCATCAAGAAGAGTCATTTTAGCCTGACTCTGCCTGCTGTCTGTGTCCATCATCATATTCATATGGTGTCAAACTGCCCCACCAAGAGAGGGGTGAGAAATTCCAAAAACAATCAACTTCAGTACTAGATTTTTCAAATGATGATAAGATAAAATCCCTCTTTGCCCATCCAACATACATAAAATCTGTTTAAACTACTTCTCAATCCTAAACAAGCAATCGGGTCTACGTTATTTTCCTGAAATTTCTATTTGGGCGGGATAAAAATCCTATTTTTTTTTATAGTGTGAGATGGGATTATCTGATTGGAAGCTCAAACCTAGAATTATGGGACATTCATAAAGAACTTCACAGCGATGGAGAAGAAAGAATGTACACAGAGATAAAAAGAAAAGAAGAAAATCTGAAAACGACACTGCTCAATAGAAGTTTCCAAATCCATCATCGACGGAGAACAAACCCCAAGATTTCAAAACTTAAAAGCCCCAAAACTCCAAATCAGAAGAAGATCGAGATTTCCCCGTCCTTAAAAGAACGCTAACTACATATATATAGAGAAAGAGAGAGAGGGAGGGAGCTTTACCTTGAACAGGAACCAATCAAAGCTTCTTCTTTGCCGTGGCGTAAGCGTAACAGAGAATTGTAATCTAAGGGAAAGTAACGAGATTTAGAAAAGGGTGATTCTATATGCACCCACATATATTGCTATATGCACCCACATTTTAATTTTTTTTTAATCACCAAAATACCCTAAGGTCAAATGACCAACTCACTCTTTACCATCAACCTCTTCCTTTCTCCTACGTTTCTTACCCTCCTCTCTACTCATCACTTCTTCTTCTTTTTCTGCTTCTTCTTTTCTTAATCTTAATTATCCATTACATCCACTGTTCGACAGTATTCATCTGCACTCATTCATCCCCATTGATCTTCATCTCCTTCCTCATCATCTTCTCCAACTCTTACAAAGTTTGCTCAAGTCTCATCCATTTGTTTGAAGATATTGGAGGCACTCATCTCCCTTCATCACATTGTCTATTGGAAGTAGGCATTTTCAATATGGACAAGCAACTAACGATCTATCCAGAGGAGGTATACATTTTAGTTCGTTTTCAGCATTTTAATTAAAATTCGCGCGTCATGTTCGGTATACCAGAGCCGTGCAAGTGAATATTGCACGGCGAAATAGCATCAAACATTATAGTTTTACACGGAATAAATATGACGTGCAAAATAATTTTGCACGGAATAATTATTCCGTGCAAAAGTATTTTGCACGAGAATTTATGCCGTGCAAAAACATTTAGCACGGCGTATTTATTCCGTGTAAAAATGTTTTGCACAGCATGAGTAAACCGAGCATATTTCACAAGGACAACATATAGTCTCGTGCATTAATATACTAATATTTAGCAATTATATTTTCAGGAGATTCAGTCAACCGGTGCCAGTGAGTGCTCTATGGATTTTACTAATGTCGTCACCACTGACATGATATTTAGAAGCCGAGAGGACCTAATCCAATGGACAAGGGAAGTTGGAAAGAAACATGGGTTGGTTATTGTAATCAAAACTTCAGATGCTGGTGGAGATGGTAGGAAGCCGAGAATAATGTTATCTTGTGAGAGAAGCGGAAGCTATAAGGGTCAATCGAAGGTCCCTCAAAAGAGAAATCCTAATAAAGCAACGGGAACGAAGAAGTGTAATTGCCCTTTCGCTTTGAAGGGACGAAAGTTGGCAAATGATGATGATTGGATGTTAACAGTGGTTTGTGGGTTGCACAATCATCCAAACGCACAACATCTCGGGGGGCATTCATTTGCTGGAAGGCTATCAGGGGAGGAACTCAATGTTTTGATTGATATGTCGAAGAGTATGGTGAAGCCAAGGAACATCCTTCGTACGTTGCAAGAAAGGGACGTGCACAACACTAGTTCGATGAAGAGTATTTACAATGCCCGTCAGAAGTGGAGGGTGACTGAGTTGGCCGGTCGATCACAGATGCAACAACTCATGATGCATTTGGAGCAGAACAACTACATTGAGTATCACACTAGCAACCCCGCTACAGATGCTACGATGGACCTATTCTGGGCACATCCATCATCTATTCAGTTGTTACGTGCATTTCCAGAAGTTCTGATAATGGATTGTACGTACAAGACTAATAGATATCGACTTCCCTTGCTTGAGATCGTTGGTGTGACATCCACTCAACTGACTTTTTCCGTTGCTTTTGTGTACCTTGAATCAGAGAGGGAGGCCAATTACAGATGGGCTTTGGAGAGGCTTAAGGAATTGATGGATGGATGTATTATGCCCCGTGTCGTTGTAACTGATAGAGAGTTAGCACTCATCAATGCAATACACGTTGTCTTTCCGAATGCAGCAAGCTTATTATGCAGGTGGCATATTTATAGGAACATATTGGCAAATTGTAAGAAGTATTTTGAGACCAACGACAGATGGGATGCGTTTATATCTAGTTGGAACATGTTGGTAGTCTCTCCCACTGAAAATGACTACATTCAGTTTTTAAGTGCATTGGACCGGAATTTCTGTGGGTATCCAAACGCCGTTGATTATGTGAAGAAATCATGGTTGAATAACCATAAGGAACAATTTGTAGTTGCTTGGACGGATCGGCATATGCACTTTGGAAACGTGACTACGAATAGGGCTGAGAGTGCACATGCAAAATTGAAGAGACACCTTGGCACATCGAACAGTAGCTTTGATTCGTCCTGGCAGATTATCCATGCATTGCTTGAGTTGCTCTTTACGGAGATAAAGGCTTCATTTGAAAAGAGCTTGAACACCGTGCAACATAAGTTCAAACCTGCACTGTTTCGCGAGTTGAGAGGATTCATATCAAGGAATGCTTTGGATATAATATTGAATGAGTCGATCAGAGCTGGTTATATTGGTCCAGATTCCTTGGCATGTGGGTGCGTAATTCGACGGACACATGGGTTACCATGTGCACACGAGATTGCCGAATACATAAGGGAAGGCACTCAAATACCACTGAGTTGTGTCCATCAATACTGGAGGAAGCTCAATTTAGAATCCACTAAGGAGAATGCAGGCCCCGAATTAACCACCACTTCCGAGTTCGAATTGATCAATAAGAGATTTCATAGTACCGATCAAGCTGGTAAAATACAAATATTGAAAAAACTAAGAGAGTTGGGGTGTCCGTCATCTACTTCTCTTCTTGAGCCGGATGTTAAATTGAACACCCGGGGTCGTTCATCCTCGAAAAAGAAGAAGTTGGATCGGTCTACGCGTCGGGAACCATCTGCTTTTGAGTATGCACTCTCGATCGAAGCTACCGTTCCATCGAGAACCAACAGTCTAGATTCACAGAAGGGGAAGGATAAATTAAGTGTTCGACGCACTCGTTCAAGCACGTTCGAGCATCAACTTCCTAAGTCATTAGGACCCTATATCGAGACTATTAAGGATGTCGAGGCGGATGGTAACTGTGGTTTCAGAGCAGTAGCTGGTCTATTGGGAATGAGCGAGGATGGTTGGATGCAGGTTAGACTGGATTTAAGCAATGAACTACAGAGGCATCAAAATTATTATTCATTGCTATATGGCGGAGATGATAGGGTTGGGGAACTGTATTATGCCTTGGCGTACTACGATAGCCATCCTCCATTTGCTCGTTGGATGACAATGCCAGACATGGGTCATCTGGTAGCTTCATATTATAATGTTGTATTGATCCATCTTTCTTTGCAACAGTGCCTTACTTTCCTGCCTTTGAGATCAACCCCGATTCCATCTTCTGATCGCAAAGTTATCGCGATCGGTTTTGTCAATGGTAACCATTTTGTTCAAGTCTTCATGACACCCGGGGCTCCCATTCCTCCCATTGCGACAAATTGGTATAGACACCACCATCCTAATGCTGACGGATGGCAACTACCATATGCGCAGAACATGATTCAAAGAAATAATTGGAGACAGTGTCGCAACACGCGAGTCGGTTAATATTGACAGTGATTAATTTCTTGTACTTTGAACTCGATGTAAACAAATTGTAAGAAATGATGTTGAAATGCAATCAAGCTCTTATGCTTTCCATCTTTTATTTTTTTTTTATATTCCATCATAACCCTCCTTAGTTGATTGTGGGTTGGCGAATCTATCATACAATAAATCATCTATTACAAGGCACACAAAGACAAGGCACACAAAGTATATGTGCGAAACCATTCTGCACGGCCAACAGTTGCTGAGCAGAATGGATCTGCTCGGTACAATTTCTTCGTACATAAATGGATCTGTTCGGTATATATTAGCCGAACAGAATGGATCTGTTCGGTATATATTAGCCGAGCAGAATGGTTCTGCACGACATATGTATACTGAACAGATTGCATTTGCACGGCATATGTTGGCCGTGCATTATTGGTATGTGTGGATTATTCATGCATTAACTTAGACTAGTGAAACTATTTGTATCCAAATTCGAAGAGGGATGTAGATGTTTTAAAAAATAAAAATTGAGATGAACTATATATCACAATTTCACAACCAGAATTCCAAAAACAAACAAGTTCTTGTACAAAAATCAATATTCATTGATTGAAATGTGGCAGTTTGTAGTACACTGTTTTCTTGTAATTACTTACACATCTGAAAAGAAGGATACATTGTCAAATATAAAATTCCATAAGAGCCTGGAGCAATCTTAGCTTACAGTATCACCGTTGGAGAGTATCATTGGATTACGTTCGCTTGTCCATTGAACAAGGCATTACCAGATGAATTCCTCAATCGTATGAAGAGTAAGTGGATTCTGACACATATGGGCTTTAGAAATCCATATCAGTGTTTTATGGGGTTCTAATGCCCATATGTATCAGAATCCACTTACTCTTCATACGATTGAGGAATTCATCTGGTAATGCCTTGTTCAATGGACAAGCGAACGTAACCCAATGATACTCTCCAAATGGGTGAAGCTGCAAGCTAATATATATCCCATCTCCATCATAAAAAAAAAATACTTATACATCCCACAAGTCTCTAAAAAAAATAATAATAATAAAATATCCTTTATACAAAAACAAAAACATGTTATCAAAAAGTCCTCCGAGCGTCATTGTTGCGCACGCCGACGATACGTCACCGGCAAGCCATCAAGAATCTCGAGGGTAGTCCGCAGTGCCCTCTGGTAGAAGTCAACTGGCTGGTCACCTCGTTCAAGCGTGGCACGAATATGATCCTTTGCTCGAAGGACCTATAAGAGACAATAGAATGTGTCATAGTAAATTTTAAACAATACTTGCTTCAATGTACGAAATAAGATAGTTTACAATGCACTCACCGTTCTCGGAGTCGGGTCCTCTCTACCCTCATTAGGGTCATAGTGGGAATGGCGGGCGGGGTTCTGTACACGAGGGTGAGATATCCTAGTGTACCAATCGAGGTAGTCCCGCGAACACTCCCATGCATGATGTGCACGATGGCCGCGGTGCGCAATAGATAATACATGATCCTCCCAAGTAATCCAATACTGATCCAGAAACGTATGGGAGACCTTGTATTTACCGGCAGTACTACCCCGAGTAGCACGGATGGGGGCAAGAGGTGCGGGTGGGATGGTCTGTACGTAGCCGAACTGTCGAAGAACCCTGTGTGGGTGGTAGGGTTCAATGACATCTAGGGATCTCAAGCAACCACAGAAGAAGGATATCTGCTGTAGTGGATGATGGGCCCTAACACTAGCATACGGATCCCAAGCAATCTATCACAAGTAAACGAAACAAGTCACTAATATAATAAAACATGCTCCTTGTCAAAAAATGTAAAAGAAAAAAATAAAGAAAGTCAGAAATATATAACATAAAACGCTCAAATGGGTGCTCACCTCACTCGGGTGTAAGGCATCCAATCTCTCCCGCATCAACTGTATGTTTTCAATGGCATTTCCGGAATCCTGTCCAGGATTCCAGCGGCTTGATAGAGGCATCCCTGCGGTGTGTCCCCATTGTGCAGGAGGACGTGCGAATGGGAAGTGCTCGTACACCCAAGACTACAGATGACAAATATTAATAATTATACAGTACTTATATCAATTATAATGATAAAGGTATATGAATCTATAAAATGTATTGTTCTTACCGTGAGCAGTGTCAAATATCCAGCAATCTGCCGCACATCTGCCCTCGTGGCGGTCCCCAACTGGCGATACAGATACGCAAGTGCGGCAGCCCCCCATGCGTATTGACGGACCCGTGGCAGGTCCATCAATAAGGATAAGTAGTAGACAGGAACCCTCGTGGCGGACTTATCAGTGAATAGTGTACAGCCCAACAGGTAAAGAAGATACCCTCTGGCTGCACACTCTACCTCCTCAACCGACGATGCGGGAGTCACTTCGCCGCACACCCGTCGGATCCACCCCATCCTCACTACCCCACCCCGTGCCAGGTTCAACTCGGCTGATGCAGATTCCCTATCCACACCCAGTCCTAGCTCGAGTAGATCTACTTGGTCAGTAAATCCCATAGTAGCAGATACGTGGATAGGAAGTCCAGTGACTGGGATGCCGAGTAGAGAACTCACATCATCTAATGTGATCGTCATCTCACCAAACGGCATGTGGAAGGTATTGGTCTCGGGCTGCCATCTCTCCACAAAGCTCGAGACCAAGGGGCAGGAGATATATCTGTAGCTGAAATGCCTCAGGTCTGCCAATCCAGACTCTTCTATGATAGCGCGAAACATAGGCACCTCAATATCAAGACGATCTCCAGGCCGAGGTATGTACCAGTCCTTCAACTGCCGCCAATGACTGATACATTTGAGAGGGCCACGTTCCTGCACATTACAAGTATAGTATAAATCTTCATTAGCATCTGGTATTATATAAAGAATTAGTTAAAACATATAAAGAATGAACGTGTACCTCCCCGTCCCATATGGATATGGCCACGTGAGTCCTGAAACTCACAAGGACGGACTCGTCGGCCGGACCGCCTGGAATAGGTCCATCCCCTGCTGCCGAGGCATGAGGACTGGGTGGCTGTGCCTGGTCCTCTGAGGAATCATCCTCCCCTACTGGCGCAATCGGAGTACTGGACGGTTGGGGAGGACTAGACGGCCCAGCCTCATCCTCTGAGGAATCATCCTCTGAAGAGCTCTCAGGCAGTGGATCCTGCCGTAATTTGCGTCTTCGTTCAGACGCCGTTGGCCGTTGACGGCCGGCGGTCGAAGTAGTAGCATGCACACCTCGGCGAGGAGGTCTACTAACGCCAACCTTCACCCGCACTCTAGATGGATCGCTAGAAGTACTACCACGTCCACCAGTAGGATGTGAGATGTCACAAATACGGCGAGCTGGTCTTCTCGGCATATCTTCCAATCTGGGTTTCAAATAAAAATCAGTAAGAAGAAAAAAGCATTATAGGAAGAAATCTTTTTTTCTTGTACTGCTCGGATCAATAGTGTCGTGCAAAATCGTTCTGCACGGTACTATTACTGCGTGCAATAATATTATGCACGGTATATATTAACCGTGCATATTTGTTTTGCACGGTCTACATGTTACGTGCAAAACGATTAAGCACGGTTTCTTTAATCGAGCAAAAAATCTTTACACGGTAAACATTTACCGTGCACAACAGTTGGTGCACGGTTCTGCAGTGCCGAGCAGATCGCGAAAACTGCCACGAGTTTTGGCAAAGTGTCGAGGGTTTCAGCAATTCGAATGCACATGAATTAGCTCTTAATAAACTTATCTACTATCTAACAAAGAACGTATGACCTAAAAGGAATGTGAAAATGATAAGCAAAAGAAGAAGAAGAAAATGAAAAAGAAGAAGACGATTCACCTGAGCTTCCTGTGAAGAAGAAGAAGAAGCGATGTACACTGCTTTGAGGGAGAACGACCAACAATAGGGAAGGCCAGAAGAGGAGGTGCACTGCTGCTCTTTGCTCGGTTTTTCAAAAATGCTCGACGAGGGAAATGGAGAGGAGGAGAACGACCTGGTTTTCTTGCAAGGGTAGTTTGGGGAATAGTGTGGGTGGGCTCAGCAAAATGATTTTAAGAAAATAAAAGAAGGGGGTGAGTTCAGCAAGTGGGTGCATACAGCAATATATGTGGGTGCATATAGAATCTCTCACAAAAGGAAATCTGGGATGGGCATGAAATGAACTTTAGAAAGGGAAATTCTACATGCACCGCCATTTTTGGATGAATACACCCGTAATTAAGTTTATTTTTAATTACCAAATTGTCCCCTAGTGAAAAGATAAAATTGCCCTTCACCATCAACCTCCTCTCCTCTTCCTTTCATTCATTTGCAGTGGGGTGAGCCGTCTCTACTCTCATCTCCTATTCCTCCTCTTTTTCTTTTTCTTCTTCATTCTCCATTTCATCCATTATTTCATAACCGTTCCCTCGCACTCATTCATGTCCGTTGATGTTCATCTCTTTCCTCATCATCTTCTTCAACCTTTTTAAAGTATCCTTAAGTCTCATCATATTCTTCAACCCTTGAAAGTACTCTCTCCCCAGGGCACATTGTCTACTGAAAGCAAGCATTTTCAACATGGACAAGCAACTGACAATCTACCAAGAGGAGGTATATTCTCTGACTTCGTTTCCAGCTCGTCATTCAGTTTTCCTGCGATATGCTTGGTATTACAGAACCGTGCAAAATCACTCTGCACGGCACATTTTAACTGTGCAATATTTTTTTGCACGGTCACAATAAATCGTGCAAAATAAACTTGCACGGTCATATGAAACCGTGCAAAAAAATATTGTACAGCTACAACTTGCCGTGTAGAGTGATTTTGTATGGTCCTACAGGACCGTGCACTAATAAACTAATAATTTTGGGATCATATTTTCAGGAGATTGATTCAACTGGTGCAAGTCAATGCTCTCTTGATTTTACTAATGTCTTCACCACTGAAACGATATTCAGAAGCCGAGAGGATCTAATCCAATGGACACGGGATGTCGGAAAGAAACATGGCTTGGTGATTGTAATCAAAACTTCAGATGCTGGTGGAGATGGTAGGAAACCGAGAATAGTTTTATCCTGTGAGAGAAGTGGTAGTTACAGGGCTTCATTGAAGATCTACGAAAAGAAGAATCCTAACAAGGCGACGGGAACGAAGAAGTGTAATTGCCCTTTTGCTTTGAAGGGTCGAAAGTTGCGAACTGACGATGATTGGATGTTAGCAATGGTTTGTGAGATACACAATCATCCAAGCGCACAACATCTCAAGGGGCACTCGTTTGCTGGGAGGCTTTCTACGGAAGAGATTAATGTTTTGATTGATATATCTAAGAGTCTGATGAGGCCAAGGAACATCCTTCGAACACTGCAAGAGCGGAATGTGCACAACACCACTACGATGAAGAGTATCTACAATGTTCGTTAGAAGTTTAGGGTGACAAAGATGGCCGGTCGATCACAAATGCAGCAACTCATGATGCATTTGGAGAAAAACAAGTACATTGAGTATCACACTAGCAATGATGCTACAAATGCAATCTTAGCCCTATTCTGGGCACATCCGTCATCTATTCAGCTATTACGTGCATTTTCAGAAGTTTTGATAATGGATTCCACGTACAAGACCAATAGATATCGACTTCCATTGCTTGAGATTGTTGGTGTCACATCTACCCAACTGACGTTCTCTGTTGCCTTTGTTTACCTTGATTCAGAGAAGGATGCCAATTATAGATGGGCCCTGGAGAGGCTTAAGGATGTAATGGATGGATGCATTATGCCACGTGTGATTGTCACAGATAGAGAGTTAGCGCTCATGAATGCAATCAAAGTTGTACGTATATCCGAATGCAGCAGACTTATTATGCAGGTGGCATATATCTAGGAACATCTTGGCAAACTGTAAGAAGTTCTTTGAGACCAACGACAGATGGGATGCTTTTATCTCTTGTTGGATCATGTTGGTACTCTCTCCAACTGAAAGTGACTATATTCAACTTCTAAGTGCTTTGAACGGAATTTTTGCGGGTATCCACATGCTGTTGATTATGTGAAGAACTCGTGGTTGAATAAGCATAAGGAGCAATTCGTGGTTGTTTGGACGGATCAGAATATGCGCTTTGGCAACGGCACCACTAACAGGCTGAGAGTGCACACGCAAAATTAAAGAGACATCTGGGTACATCGAGCTGTAGTTTTGATTCGTCCTAACAGGTTATCCATGCCCTGCTTGAGTTGTTATTTACCGAAAAAAAAAGGCTTCTTTTGAAAAGAGTTTGAACACCGTGCAACATAAATTCAAACCGGCACTGTTTCGTGAATTGAGAGGATTTGTATCAAGGAATGCTTTGGATATAGTATTAAATGAGTCGATAAGAGCTGGTGATATTGGTTCAGATTCGGATGCATGTGGGTGCGTTGTACGACGGACCCATGGTTTACCATGTGCACATGAAATTGCAGAGTGTATAAGAGAAGGGTCTCATATACCATTAAGATGTGTACATCAATTTTGGCGAAAGCTCAATTTAGATCCCACTAAGATGAACGAAGCCCCTGAGTTGACCACAACTTCTGAGTTCGACTTGATCGATAAGAAATTTCGAAGAAGTGATGAGGCGGGAAAAATTCAACTATTGAAAAAATTGAGAGAAATAGCTAGTCCAGAATGTACACATCTTATTGAACCGGACATTAAATTGAATACTCGCGGTCGGTCATCATCGAAGAAGAAGAAGTTGGATCGGTCTACGACTCGTGAGCCGTCTGCATTCGAATACGTAGTAGGGGTGAAAGAGAGTGTTCCTGTTATATTAAGTAGTACATCTGTAAAGAAGAAGAATGAGAAGATTAGTGTCCGTAGCACTCGATCATGTACATTTTTGCATTCGCTCCCTTAGCCTCTGGGACCCTACATCCTTAATGTTAAGAATGTCGCAGATGATGGTAACTGTAGATTCAGAGCTATAGCAGGCCTTCTTGGCATGGGCGAGGACAGTTGGAGGCAGGTTAGATTGGATTTGAGCAGTGAATTGCAGAAGTATCAACATTATTATGCATTAGTCTATGGAGGAGATGACTAGGTTGGAGAGCTGTACTACGCATTGTCTTACTTCGAAAATAATCCAGGATTTGATCGGTGGATGACAATGCCGGACACGGGTCACTTGATATCATCGTATTATAAAGTTGTATTAGTCATTCTTTCGTTGCAGCAATGCCTAACTTTCTTGCCTTTGATATCACCCCCGATTCCAACAAGTGATCACAAAATCATCGCGATTGGTTTCGTCAATGGAAACCATTATGTTCAGGTCTTCATTAAGCCAGAAGCACCCATGCCTCCCATTGCAACAAATTGGCATAGACACTGTAACGCCCCAAAATCCGGGAGCCTCGAATCTCGGGGCGCTACGAGAAAGTACCCAAGAGATGCGGAAAATCCAATAATATAATCAAGTGTGAATCTCATATGAGCAGGTAAATGGACAAGGCCCTAAAATTTTTATTTCATTTTAAGGAATTACAAGGTACTTTCCATAATTAAACTAACTATTCAATCCTAGGCCAACACGGCCAGCTACAAGAAAAGGAAAGAATATAAACCTATATGATAGACGCCTCACGATGCACCAACTGCATCAATCTCTGAACCCTGCGGCAACAGATCAGCCGCCAAGCAAACAACCAATCAAAGAAAACGGAAGAGAAGATACCTGGAGACACCAAGGATTGGGTCAGGCTCGAAGAGCCAGACAAATAGGCATGTTTAGATGGCAATACATTATATAATTAGATAGGAAAGAAGATCATATCTGATCCCAGCTGTACCTGCATGATTAGTATCTTGATAATAATATAGAATATCAGAGTGCAACAGAAAACGGTGTAGAGTGTAGTGCATAAACGAAAATCGAGATATTGATATAACAGATGTTTGATACAACATAACAAGTAGATAAGAGAAGCCATCAAAACATCAGATAAATCACACAAGCACATCAGAGTCATCAGTAGCAGAAGTAAACAGAGGAAGTAACATTACCATAGTCGTAACCATCGCATCCAGATCCAACCGTATCAACGGCGGCAGTTAAAGACAATAAACAATGATATCCATAATATATGATATTCATACATCCAATTCACATACATAGAAGCACACAAAGGTACGTCCACAGTTGAAGTACAAAGGACGTGGGGGTCAGAGCCAGCCCATCGTCATCGTCCCAACAACTGTCGATTGACACCAACCATGGGGGTCATAGCCACCCACAGTCGTCGTCACGTCGAATAAGAGCGTACAAGAATCCATCAATGTCCATAGCTACAGCCAAGTCACAGCCATTGGTCTTACGTGCTATCTCAACCAACAATATCCATAGCCACGGCCAAGTCCCAGTCATTGGACTTACGTGCTAGATCAATATCACCGTCCATCCATACACCCGGTCCGAGCGCCAGCGGTCTCAGTACCCCACCCACACCTGGTACCTACTGTGTCAATCACATCACAATATCAATGTCCATGCCGGCATCATAACCCTCGGCAGACTAATCAATATCAATGTCCATGCCGGCATCATAACCCTCGGCAGACTAATCAATATCAATGTCCATGCCGGCATCATAACCCTCGGCAGACCAATCGTACAACCACAAATCTACAGATCACTAGGTGGGGGTACTCCGAACTAGATAGCCTTATTATCCTTAATATGAGATGATAATAGTCAAGGGTACGAGACACGGAGTTCGGGTATAGCTAGTCCATCCTTGTGGTTCCCAACAGTTAATAGTGCATACCCTTGTAAACCCCGCTTCTCTATACGCTTAATTAGTATTATCTCAATATACAGTCCGTCTATCAGTATCTATCGTTAAGTTCCCAATATTATCGGTCAGGACTTCAAGTGCCATGTCCTGACATCTCATCCAATACGGACCGTGATCCTGGATCAGAGCCTAAGTGCAATGCCCTGATTTATAGTACCTCTCAAGGCCTACATCCAAGGTTCGGATCTACCAGCCAGCCTTAGTGTCCGTTTCATCAACATAGATACCACATATTCCAAATCCATCGATGATTGCTGCCCCTCTATTCAGGTCCAAGGTCCCACTTCACCTAAGAAAGTGATCACGGAGTCCCAGATGCTTATTAAGTATCCTTGGTGCTCCTGTAGATATTTAGCATCATAAGACATCCATAACCCTTGAATCAGGTTCCGTTTTACAACCCAAGACCCTACTTAGATGGCTACACGGGTCAAGGTTAAGCCCGGCCCTTGACTCGTGTATAGCGTATCCCAAATAGTCCAAATGGAAGGTCAACGGGGCCCACACATGATCAAATCATAAAAGGGTCCAAATCTGGGAAAGGTCTATGTATACACTGAGCTCGGCCAACCTACTCTGAGCTCGGCCAACCAGACACTGAGCTCGGCCAAATTGTTCTGAGCTCGGCCAACCAGGCATTGAGCTCGGTCAACCAGGCACTGAGCTCGACCAACTGTTCTGAGCTCGGCCAACCAGGCACTGAGCTCGGCTAACCTGCTCTGAGCTCGGCCAACCAGGCATTGAGCTCGGCCTGCCTGCCTAGCTGAGCTCGGCCAACACCTGAGCTCGGCCAACTTGCCTACCGGAGCTCGGCCTGCCTAGCTGAATACTGTTGCAAGTACCGTAATTCCTGGATTTCTCCCTTTTCATTCCAATATTCACCATACACTTCCAAACATCAAACACATCTCCTATATCATGATCTCATCACAAGTGGGCCATTGATCTTCCAAATGGGGGGATTCTCATCCATCAATGGCCAAATACACATAAAAAGAGCTTAGACTAACAATTCTATACATCTTATCATCCAATCAACCATCCAAATACAGAAATCATGCCAAACATCCATAAAAGACAGTAATTACCAATCTAAGCATGTTAATCAATTTAATTAAAGAATCTAAGCATGTCTACTTGCCTTTCGTTGGAGATGTCCAAATCCCGAAGCACTAGCTCAAAGCCCAACAAATCAAACCTAAGGAATAATTAGCAAAGTAAAACTAAATTAAAACATAAATCAATGGGAAGCTCTAAGCTACTAAACACACTACTACAACCCAAAGTTTATTAACCCACTTCTAAGGGAAAGAATAGCTTACCAAACAAATGGGCGGATGGAGTGGTGGCATTGCAAATTAGAGATGGGAAGCTCGCAGGGTCCACGCGGAGATGATGGTGATCATCAGAGGTTATGGGCAGCCTCTAAGATCAATTCCCAGCAAGGTGGGTGAGAAAGATTGGGAAGGAGAGAAAAAGAATTGAAAATGAGATGGGGAGGTTGTGGGGCCCACTTGATCTGTGGCCCACTAAATTGGTGGTGGTGGAGGGTCTTTGGTGGTCCATTGGATACAAGAAGGAGAAGACAGAATAGAAGAAAGAAAGAATGGAGCAAGAAAGAGAGAGAATTAGAGAGAAAGAGAGAGAAAGAGTGAGATGGCTAGGTGGGTGCACATTCACGTTGACAGTAAGGGGAGTGAAGAGAGGGAGAAATATAGAAAGAGAGAGAGAAATGATGGAATGAATGAGATGGGTGAGGAAGGGGAAACACATCACATCGGCAGTGAGTGGAGAGAAAAATAAAAAATGATATGGTTGGGTTAGTCCATGTTGGTAGGGAGAGGTGGCGAGGAAGAGAGAAAATGAATGAAAGAAAGAGAAACAAGAAAGAAAACAGAGAAAGGAAAAGAGAAATAGGGAAGGGAAGAAGAAATGAAAAATGGAGAAAAAGAGAGGTCGAGTGGCTGGCGGTGATCGAGGAGATCGCCGACGGCGATGGCGATGGTGCCGTACTCGAAGTCCGGCGGCAGTGGGCGGCAAGGGTTGGGAGAAGAAGAGATGGACGAGGGAGATGAGGGAATGGAGAAAGGAGGGGCTGCTGTGTGTGGAGTGAATGAGAAGAGAAGAGGGAAATGGTCTTGTGACCTAAAAGAGGGGAATGGGAAAAAGGGGAGATGGGTCTCACGTGGGTGAGGGGATGGGGTAAGATGAGATTGAAAAGATGAGTGGTGTTCACATGGGATTAAGGTGGGGTAGGGTTTGACTAAGGTGCCCTCATAATTAATGGGCAATGGGTTAGGCCATGGGTAGTTGGGTCATCCTAAGGTTAAATTCACAATTCTCCAAGGGAAGCCCATCTGTAATTAGGATAACCTATGGTTGACTTGGTCAAATTGGGTCCCACCAGGTATGTCTAGGGACGGGTCCTCACATTCCTCACTCCTAAAACTCATTTGGTCCCCAAATGAAAACAACTACTTCTAAACTTCTAAGGTCTCCACTATAACCAACTATGATGAATGGGAGTTAAACTACCCAGCCAACACTCGGAATAGCTAGTCTTAACTAGGAGGGATACTAGAACTATTCTTCTAACAAAACATGCTACAAACAACAACTAGTAAAATAACAATACAAGTTACATTCGACAACTAATAAAACAACAATACAAGTCACAATCAACAACTGGAAAGGTAGCAAAATCTAGCCTTCTAACACTCTGGGATACTAACAGACAGCTACCAAGACAAACAAGGTTTACCCTCTAACACTCTAGAATACTAGACCGCAACTATTTGGTCGATGGGATCTGGACATCTAACATTCTAGTTTTCTAACAAGGTCAGCTACTCAACTCTGTCTAGTTCAAGGCATCTCACACTCTTAACTCCAATAGGTCCGACTAGGGGTGTCGCACACCCCTCACTCCTAGGAACTGACTATGGGTGTCTCACATCTCAATCTCAAAAGGAACAACTAGGTTGTATCACACTCTCCTCACTTCTAAAGGACTAGTCCGAGGTGTCTCACTCCTCGGATACTACAAGGACTATCTAGGGGTGTCGCACACCCCTCACTCCTAAGGAACAACCCGGATGTTTCACACCCTACTCCTAAAGATCTAACTCGGAGTGTCTCGCACTCCTCATTCTAATAGAACTAACTTTGGGTATCATACTCCTTTGACTCTAAAAGGATTGACTAGAGGTGCCGCACACCTCTCACATCTACAGGAATGATAGCTCGGGGTCTCTCAGCTCCACACTACTAACTAAAAAAGTTAGCTCAGGTATCATTCACCTTGAGCTGCTAGAAGGGTAACTAGGGGTGTCACACACCCCTCACTCCTAAAGAACTGTCTCGGGATGTCTCACAATTCCCGACTCTAAAAAGGACAACTCGGGGTATTACATACCCCTCACTCCTAAATGGGACATTAGGATATCTAAGAAGCAACAATCAATCATTCACACAATATTAAGAGCACACACATTACAAGGATCCTAAACACAACAACAACAAGGGATCTAAGCACACCAACCATAATAGATAAAGCGAACCTCCGAAAAAGTTGACCTCAGAGTCACTGCTCGCTAGGGAAATCAGGCTGATGTCTCTCACCAATCAGAAGTGCTGCAGAACTGTCCGGATAACCCCAAGCTGGCTGAAACTGATCCTGTGTCTGCGGGTATAGGGGCCACTGCAGAATAGGCTGCACCTCGAGTACTGTACTGGTGGGAATCTCAGGTGATGGAAGTGTATGAGTCTGCTGGCGGTGTCCTGAAGTACGGTTCCTCTTCCTTGGACAGCTGCGAGCCTTGTGTCTAAAGCTTCCACACACATAGCATGCTCCTGACCGTCTCCGATGCTCACTGGTCTCACAGCCTCTGCGATAGCGCTGCTGTCTCTGCTGAAACTCCCAATCAATCCACAGCTGCTCATCACCTTGGACTGCCTCATCTTCATCCTCTTTTGGATACACTTGCAACATCTTCGTCTGTTCGGAAGTTCTTTGTTGGGCTAAGGCTACCCTGTGAAGAGCGTTCTCCACCCATATCGCCTTTTTCCACATAAGCCTCATACGTGGGGAGCTCTATAGGAGTCATGTGCAACTGGATGTCCGCTCGAAGACCGTCTACAAAGCGTCTGATTTTCTCTGATGTTGCAGTGATAAGTCTCCCAGCAAATCGTGATAAACGGATGAACTGTGCCTCATACTCCATAACTGTCATGTCTTCCTGAAGTAGTTGCTCAAACTCCCGAAGCTTCTGAGATCTGACGGGTGCTGGGATGAACTTCCGGAGAAATTGCTCCTTGAATGTCTCCCAAGCTATTGCATCGTCCATGTCTGTATAAGGAACTCTCACTGTCATCCACCATAACTCAGCTACATCCCGGAACATGTAGGTCACTAGCCGTACTCGCTGTCTGCCGGTACACGGAAGCATCCTGAAGATCCGCTCCATCTCAATAATCCATGAATCTGCCTCCATCGGGTCTCCACATCCACTAAACTCTGAAGGTCTCCTCTTACGGAACCTCTCGAATAGCTCGTACGGATCTGGCTCATGCGGTGCAACAACCGGTGGGAACTGCGAAGTCTGCGACTGTTGGGTCATACGGTTAAGAATCTCCGACATCTGAGTGTTGATCCTGGTCTGAGATTGCACAAACTGCTCAAATCTGTCCTCTATGGTGCCCTGACTACCCCTATCTGAACCATGCTGCTGTGACATGATCTGCAATTAAACATTTTTAGAACAAACAAAACACAAATGACAAAGACAAACAACAAACAACCATCGCGTTACCAGTCTAAGCCTACCCAATCCTCACATCGAATCCTAAGAGTTGCTAAGTATTTTAGTTGTCCGAGAACCGTAAAAGCTCTGATACCAAAATGTAACGCCCCAAAATCCGGGCGCCTCGAATCTCGGGGCGCTACGAGAAAGTACCCAAGAGATGCGGAAAATCCAATAATATAATCAAGTGTGAATCTCATATGAGCAGGTAAATGGACAAGGCCCTAAAATTTTTATTTCATTTTAAGGAATTACAAGGTACTTTCCATAATTAAACTAACTATTCAATCCTAGGCCAACACGGCCAGCTACAAGAAAAGGAAAGAATATAAACCTATATGATAGACGCCTCACGATGCACCAACTGCATCAATCTCTGAACCCTGCGGCAACAGATCAGCCGCCAAGCAAACAACCAATCAAAGAAAGCGGAAGAGAAGATACCTGGAGACACCAAGGATTGGGTCAGGCTCGAAGAGCCAGGCAAATAGGCATGTTTAGATGGCAATACATTATATAATTAGATAGGAAAGAAGATCATACCTGATCCCAGCTTTACCTGCATGATTAGTATCTTGATAATAATATAGAATATCAGAGTGCAACAGAAAACGGTGTAGAGTGTAGTGCATAAACGAAAATCGAGATATTGATATAACAGATGTTTGATACAACATAACAAGTAGATAAGAGAAGCCATCAAAACATCAGATAAATCACACAAGCACATCAGAGTCATCAGTAGCAGAAGTAAACAGAGGAAGTAACATTACCATAGTCGTAACCATCGCATCCAGATCCAACCGTATCAACGGCGGCAGTTAAAGACAATAAACAATGATATCCATAATATATGATATTCATACATCCAATTCACATACATAGAAGCACACAAAGGTACGTCCACAGTTGAAGTACAAAGGACGTGGGGGTCAGAGCCAGCCCATCGTCATCGTCCCAACAACTGTCGATTGACACCAACCATGGGGGTCATAGCCACCCACAGTCGTCGTCACGTCGAATAAGAGCGTACAAGAATCCATCAATGTCCATAGCTACAGCCAAGTCACAGCCATTGGTCTTACGTGCTATCTCAACCAACAATATCCATAGCCACGGCCAAGTCCCAGTCATTGGACTTACGTGCTAGATCAATATCACCGTCCATCCATACACCCGGTCCGAGCGCCGGCGGTCTCAGTACCCCACCCACACCTGGTACCTACTGTGTCAATCACATCACAATATCAATGTCCATGCCGGCATCATAACCCTCGGCAGACTAATCTATATCAATGTCCATGCCGGCATCATAACCCTCGGCAGACTAATCAATATCAATGTCCATGCCGGCATCATAACCCTCGGCAGACCAATCGTACAACCACAAATCTACAGATCACTAGGTGGGGGTACTCCGAACTAGATAGCCTTATTATCCTTAATATGAGATGATAATAGTCAAGGGTACGAGACACGGAGTTCGGGTATAGCTAGTCCATCCTTGTGGTTCCCAACAGTTAATAGTGCATACCCTTGTAAACCCCGCTTCTCTATACGCTTAATTAGTATTATCTCAATATACAGTCCGTCTATCAGTATCTATCGTTAAGTTCCCAATATTATCGGTCAGGACTTCAAGTGCCATGTCCTGATATCTCATCCAATACGGACCGTGATCCTGGATCAGAGCCTAAGTGCAATGCCCTGATTTATAGTACCTCTCAAGGCCTACATCCAAGGTTCGGATCTACCAGCCAGCCTTAGTGTCCGTTTCATCAACATAGATACCACATATTCCAAATCCATCGATGATTGCTGCCCCTCTATTCAGGTCCAAGGTCCCACTTCACCTAAGAAAGTGATCACGGAGTCCCAGATGCTTATTAAGTATCCTTGGTGCTCCTGTAGATATTTAGCATCATAAGACATCCATAACCCTTGAATTAGGTTCCGTTTTACAACCCAAGACCTTACTTAGATGGCTACACGGGTCAAGGTTAAGCCCGGCCCTTGACTCGTGTATAGCGTATCCCAAATAGTCCAAATGGAAGGTCAACGAGGCCCACACATGATCAAATCATAAAAGGGTACAAATCTGGGAAATGTCAATGTATACACTGAGCTCGGCCAACCTACTCTGAGCTCGGCCAACCAGACACTGAGCTCGGCCAAATTGTTCTGAGCTCGGCCAACCAGGCATTGAGCTCGGTCAACCAGGCACTGAGCTCGACCAACTGTTCTGAGCTCGGCCAACCAGGCACTGAGCTCGGTTAACCTGCTCTGAGCTCGGCCAACCAGGCATTGAGCTCGGCCTGCCTGCCTAGCTGAGCTCGGCCAACACCTGAGCTCGGCCAACTTGCCTACCGGAGCTCGGCCTGCCTAGCTGAATACTGTTGCAAGTACCGTAATTCCTGGATTTCTCCCTTTTCATTCCAATATTCACCATACACTTCCAAACATCAAACACATCTCCTATATCATGATCTCATCACAAGTGGGCCATTGATCTTCCAAATGGGGGGATTCTCATCCATCAATGGCCAAATACACATAAAAAGAGCTTAGACTAACAATTCTATACATCTTATCATCCAATCAACCATCCAAATACAGAAATCATGCCAAACATCCATAAAAGACAGTAATTACCAATCTAAGCATGTTAATCAATTTAATTAAAGAATCTAAGCATGTCTACTTGCCTTTCGTTGGAGATGTCCAAATCCCGAAGCACTAGCTCAAAGCCCAACAAATCAAACCTCAGGAATAATTAGCAAAGTAAAACTAAATTAAAACATAAATCAATGGGAAGCTCTAAGCTACTAAACACACTACTACAACCCAAAGTTCATTAACCCATTTCTAAGGGAAAGAATAGCTTACCAAACAAATGGGCGGATGGAGTGGTGGCATTGCAAATTAGAGATGGGAAGCTCGCGGGGTCCACGCGGAGATGATGGTGATCATCAGAGGTTATGGGCAGCCTCTAAGATCAATTCCCAGCAAGGTGGGTGAGAAAGATTGGGAAGGAGAGAAAAAGAATTGAAAATGAGATGGGGAGGTTGTGGGGCCCACTTGATCTGTGGCCCACTAAATTGGTGGTGGTGGAGGGTCTTTGGTGGTCCATTGGATACAAGAAGGAGAAGAAGACAGAATAGAAGAAAGAAAGAATGGAGCAAGAAAGAGAGAGAACAGAGAGAGAATTAGAGAGAAAGAGAGAGAAAGAGTGAGATGGCTGGGTGGGTGCACATTCACGTTGACAGTAAGGGGAGTGAAGAGAGGGAGAAATAAAGAAAGAGAGAGAGAGAATGATGGAATGAATGAGATGGGTGAGGAAGGGGAAACACATCACATCGGCAGTGAGTGGAGAGAAAAATAGAAAATGATATGGGTGGGTTAGTCCATGTTGGTAGGGAGAGGTGGCGAGGAAGAGAGAAAATGAATGAAAGAAAGAGAAACAAGAAAGAAAACAGAGAAAGGAAAAGAGAAACAGGGAAGGGAAGAAGGAATGAAAAATGGAGAAAAAGAGAGGTCGAGTGGCTGGCGGTGATCGAGGAGATCGCCGACGGCGATGGCGATGGTGCCGTGCTCGAAGTCCGGCGGCAGTGGGCGGCAAGGGTTGGGAGAAGAAGAGATGGATGAGGGAGATGAGGGAATGGAGAAAGGAGGGGCTGCTGTGTGTGGAGTGAATGAGAAGAGAAGAGGGAAATGGTCTTGTGACCTAAAAGAGGGGAATGGGAAAAAGGGGAGATGGGTCTCACGTGGGTGAGGGGATGGGGTAAGATGAGATTGAAAAGATGAGTGGTGTTCACATGGGATTAAGGTGGGGTAGGGTTTGACTAAGGTGCCCTCATAATTAATGGGTAATGGGTTAGGCCATGGGTAGTTGGGTCATCCTAAGGTTAAATTCACAATTCTCCAAGGGAAGCCCATCTGTAATTAGGATAACCTATGGTTGACTTGGTCAAATTGGGTCCCACCAGGTATGTCTAGGGACGGGTCCTCACAGACACCATCATCCTGATGCAGACGGATGGCAGCTCCCATATGCAAATCGCATCGAGCAATTCAGAGACATTTTGGAAAATAGTGTAGCAACACAATAGTCGGTTAATCTTGACAGCGATTGATTATATAAACTGATTGTCATTTGATGTAACCATATGAATTATATAATGGAATGTTGAATGTAAGAAGCTGGATCCTAAATTTATTCTTTGGTGTTATGTGTTATGTGTAAAACATGGTCTGCACGGCCAACATGTAATGTGCAAATCAGAATCTGCACGGCCAACAAGTAACGTGCATAACACATTATGCACGGCCATTTTGTGCCGTGCAGACCATGTTATGCACGGCACATAATGGCCGTGCATAATGTGTTATGCACATTAATTGTTAGCCGTGCAGACCTATGTCCTTTTCATTCCATTTTTTCCAATCTTTCTAGTTTATGAAAGACCCAGGAACTTTTACACAAATGCAGACTATACGATCTCTGAAAATATAAAAATTCATCCATTATAGGAGAGCTATCAAAAAGTATCCTTAAATTCATCAATTACCCAAAAAAAGTACATATTTATGTAAAAGTGATTATTTACATAATTGCCATCAAAAAGTGGCATAAAATTCACCAAGTTCCAGAAAAAAATTACAAACTCCCATGATATAATCATAAAATCCAAAAACACCGAGTCTTATCACGGACGCGTACGTCATCGGTACGTCACCGGCAAGCCATCCAAGATCTCGAGCGTGGTCTGCAGTGCACGGTAATAAAAATCAGCAGACTGACCGGGCTGTGCAATCGTAGCACGAAGATTATCACTCGCTTGACGGATCTGTAAGAAACCATTAAATTTGTTAATAATTAAGAGAATTATAACTTTTAAAATGGATGCATGATGTTACTTTGAAAATTGAAACGCTCGCCACTCTTGGAGTCGGGTTATCTTGATCCTCATGAGGATGATAATGGGAGTGACGTTCGGGGTTTTGTACCCGAGGATGTGAAATCCTAACAAACCACTCCATGTAGTCGGGTGAGCACTCCCATGCATGTTGTACTCGATGGCCACGGTGTGCTAGGGATAATACATGATCCTCCCAAGACTCCCAGTACTGATCAAGGAATTTGTAGGAGACCTTGTACTTTCCAGCAGTAGATCCTCGAGACGCACGAAGGGGCACGAGCGATGCTGGTGGGATGGTCTGAACATACCCAAACTGACAAAGAACCCTCTGTGGGTGATAGGGTTCAATGACATCCAGTGCTCTCAAGCAACCACAGAAGCAAGAACTCTGTTGGAATGGATGCCGAGCCCTGGCACCGGTATACGGATCCCAAGCCACCTATGTCAAGTAATTGAAACAACTCATTAACATTCTAACAAAAAATAGAGATCATCGAAAAAACTTAAAATAAATAGCAACATGTCTATTGGATGCTCACCTCACTAGGATGTAAGTCATCCAGTCTCTCCCGCAACAACTTGACGTTCTCCCTTGCAATCCCGGAATCCTGACAAGGATTCCAGCGAGCCGCATGAGGCATTGCAGCCGTAAACCCCCATGATGCAGGAGGACGGGCAAATGGGAAGTGCTTGTACACCCAAGACTGCAAGAGTTAGAGATTATTAATTATACAAATTTAAATAATATATTATGAATAGTTCAGAGATAGGCAAATGGAAACCAGAGTAATATTTCAAAGAGGTATGCACATTTACCGTGAGCAGTGTCAGATATCCAGCAATCTGTCTCACATCTGCCCTCATAGCGGTCCCCAATTGGCGATATAGATATGCAAGTGCGGCAGCCCCCCATGCATAAGTCCATCAGTAAAAATAGGTAGGCAATGGGGACTCGGGTGGACGACTTATCGGTGAAAAGTGTGCAGCCTAACAGATACAGAAGATAGCCTCTAGTTGCACAATCTACCTGCTCAACAAACGACCTAGGACCCACACTACCGCACACTCGCTTTATCCAGGCCATCTTCACTACCCCACCACGCGCCACTTGAAGTTCAGCAGGCGCAGTCGCTCTATCCACGCCTAGTCCACGCTCAAGTAAATCTACCTGATCGGTAAATCCCATACTGGTCGATGCGTGGACAGGCAGTCCCGTTACTGGGATGCCGAGGAGAGTACCCACATCGTCTAAGGTGATCGTCATCTCACCAAATGGCATGTGGAAGGTGTTTGTCTCGGGCTGCCACCTCTCTACGAAACTGGATATCAGAGGGGCGGAGGTATATCGGTACGACAATGACTTCAGGCCAGCCAATCCAGACTCTTCTATAATCGCACGAAACCGAGGAACTTCGGTATCGGCCCCATCCCCGGGCCAAGGTCTGTACCAATCCTTCAACCATCGCCAGTGATTGATACACTTAAGCGGCTCACGTTCCTACACATTAAAAGTTTTAATCTTCATTAATATATGTTATTATAGACTTCAACACATATTATTTGAAAAATAATTAATTCACAAATTTAAAAAATGCAAGATTACCTCCCCGTCCCATATGGGTATGGCCACGTGCGTCCTAACACTTAGGAAGACCGATAAATCAGCCGGACCGCTGGGGATAGGACCCTCCCCTGCCGCCGCTGGGGGAGGACTGGATGGCTGTTCATCCTGAGCTGTGGATGATCCTCCCTTGCTGCCACTGCAGCAGAAGTGGACGGCTGTGCCTCCTCCTCCTCTGAGGAATCATGCTCTGATGAATCCTCCTTACATGAATCCTTCTCTGACTCCTCTGACGAATCTAGGAGTAGATCCTGTCGCAATTTACGTCTTCGTTCGGATGCCGTTGGTCGTTGACGAACGGCAGTCGAAGCACTAGTGTGCACACCTCAGCGACGCGCCGGTCTTGCGACACCGATCTTTGTTCTAACTCTAGATGGCTCGCTAGAAGAACTAGCCCGTCCACCTATGAAAGTGAGCTGCCGCCGCGACGAGCAGGTCTTCTAGGCATATTCTAATCTGCTCAAAATAAAAAATATTATTTAACATTGTAAATTTATTCTGCACGGCATACTATTAATGTGCAATCTCATATATGCACGGCCAATGTTAGCCGTTCATATGTAATTTGCACAACATATCGACACCGTGCAAATAATATATGCATGGCTAACATTGGCTATGCATATATGAAATGCACGGCTAACATTGGCCGTACATATAGTAAATGCACGGTGTCGATATGCCGTGCAAAATGAACCTGCACACTTCTGGTTTGCCGAGCATCACGCGAACCAGAAGAAGAAAACAAATGGGAAGTGAAAATTTGGAGTTCGAAACTCCCATCCATATCATGCATTAGGGAATCCACATACAATCTAAATAGGTGAAAATACAATCTAAATGCATAAATTGTAACCTAAACGCATACATTACAACCTAAAAAGAAGGTGAAAATGATTGGAAAGCTTTAACGAAGAAGAAGAAGAAGATGACCTTACCTTGTTTGAACAAGAAGAAGAAGAAGAAGAAGAAGGTGATGAGAGTAGTGGAGAAGATGTAGCAGGAGACGTCGGAATTTTTCAACTTCAGTTAGCCGTGCCAAATTTGAAAAACGAGGACGAGGGAATGGAGAAGGAGAGGGCTGGGCAGTTTGGGTATTTTGGTGGGTGGGCTCAGCAAATAGGTTTTAAACCTAAAATGGCTGTGGTGAGCTCAGAATGTGGTTGTGTTCATCAAAACTGGTGGTGCATATAGAATTTCTTCTTTAGAAAAGGAAATCTGGATGGACAATGAACTATTTTCCATCGGTTAGGGCAGTAAGGCAATTTACTATATTAAAATAAAAGTAAAGTATGTATTTTGTATTTAGTGGATTAGTAGAGAGTTTTTTTATGTTTTTATATAAAAAGTAAGTTTTTTTTTTTTTTCAGTCTTTGAGTGGAGAAAAAAGATTATTTTTTTTACTTCTTTTCTTTTAAAAGAAGAAAATTTTAAAGATGTGCACTTTTGATGTGAGCCATTGTTTAAATCAATAGACACTTTACATTAGTTTTACTAATTTAGTAAATTGTCAATCAAGCCGCAAGAGTATTTAAGGTTCCATCTCACGTAGTGTAAAACTAGCAACAAATGCCCATGCTAGATCCGGGCTCAAAAATAAAAAATATATTAAAAATTGAGAACACATATGGTATTATTTTTATCTCTAATACTATTTGAAAAACAATTAGCTGATAATTTGTAATATTAGCTATATTACAAATATGATAGATAATATCATGTCAAAATCTATTATTAAATTATAAAAAAATAAAAAGAATGGAAAAAAAAACTCGAGACAAATCTTTTTTTTTTTTTTGTCAAAACCTCTTTTCATCTTATTTTCCTCGGCCCTTTCGATCTTCAATGCCTTCTTGACAATCTTTTGTTCTTCAACCAAAAAGGCTCCAATCATCCTTTAATAAAGCATCTTAGATTCTGGAATTGTAGAAATAATAATCAAATCCATAAAGAAGCCACCTTTCTCTACAGCACATCCAAAAAGAAACCCACCATAAGCTCAGTTGGCAATTCTTCAATTTCCGGGATAGTCTAGAGTCTAGACCTCTTACACTTGGCAGGCCTCAAGTGAGAAATATAAATCGATAAACAAGCAATATCTAGGATGCCTGTATTTACATGAACTGAGTTAAAAAGTAGACTGCAGGGATGAAAGCATACACAGTTCAAATTAAATGGTTTCTTAAACAATAGAGTTTTTGGACTGACCACAAACAACGAGTGCCATGCATGCATGCATACAACTCGAAACTATACAATGGATCATACATTGTGGCAAACCATTTGATCAAACACTACTCGATGATTCATCTTGATAAATGGACATCCATGTCATGATCGGACACCTTCATTCCTTTTTTGGAATGGTACATCATTATCGTGCATGATGCATAAATCAAATCAAACCCTCCTTTGGAGTCATGCAAAAGAACATGCTCAACTTGATTGATATCCATGGATCCAACCATATATTATCATATAAACAAAACTTTGTTATGGTTGTCTGTCACCAACTTCACATTTGTGGGTCAACCCTACATCATGTTGACATTCCACAAATAAAGCTGAACTGTTCCTGAGTGCATATTCCTGTTTTGAAGTGTCTGGGTGAAGTTTTTTTAAACAAAACCATCAATTGTGAAGTTTATTTATACCTGTCTTCATGTACACTGGAGGGGTGAAAGCTAAGTTGGTGATGTAACTTTTCTCATCTCTACTATCGTTCCTGAGACCAAAACATGAAAGCCTCAGATCACCATCCTAACAGGCAGGCATGCTCATAATGAGAATATGACAACCATCTACCAAAAAGAATTTTGAGGATACGACAACCAGATGTAGTGAAACTATCAATAGAACCAAAAAATTAGTACAACGTTTACATGGTCGAACAATAGGATTTAGGAAGTTAAGGATCATCTATATAATATGGGAGAGCAGTTTTTGAATCCTGGGACATTTTGAGCCCTTGGATCTATGTACATAAATCCAAGGGCTGAGATTTTACCAACATGCTCCAAGACATTTACCAAACTTCCCCTAAAACGCAAACCACTTCCCTCTCTCTCTCGCTCACTCTCCATCGCAAGAAATCCCAGCAGAGGATTCGCCCAGGCACAGCAGCACCTCTCTCTCTCTCTCTCTCTCTCTCTCTCTCTCTCTCTCTCCATCTTACCTGGGCAGCACCTCCCTCTGTCCAACTTTATGCTATGTAGAATCCTGAAATTAGTAGAGAATCCAAAGGCCCCACTCCAAGAGATCTTCTCTGCAAATGCAGTCTCAGACCCTTCTGCAGGTTTGCTCCTTAACATTGAAATTTAAACTACTCCTATTTATTTCATATACAGCAATTTCGCCTTTTTTTGACGATTTGGGTGGCCTGTAGTTGATTTGGGTTCGGTGGGTTTTGATGTTTGAATCTTATTGATTTAGTTGAATCTGATTTCTTAATTCCGTTTGATTAGAGTACATTGGTGAGAAAGAGGGACCTAGGCTTTCCATCCAAAATCCAACCTTCATTTTCAACTCAAATCCATCTCAATCGTCCCTTCCTTTCATCTCCTTCTGGTTTCTTCCATGGCTATCCTCTATGCTCTAGTGGCGAGGGGTTCCTCGTCACTCAAACGAACACCAGCGCCATCGGGCCACAGATCCTCGAGAGAATCCCCGCCACGAACGACACAAACGTTTCCTGGATCGACAGGCTTAGCGTCCTCTGCATGGCATATGACTCCGTCGGAAGTGAGATCCCTCTCTCTATATATATATCTCTGCTCATTCTGTTGTTGTTGGAATCTGAGATTCGATTTTCATGATTTCTTGAATTCGTGATTTCTAGGGCTGTTTTATGAGAAATCAGGGATCTTGAATATGAATTTATGCAGGGGTCCTTTTTTTTAATAGTAACTTGATTTTGAATTTCTGTTGCAATCGGCGGTTTTCTGAGTGATCCGGAATGTTGATTTGGTGGGGATGGAACGATTGCGGATTTGTGGATTTTTTATTTGACCCTCAATTTCAGAGATTTTTTGCTTAGTCTTACTGTATGTGGAATCATTCCTTTGTGATTTCATACGTTTTGGAACAAAAAATGATTTTTTTTAATTTTCTCTCTCACAACTATTTATGTTTCTACTACTGTGATAAGGACTGATACTTGCTTGAATGTGTTGATTTATGACAGCTGTATCATTTTCTTTTTTTTCAATATTTATGTAGAAAAGAGGTATGATCATGCCGATTTTGTATTCGTAGTGATTTTGAATATGACAAAAACAATATGTTATATGTACGTGATTTGTAGCTGCTATGTAGTTTATGGAAGAGGGGTTAGCGGGGCCAAACATGTTCAAACTAAATCAATCCATCGATCGCCCCAAATGAATATAAAATCTGATGGCAAAAGAATATTGGTTCGTGCGATGTACATAAATCCAAGGGATGAGATTAAGAGATATATCCCCTCTCTCCACTACCCTCTTTGGAACTATTCTTTCTAACTGAGTTTGGAACTGCTCTCTCTCCAATCTCCTAATCCAAATACAAAGAATAGGGAAAAAATGAAAAAAGACTCAAACCAAAAGAGGAGAAGGAAAGAAAGATATAGAATGGGGAAGAAAATATAAGAAGATCCTGCCATTTCCAATCAACTGATGTCATGTTAATTTCTCTCTCACAAATTAATTTTTCTTTCATTCCTCTACATAAGATGATATTTAAAGCCCCATTCCGCGTCTCTCATTCCGGCTCTATACCTCTCACGCGTCCTTTGTCTCCCCTCTCCGTGCCCATCTCTCTCTCTCTCTCTCTCTCTCTCTCTCTCTCTCTCTCTCTCTCTCTCTCTCTCTCAAGAAATTTCACTCAAAGGATCCGCCCAGGCGCAGCAGCACCGGGGAAGGTCAGGTTCGTTATGCGGCAGGCGAAGACGCTCAAGATCTGCGCTAATCATCTTGATAGGAATAGGATGGTTGTCGTTTTTCCTTTTTTTTTTAGATTTGTTCAATTCGAGTTGGGATTTTTGGTTTAGGCAGTTGTTCCATCCATATTGATTCAAGAACATGGAGGGCACGATAAGTCATGTGCCATGGAAAAAATAAGTGTGGTTATAATTAAAAGGGTAATTATCCTTGCACAATGACCCTAATGATTGATTGTTAATTACGCTGTAGTAGTTGTTGTTTTTTTTTTCCTGAATTATCCATGCTTTCCATTCATTTCAATATTTGCTTTTGTTATTTTTTTTTGGGTTTGAATGCTCTTTCTGTACGTTGCAATATGGTTGGGATTGTGTGTTTTTATTCGTTCTTTCTGGCACATGAATTATTTTTTTTTGTAAACTACTGATCTTTCCTCTACAGTCTACAGTACACTAATTTTCTGGTCGTTATTACCATCTCTATTTTTAACTTGCAAGTAGGAAGATGCACTATATCCCTTTTTTTTATTTTTCTGATTCAAGTTTTGGAAACACACCATAAACACATGAATAACTGCATGCTTGCATCCCAAAAAAGTTTATATTCCCTTTTCTTTTAGAATGAACAAAAAAATCTCATCTTATTTTTTCTTTTAAAATTTATGATTTGTGTGTGTTTAAGGGGTTGTAGTAAATTTAGTAGTAGTAGTTAGATGATGACCATTGATGAAAAAGAATAAGAATAATTGCATGCTTGCATCCCAAAAAAAATTATATCCCCTTTTCTTTTATAATGAACAAAAAAATCTCATCTTTTTTTTTGTTTTAAAATTTAGTATTTGTGTGTGTTTAAGGGTCTTTTTTCAATATTGATGTAGAAAAGAGGTATGATCATGCCGAAATTAGATATTCATAGTGATTTTGAACATGACAAGAACAATATGTTATATGTGATCTGTAGGTGCTATGTAGATTATGGAAGAGGGGTTAGTGGGGCCAAACATGTTCAAACTAAATCAATCCATCGATTGCCCCAAATGAGTAGATAATTGGATAGAGAAATAATAGGGTTTATGCTTTCTGTTGCTTTGAATTGGATTTGATTTTATAAGATCTTTCTAATGGGTTGGAATTGTAAGGATTTCAATTCCATGATTTTTTCTGTTGAAATGACCTTCCTGCTTTGTCAGCCCCAAATTTTTTTTCTTGATGGGTCTTGCATCAAACCTAAATAAATAGCTTATATTGCCATGGAAAAAATAAGTGTGGTTGTAATTAAGAGGGTAATTATCCTTGCACAATGACCCTAATGATTGATTTTTAACTATGTTGCAGTAGTTGTTTTTTTTTTTTTTTTTTGCCTGAATTATCCATGCTTTCCAATCATTTCAGTATTTGCTTTTGTTATTTTTTTTGGGTTTGAATGCTCTTTCTGTACGTTGCAATATGGTTGGAAGAATTGGCATTGGATTTAAGGTATTAAATCTATTGGTTTTTCATTGAATTTAGTTGCATCTGAATTCTAATTTTGCAAATTATAATTTTGAAATATAAATGTAATTATTCTAATTTTGTATATAAACTAGTACATTGCCCGTGCCTGAAGGCACGGCGCATCATTTATATACAAAATTAGAATAATTACATTTATATTTCAAAATTAGAATTTGCAAAATTAGAATTCAGATGCAACTAAATTCAATGAAAAACCAATAGATTTAATACCTTAAATCCAATGCCAATTCTTCCAACCATGTTACAACGTACAGAAAGAGCATTCAAACCCAAAAAAAATAACAAAAGCAAATATTGAAATGACTGGAAAGCATGGATAATTCAGGCAAAAAAAAAAAAAAAAAAACAACTACTGCAACATAGTTAAAAATCAATCATTAGGGTCATTGTGCAAGGATAATTACCCTCTTAATTACAACCACACTTATTTTTTCCATGGCAATATAAGCTATTTATTTAGGTTTGATGCAAGACCCATCAAGAAAAAAAATTTGGGGCTGACAAAGCAGGAAGGTCATTTCAACAGAAAAAATCATGGAATTGAAATCCTTACAATTCCAACCCATTAGAAAGATCTTATAAAACCAAATCCAATTCAAAGCAACAGAAAACATAAACCCTATTATTTCTCTATCCAATTATCTACTCATTTGGGGCGATCGATGGATTGATTTAGTTTGAACATGTTTGGCCCCACTAACCCCTCTTCTATAATCTACATAGCAGCTACAGATCACATATAACATATTGTTCTTGTCATGTTCAAAATCACTATGAATATCTAATTTCGGCATGATCATACCTCTTTTCTACATCAATATTGAAAAAAGACCCTTAAACACACACAAATACTAAATTTTAAAAGAAAAAAAAAGATGAGATTTTTTTGTTCATTATAAAAGAAAAGGGGATATAAATTTTTTTGGGATGCAAGCATGCAGTTATTCTTATTCTTCTTCATCAGTGGTCATCATCTAACTACTACTACTACATTTACCACAACCCCTTAAACACACACAAATCATAAATTTTAAAAGAAAAAATAAGATGAGATTTTTTTGTTCATTCTAAAAGAAAAGGGAATATAAACTTTTTTGGGATGCAAGCATGCAGTTATTCATGTGTTTATGGTGTGTTTCCAAAACTTGAATTAGCAAAATAAAAAAAGGGGTATAGTGCATCTTCCTACTTGCAAGTTAAAAATAGAGATGGTAATAACGACCAGAAAATTAGTGTACTGTAGACTGTAGAGGAAAGATCAGTAGTTTACAAAAAAAAAAAGAAAAAATTCATGTGCCAGAAAGAACGAATAAAAACACACAATCCCAACCATATTGCAACGTACAGAAAGAGCATTCAAACCCAAAAAAAAATAACAAAAGCAAATATTGAAATGAATGGAAAGCATGGATAATTCAGGAAAAAAAAAACAACAACTACTACAGCGTAATTAACAATCAATCATTAGGGTCATTGTGCAAGGATAATTACCCTCTTAATTATAACCACACTTATTTTCTCCATGGCACATGACTTATCGTGCCCTCCATGTTCTTGAATCAATATGGATGGAACAACTGCCTCAACCAAAAATCCCAACTCGAATTGAACCAATCTAAAAAAAAAAGGAAAAACGACAACCATCCTATTCCTATCAAGATGATTAGCGAAGATCTTGAGCGTCTTCACCTGCCGCATAACGAACCTGACCTTCCCCGGTGCTGCTGCACCTGGGCGGATCCTTTGAGTGAAATTTCTTGAGAGAGAAAGAGAGAGAGAGAGATGGGCATGGAGAGGGCAGACAAAGAACGCGTGAGAGGGATAGAGCCGGAATGAGAGACGTGGAATGGGGCTTTAAATATCATCTTATGTAGAGGAATGAAAGAAAAATTAATTTGTGAGAGAGAAATTAACATGACATCAGTTGATTGGAAATGGCAGGATCTTCTTATATTTTCTTCCCCATTCTATATCTTTCTTTCCTTCTCCTCTTTTGGTTTGAGTCTTTTTTCATTTTTTTCCCTATTCTTTGTATTTGGATTAGGAGATTGGAGAGAGAGCAGTTCCAAACTCAGTTAGAAAGGACAGTTCCAAAGAGGGTAGTGGAGAGAGGGGATATATCTCTTAATCTCATCCCTTGGATTTATGTACATCGCACGAACTAATATTCTTTCGCTATCAGATTTTGTACTCATTTGGGGCGATCGATGGATTGATTTAGTTTGAACATGTTTGGCCCCGCTAACCCCTATTCCATAAACTACATAGCAGCTACAGATCACGTACATATAACATATTGTTTTTGTCATATTCAAAATCACTACGAATACAAAATCGGCATGATCATACCTCTTTTCTACATAAATATTGAAAAAAAGAAAATGATACAGCTGTCATAAATCAACACATTCAAGCAAGTATCAGTCCTTATCACAGTAGTAGAAGCATAAATAGTTGTGAGAGAGAAAATTAAAAAAATCATTTTTTGTTCCAAAACGTAAGAAATCACAAAGGAATGATTCCACATACAGTAAGACTAAGCAAAAAATCTCTGAAATTGAGGGTCAAATAAAAAATCCACAAATCCGCAATCGTTCCATCCCCACCAAATCAACATTTCGGATTACTCAGAAAACCGCTGATTGCAACAGAAATTCAAAATCAAGTTACTATTAAAAAGAAAAGACCTCTACATAAATTCATATTCAAGATCCCTGATTTCTCATAAAACAGCCCTAGAAATCGTGAATTCAAGAAATCATGAAAATCGAATCTCAGATTCCAACAACAACAGATTGAGCAGAGATATATATATATAGAGAGAGAGGGATCTCACTTCCGACGGAGTCATATGCCATGCAGAGGATGCTAAGCCTGTCGATCCAGGAAACGTTTGTGGCGTTTGTGGCGGGGATTCTCTCGAGGATCTGTGGCCCGATGGCGCTGGTGTTCGTTTGAGTGACGACGGAACCCCTCGCCACCAGAGCATAGAGGATAGCCATGGAAGAAACTAGAAGGAGATGAAAGGAAGGGACGATTGAGATGGATTTGAGTTGAAAATGAAGGTTGGATTTTGGATGGAAAGCCTAGGTCCCTCTTTCTCACCAATGTACTCTAATCAAACAGAATTAAGAAACCAGATTCAACTAAATCAATAAGATCCAAACATCAAAACCCATCAACTAAATCAATAAGATCCAAACATCAAAACCCACCGAACCCAAATCAACTACAGGCCACCCAAATCGACAAAAAAAGTAAATTGCTGTATCTGAAATCAATAGGAGTAGTTTAAATTTCAATGTTAAGGAGCAAACCTGCAGAAGGGTCTGAGACTGCATTTGCAGAGAAGATCTCTTGGAGTGGGCCTTTGGATTCTCTACTAATTTCAGGATTCTACAGAGCATAAAGTTGGACAGAGGGAGGCGCTGCCCAGGTAAGATGGAGAGAAAGAGAGAGAGAGAGAGAGAGAGAGAGAGAGAGAGAGAGGTGCTGCTGTGCCTAGGCGAATCCTCTGCTGGGATTTCTTGCGATGGAGAGTGAGCGAGAGAGAGAGGGAAGTGGTTTGCGTTTTAGGGGAAGTTTGGTAACTGTCTTGGAGCATGTTGGTAAAATCTCAGCCCTTGGATTTATGTACATAGATCCAAGGGATCAAAATGTCCCAGGATTCAAAAATTGCTCTCCCATATTATATAAATGATGCGCCATGCCTTCAGGCACGGGCAATGTACTTGTTCTTTTTTTATCTTATCTCATTTTTATAAATTAACTTATTAGTTTGGGTCTAATTTAAACCTTGGGTATGGTTAATGACTTAGAGAATTATTAATAAATTTATAATTGAGTGCAAGTTATGCGAATCAACCCAACCCGCAGTAACCCGCAAGAGTTATGTGGGTTAATGTGGGTCGGGTCGGGTCAACCTGCAACGGGTGCAGATTAGTAGTTTTTTACCCATTTAATTAGTAAAACGGGTGGGATACGAGTTAGGAGCATATAACTCGTTTGGCCTAGCCCGAGCCGTTTGCCACCTCTAAATTATTAAGAGGGGATGGAAGAAAACGTAGTCAAATAAAAATGTGATATTGGGAACAAAACGTAATGGTTTTTCCTCACTTAATGGCATGGGAGAGTAATTTCTTTTACTTTTTTCTTTAAAAAGAGGGATTTTCGTCATTTAGTGACATAAAGGCATACGGGTGTTCATAGGCCGAGCTAAGGCATATCCAAGCCCGCTTTAGAAATACTGGCCCATGCCCGACACAGGCCATAAAAGTTAGGCCCAAGCCTGCCCATTTAATCAATCAGACCGGGCTGAACCGGGCTTTTCATCACTTCTATGGGCATTAGAGCACTAATTAAATTAAATTACATATACAAGTTGGGCCAGGCCTGGCTATGGGCTATCTATCACTTAATTCAAGCCCATGCCAATTGTTAATCGTGCTCTAATTAGATATCTAAGTCCGACCCAAAGTGGGCTAGGCTCGGCCCATGATCACCCCTTTGAGGGCATGACTTGTTTTTTATTTTTATAAAATAAAGATGTATTTTTAGAAATTTAGAATTTTTTTATTTGACCTTAACTTCTTTTCTTGTGACCCTTCATTCATTTAACCCTCCCACTTCACTTCACAACCATGCAAGTGTACTATAAACTAAATCAAATTAATTACATACTTACTAACCACTGCATGAACAGTCAAACCATACCAGTTAGTAAATCTAGTTGCGAGGAGTGCACAAGAATAGATGGGTCACGATATCGAGTCTTGATTATAGGTGCACAAAAAATCTATCGATTCGGAAATCTGATCCGCGGATTTTTATCCGATCCGAAGGTAAACGGATTGGTGACGGATTGAAATTTTTGTAATCCGTTAGCAATGGATCAGTGGCGAATTTCACCCTCAATCCGCGGATTCAATCCGATCCGATCCGTTGGCATTAAATATAAATAAAAAAATATAAGGGGTCTAAATATAAATTAAGATGTTTAAATTTAAAATAAGAAAAAAAATTAAGGGGTCAAAATGCAATTTTTTATAACTTATTTGATAATTTTTTTTTAAAATTAAATTGAACGGATTAATCCGATCCGATCCGGTCCTCCACGGATCAGATTTTAACAGCAACGAATTGGTGACGGATTCCAAATCCATCAATCCGTTGGTAACGGATTGGTGACGGATTTGGCCCAATCCGCACCAATCCGATCCGTGTACACCCCTAGTCTTGATGAGTTGATAATTAACAAAATAACAATTCAATGCTTGATATTTGATCGATCTGGTCAAACTTGTTTTTAACCAGTGACATTCGCATCATGTGCATCCTTTGAACTCCTCATATTAACTCTAGGATGAGTAGATCGGGTCTATAAAAATCAATTTAGCAAATCTTGGATATTAACATGATGGGTAGGTTATGCTCGGGTTTAAACACACAATGGAATAAGGTTGGGTCAAAGTCGATCAAAAACTGTCGCGTCCCCCAAAATACAATTAGGAAATAACGTAAAAAACAAGAATAAATATAATTTTTTCCGTATTTAATTCAACACAAACTTTCAAATATAGACCTGCAAAATTTCAAACCATGGTGAGTCATAATAATTCATAAATTAAATGTGCGAAAGCATTTTCCAATTGGTATCAATTATCCATAACCAAAATGAACACATAACCAACTAAGCATTAATGTTCAAGTTTTCTAAATAATTCTAAAATCAACTAAAGGAAATAAATTTTATTATGAAATTTAATCAATAAAGAGTCTATGATGTCGATCTCTCCTGTGTCGACTCAAAAGACTCCGAAGCCATCTCTGGCACCCCATTCGGGTTCATCCACTGGCTCAAACGCTTGAAACGTTTGACCCTCCTCTGTCTTTTCGGTAGGATAGAAATCAGTACCTATGCACCAGTAATACAAAGTAAACAGCAAATACGAAAACATAATTTGCAAATGAAACACAAGAACAAGAATGAGTAAAGACAGAAAAAATCATAAAAGAATGACAGTATATCGAAGATGGAAAAGAACATGTAACATAAGTCTAGATCTAAGCAAATGAGCAAAGAAGTAATGACACTATTTTGAGTGGTCAACCCTAACTATCCGGGAGAACCCGTCAATCACGTCGGCGGTCATAAACCAATCAAATAATTCCGAAATACTGGTCAAACAAACAAATCGGTTATAAGTGTCCAGGCACATCGGTGATCAGTCGTTCAAATACGAACTGCAGTCGTTCAATTATGACCCAAATAGATATAAATACGTTTACATATAATAGTAGAATAAACCTAGTGACTAATAATGCTCTGACACATAAACCTAAGTCAAAGTGAATGGCTCCCTGCCCAACAAACCACATTCGCACATCAAGACATCATCCAAATAATCCTTCACATAATCTCAATCTAACGTCAAGCCACATCACGGTCCACATCCAACCATCATAGGGTATGCAACTAACAAACCCAACATCAAATCTAAATTATGCATGCAAATTCGAAGGTCAAAGGATATCCACAAACCAAACCTAAGGTCCAACGCACAATCCCGAACCCAACAACACCACAAGAACCTCTAGTGGACAAGAGTCGACACATCTCTTCACAATTTATGAAGCATAGACCCAATTAAGGGCTTTCCAATAAAGATGGGTTGAACTCTAATTCACTAGAATTCATTGAGGGTCATACAAGGTACTAAGCCCTACGTTAGTAAGATACCGCAAGTTCAAACGATATTTACATAAGTACAATTAACAATCTAGTTTCAAACTGGGAATCCCAAACACTCAACAATGATTTTCTAAAACCAGTAAAGGCATTGAAGAGCAATTCACTACCAAACAGACCCAACAACCCAATTTCCTCGAAAGCCTAACATGTGTCCAATCGATCGGACATCATACCAATTGATTGGGCCTCACCTGGTTCCGGGTCTCCGTGCAACATCCGATCAATCGGATGTGGGGTTCGATTAATCGGACCTCGGACAGAAACTCCGATTTGGTCTGATCAATGGCGAATTCTTTACATGCCATCACCAATGAAACCACAACATCTTCCCTCTACCAAAGCACCTTCCCAGCACAAGGAGAAAAAACCAATCGCCAATGCCCAAACAAACAAGAGAAAACCATATTCTAACACTATGATTTGTATATTGATTTCTTGATATTTGTCCAGATTTTTTGTGCAGCGTGTGTTAAATGTGCCTATTGTAATCTTTGTTGAGATGTAAGACTATCTAGATAAATGGCCTTGGGTGATTTCACCTCTCATCTACCCATAGCTGATGGACTTCCAAAATAAAGTTAGGACTTGTGACCTGGTCTTAGATCCATTCATCAAGCCAATACGCTATTGCAGTTGTTATTTTATTAATTTCCTAATTTCTTTTACTTTTTGGTACCTAGTGATAAGTCCTTAAAGATGCATATTTTCATACACATTTCGGACCATTTTAAGGACTTATTAATCCAAAAAAATCTCATTTAAGGGAAAAATCATGTTTTTATGCATTTTGGGTTCGTTGTATTGCATTTTTGTATAATTTGCTCAAAAATCATAATTTTTGCATAAAATAATAAAACCTGCCATTTTTGCAACTCTATTTTTGGAAGATTCTTCCAAAATCATTTTTCTCATGAAATAAATCAATTTTTTTCATCATTAGTGAATTCAAGTAAAATCATGCATAATGATGTGCATTTCTATTGTCATTTATGTGAGATGGGCCAACTATCTTGCACTTGTGATTTCTTGTTCAAAATTATTATTTTAAAAAGATTTTTTTTTCTTTGCTTGTGAATCATTGGAGATATGGGTCCTAAGAGACATTTTTGGAAGGAAGAAAGAAAGAAAAGAAGAAGAAGGGAGAATTTTTAAGAAATTGTGAAAAATGGCTTTGTGGGTTCCACACACATGCACATGTGTCGGGCACACATGTGGGACATCTAAAAGGGTCCACCTTCTTTGCACAAAATCCCAAGTTCATTTTGAAGATGATTCAAGATAATCAAAGAAAATCCATGAATGGCCAAATCAAGAAAAAAGATTTTCAAAGAGACAAAAGTGGAAAGAATCTGCACATATTGGGCATTTAATCTTCTCTTGATTCCAACTTGGAGTTTGCCACCTCATGTAAAGATTCTTCCCTTCTTTAATTGTCTCTCATAAATGTTAAGTCAAAGGAAGATTTGCTAAAGAAAGAAATATGACAAGTGCATGAAGATAGAATAGAGAAAAGAAATGAGAATACTTACTAAGTGAAGAAGATTCTTGCAACAAAGTAGGGACTAGAGAGAAAGAATAGGGTAGCCTATATCCTATTTAAAGAATGCATTAGACGTCCATTATCTTTCATGAAGGAAAAGCCCTCTTATAGTCTAATTCCTCCACCATTCTACCCATATCTTGATGCTTCAACTAGAGAGGTTCCTAGCTTAGGGTGTAAGGAAATTACTTTAGGTCTTTTACTTAGACCACAAGTCCTTACCTTTCCATAAATTGTGGTCATTATAGGAATCCTGTTTTCATAGGATACATGCTATCTTTTACTCATATAAGGTTTCCTAAAGAGATATATTCCATAACAAACTCTACCTTGATGGACGGCTGATATTAAAACTAATGGAATCCTAATTGGAATATATTTGGTCCTCTCTCCACCTATAAAATAGAGTCTTTCCTCCATCACAAACACTTATTCACAAAATTCAACACGTGAAGGTTTATAGGCAAGGAGAGAGAAACTAAAGTTATTCCCTAAAGTCTTCTTGGGCGGATCTCCACATCAACATCAGACAGCAGGATCGGAAAGCTCTTTGTATCAGGATGTCTGGAGGTAATCTTTAATCCATCTAAGATTTATCCTACATGTGATAATCATGATGTTCTCGATCTTAGGGTTCATGTTAATAAGAGGCTAACATGTGGTATCAGAGCATGGTTATTGGAGAACACATGATCGTTCATTAATTAGGATAACTATGCATTGTCATAATCGATGACAAATAAAGAAAGGGTGTTAGGATTCAAAAATCATCAAGACCTATAGGAGGGTGGGCCTGATGATAATGGCCCCACGGTCTTTGATTTCATCGCATGACAAAAAAATAAATAAATAAATCACATACTAGATTCATCATGTGATACGTGTTGACAAATCAACATGTCAACACGCCATGATCCATTAAAAACGAATTGATATGATCCAACGTTGATACGTGTTTATACGTGTTGATAAATCAACGCGTCAACACGTGATCCATTAAAAAAATTGATTATACACTAAATCGATCATAATCAACCACTTGTAAATCAACCACGATCTGCGTTGATACAACAAGATCGATTGATCATGGCAGAGGATTATACACAAAAGATCTATGTATGTACCAGAATCAACATGACTTCTAATGGCTTAACATGGCCCCATGCCGGAGGACTGCCCTCCGGGGCTCGGCCATCTTTATCAGTATTTTTCATATAACGAATGATCAATTATGTCTACATGTAATATATAATGTTATCTATTCATATTAAGCTAATTTTGATCACTAAAGTTGTATGCTTAAGGTTAGGTCTCACCACAGTGACCCTACACAATTAAATACTGATATTTGGCCTTAATGATACCATCATGATGTTAACTTTTCCAATTGTTCAAGAGCATGAAGAATTTAGTCGCCCACAGGCGGATTATATTCATACGTTTGAATAATAATTAAGGAGTGTTTGTTCATACATGGACCACAGATATCTTACTCGTTTTAATTAAAAGTAACATCACTCAATTACACCACCTTGAATATGATGACCTTAGATGGTATAATGTGTAGGAATTATGGTGACTGCCCACAGGAGCACCTAAGTTTCTTTTTGTCATATATATTCATATATCATGCATGTGTTGTCTTATTTTAATTAAAGCCTTATTGTTATATCTCTATTGCAGTTATTCTACCTACTAATCTGAATTCGCATGCTACCTCTGTCACAAAACTCAATGGAACCAACTTCTCTGAATGGAAAGAGCAAGTTGAGTTCACATTGGGGGTACTTGAACTGGATATGGCTCTTCGTAAAGATAAGCCGGCTCCACTTACTGTCACAAGTAACGTTGAGGAAAAGACCCTCTTTAATGCTTGGGAGAGGTCTGACAAACTAAGCACTATGTTTTTGTGAATGACTATTGACGCCAACATCAAAACATCCCTTCCTACACCTGAGAATGCTAAGGACTTTATGAAAGCCATTGAAGATAGGTTTAAGACTGGAGACAAATCCCTTGCTGGGAAACTAATGGCAGATCTTACAACCATGAAGTTTGATGGCACTCGCTCAATGCATCAGCATGTCATTGAGATGACGAACATTGCTGCTAAACTAAAGAATTTGGGACTATCTATGGATGAGGCTTTTCTCGTCCAACTTATCCTAAACAATTTACCTCCTCAGTACGGGCCTTTCCAAATTCACTACAACACTATTACGGAAAAGTGGACAGTGAATGAATTGGCCAACAAACTGGTTCAAGAGGAGGCCAGGCTGAATCAACAAGGTATTAAAGTTGCTCATCTCGTTCAAGAAGCTGGAAACAAAACTGGGAGAAAGAAAAATTCAGGCCAGAAAAGAGCACCACCCAAATCTAATGAAGCCAGTCAGAACCCCAAGAAGAAAAAGAATGAAAACTTATGCAAATTTTACAAGAAACCTGGACATTTTCAGGCAGACTGCATTACACGTAAAAGAATGGTTCGAAAAGAAAGGTAACCCTCTGGGTTTCGTAAGTTATTTCGAATCACATCTTACTTATGTTTCTTCTGATACTTGGTGGATTGACACTGGTGCTAATGTTCATGTTTCCAATTCAATGCAGGGATTCCTTACGATCCAAACCATAAACCCAAGTGAGAATTTCCTTTTTATGGGCAACAAAGACAAAGCTCCAGTTGAAGCTATTGACACTTTTCGTCTTGTTTTAGATAGCGGTTATCAGTTTGACTTATGTCAAACTCTTTATGTTCCGTCTATTTCCCGTAATTTGGTTTCTGTAAGCGCACTTGATAAAGATGGTTACTCGTTTGAATTAGGAAATGGTAATTTCAGTTTACTTAAAAATTCTAGTCGTATCGGTTCTGGAATTTTATTTGATGGGCTATACAAGTTTCATCTTAATAGTCAAATTGTTGAAACTCATCTTACCCTATATTCTAAGGAAACCAAACGAAAGTCATCTAAAAATGACTCTTATTTCTTGTGGCATAAAAGACTGGGTCACATATCCAGTGAAAGAATCAAACGATTAGTAAAAGATGGTGTCTTTCCGGATCTAGATTTTACTAATATTAAGGTATGTGTGGACTGTATTAAAGGTAAATCAACAAAACACACAAAGAAATGAGCCACAAGAAGTACTCAGCTTCTTGAAATAATTCATACAGACATTTGCGGACCCTTTGATGTTCCAACCTTTAGGGGAGAAAAGTACTTCATTACCTTTATCGATGATTACTCACGTTATTGTTTTTTATACTTGTTGCATGACAAATCTCAGTCTGTGAATGCTGTACAAGTGTTCATTACTGAAGTCGAAAGGCAACTCGATAGAAAAGTAAAAATCATAAGGTCAGATAGAGGTGGTGAGTTTTTTATGGTAGGTATGACGAAACAGGACAACATCCTGGACCTTTTGCAAAACTTCTCCAAAAGCTTGGAATTGTTGCCCAATACACAACGCCTGATTCTCCATGGCAGAATGGTGTAGCTGAAAGGCGAAATCGTACATATATAGAAATGGTTAGATCCATGATGAGTTATGCTAACTTACCTATATCCTTGTGAATGGATGCTCTACGCACAACTGTTTATATCTTAAACAGGGTTCCCAGTAAGGCAGTTCCAAAAACACCCTTTGAACTGTGGAAGGGATGGAAACCTAGTTTAAGACATCTCCAGATTTTGGGTTGTCCAGCTGAGGCTAGAGTCTACAATCCACATGAAAAGAAATTGGACCTTAAAACGATCAGTTGTTACTTTATAGGTTACCCAGAAAAGTCCAAAGGATTTAGGATTTACTGCCCTAACCATAGTACGAGAATTGTTGAAACCGGTAATGCTAGATTCTTTGAGAATGGCAAAATCAGTAATAAAACTCAAGATGTGATCATTCAGGAAATCAGGGTACCTATCCCTTTACCCTCTATTCCGAAAGATGTTGGAAATCATCCCGTTGTTGAACCATTTAACAATGAGGAGAATCCAATCAATGATTACCAACTCCATCATGAGATTGTCGCCAATGAACATATGGATGAAACACCAGAGGAACCAACATTAAGAAGGTCTCAAAGACAAAGGAGATCAGCTATTTCCGATGATTACATGCTTTACCAAGTAGAATCTGCAGAAGGGACAATTAAAGACCCGGTTTCTTATTCACAAGCCATTAAGGATGTTAATTCTAGTAGATGGATTGATGCCATGATGGATCAATTAAAATCTATGGACGAAAATCAAGTATGAGAAGTTGTTCAATTGCCTCCAGGACACAAACCATTTGGCTGTAAATGGGTCTTCAAGACCAAACACGACTACAAAGGCAATATTGAACGACATAAAGCCAGACTTGTTGCCAAAGGTTTTAATCAGAAAGAAGGCATTGATTATACTGAGACCTTTTCCCCTGTGTCCAGGAAGGATTCTCTTAGAATTATCATGGCATTAGTAGCTCACTATGACCTCGAGTTACATCAAATGGATGTGAAAACTGCCTTTCTTAATGGAGACTTAGAAGAAGAAGTCTACATGCGTCAACCTGAAGGCTTCATAATTGAAGGTCAGGAAGACATGGTCTGCAAACTTAAGAAATCAATATATGGACTGAAATAAGCTTCGAGGCAATGGTACCTAAAGTTTCATGAAATCATTACTGCCTTCGATTTCACAGAAAACATGGTTGACCCTTGCATATACCTCAAGATCAGTGGGAGTAAGTTCATATTTTTGGTTCTGTATGTTGATGACATACTATTGGCTAGTAGCGACATTGGTTTATTATATGCTACAAAGGATTATCTCTTTAAGAATTTTGAAATGAAAGATATGAGAGAGGCTTCCTATGTGATAGGAATAGAAATATTCCGTGACAAGTCACTTGGTATTTTGGGGTTGTCTCAGAAAGCATATATTGACAAAGTTCTAGAGAGATTTGGCATGATGACATGTTCCTCTAGTCCTGTTCCACTGCATAAAGGAGACAAACTTGATCTTACGCAGTGTCCACAGAATGAATTGGAACGTAAAGAAATGGAAAAATGTCCTTATGCTTCTCTTGTAGGGAGTCTGATGTATGCACAGGTCTATACAAGACCTGACATTAGTCATGCTGTTGGCATGCTGGGTAGATTTCAAAGCAACCCAGGAATCGCTCATTGGAAAGCTGCAAAGAAAGTGTTGAGATACCTCAAAGGAACAAGAAATTATATGCTCACATAAAGAAAATCAAGTCACCTACAGGTGACTGGTTATTCCGATTCAGATTTTGCTGGATGTCCTGACACCAGACTTTGCACTCTTGGTTATGTGTATCTTTTATGTGGATGTGCAATATCATGAAAAAGCCAGAAATCAGAGTTACTTTACACATCCACCATGATGGCTGAGTATATAGCATGTTATGAGGCTGCAATTCAGGGAACATGGTTGCGTAACTTTATCTCTCAGTTTGGAGCTTTGAGTTTCATCTCTAAGCCATTAACTCTTTACTGTGACAATGAAGCTGCAACCTTCTTCTCCAAACATGACAGGATATCTAAGGGAGCCAAACACATGGACCTTAAATATCTATCACTGAAGCAAGATGTTAGATTACAGAAATTTGTAATAGAGTCCATACATACAGATTTCATGGTTGCCGACATATTCACGAAAGGACTACCTCCAAAGACCTTTCAGGGTCACACTGAAAGCATGGGTCTTGTAGATAGTTCTTGATTATTATTTTCTGCCTTATATTTCTTTACTTGTATTGGACATTTATTGAGCTCTTAATGCATATCTACATCTGCCATTTCTGTTTTTCCATTGTGTACATATTTATGTTTGGATGAATAATAAACAGAAACAGTCTTTAACCACAGACATTATGCGACTATTACGTCAATCTCTTATTATGGTCTAGTTATGCAAGTTGTAAATGACGTAGTACATGGAAGTAAGCATGTTGCAAAATAATGTGTGCACGCCATGACTCTCATTCACAACCGAATTAGCTAAGACACTTATGATAACCGACTAAAGAAGTGTTTAGCATCTAATGCGCGCCTTATGATTCCTAAAATGAAAACATTAATGGATCTTACTATTGACCAAGTGGGAGACTGTAAGGAAATTACTTTAGGTCTTTTACTTAGACCACAAGTCCTTACCTTTCCATAAATTGTGGTCATTATAGGAATTCCGTTTTCATAAGATACATGCTATCTTTTACTCATATAAGGTTTCCTAAAGAGATATATTCCATAACAAACTCTACCTTGATGGACGATTGAGATTAAAACTAATGGAATCCTAATTGGAATATATTTGGTCCTCTCTCCACCTATAAAATAAAGTCTTTCCTCCATCACAAAGACTTATTCACAAAATTCAACACGTTAAGGCTTATAGGCAAGGAGAGAGAAACTGAAGTTATTCCCTAAAGTCTTCTTGGGCGGATCTCAACATCAACATCAGACAGCAGGATCGGAAAGCTCTCTGCATCAGGATGTCTGGAGGTAATCTTTAATCCATCTAAGATTTATCCTACATGTGATAATCATGATGTTCTCGATCTTAGGGTTCATGTTAATAATAGGCTAACATGGGGGCCTGGGACCCTAGCCCACTGGAGAGAAACGTAGACACTGGGAGCTCTTTGGTGAGGGAAGTAGACCTCGTGCAAGTGAGGGAATGTGACTGCCAAGGTTTTGGGCAGTCAGGAAAGAACTAACACCTCTTACAACTAGAGTAAGAGGTCGTTCTTTAGCACAATGCTAGACGGGTAAGAGGCCATTTTTCCTTATTTCTTTCATTCATTATTCTATAGTACAATGCGAGACGGACACTATCAATGGCTTATAGCAGGCCTACCACAAATGAAAGCCAGTTCTTCATCACTTATGTGAAGCAACAACGTCTAAATGGGCCATCCTTTATATTTGGAATAGTGATTCATGGGTTTGAAGCCCTTAAGCTCATGGAGAAGGTGCACAATTCTTAGTTCAATGTATCATTTCTCAATAAATGTTGGGGAAGGATGATTATTGTGCTTGGTGAAATGGATTGGTAACTTATTTATTTAGTTCAAGTTGCTTGCTTTCTTCGATTCGATGTCTTTGACCCATTCAGACACATGGATCGACCTCTTCTAGAGATCAGGCTGAATCGAGTGCCTATAGATGCAAGCCCCCTGCTGTCCAACTTTCATTGACAGCTGTAAGATCTGTACTCGCTACTATGGACCTGGATATTTTAATACAGAATTTTGAAATTGATGGTTCTCCACAAATATAGAGAACACTATGAAAAGGAAAAACCACAAATTATCAAGTCACTGGATACAAATTGTTATATGTTCTTGTATTGATATTTTAATTCTAATTTCCAAAAAGGTCATATACTAGGTGGTAGTTCTAGGTTCTAACATGCTTTCCTCCTCACCTAGGCAATGAAATATGTTTTAAATATGTAAGAATGACTTTTAAAGGCCTATTTCTGTACCGAAATTTATGACTAAAATTTGAGAGGTTGGGGTTTTTTTTGGACATGATGTTGCATAATGTGACATCTTGTCCCTGACATTTGAATTGCTATGTTTCTTTTATGAGAATCTCAAATTCCAATCACCCAAAAGATCTTTTGGAATTCTGATAAAGAAACGGGCCCTTTATGTTCTTAATATCGGACAATGTTTTCTCATGTAAATATTCTCTTTTACTTGCCCGTGCTCAACATGGGTATCTTTTGCTAGTTATATATAATGAAAGAGATTGATTTCAATGTGAAAACAACTCCAATTGATTTTGACCATTCTACATAATTCTAACAAAATGACCATCATCAATTCCAATACACAACTTTCCTTTAATCTCATTTAATCTAATTCAATTAAAAAGATTATCATTTATTGCTGCAATGAATGATAATGTACTACTATACAATACGAAGCTAGCTGATTTCAATATAGAAATCAGTCTGATTTATGCAATTGATTTAGACTTTGTTGCCAATTTATTTTGACCCCCTAATCACCGTCTTTTACGTCTTCCTTCCCTATGTTCATTCATGATGTTCCTGCTTCCCTTTTATCTAACGTCTTCCTTCCCCACCCTTTAAACACGTAAATTGGTAGTTCTTAATGCTGCTTTGGAAACCCATATGGTCAGTGTATAGTAGCTAACATGATAATAGTTGTTGGTAAATGCAGGGCATTTAGATATGTAGTCATAGAATAAAAATGAGTCTAGGTTAAATACCCTACTTGATTTTCCCGCATCTATCGGATATGCAGATTTCTAGGTCCATTTTAATCCTTAAGACGGGGAGACTGAATAAGACTCCAATGAAGTGGTTAGGAAAGAAATGTAGATTCGTGGAATTATAGTGAACATAACCTCAAATTGAAGATATGCTATAGTACAATGTGTACAATAATTTTTATATTCATTTCTATGTAAAATTCTTTCAATGTAGAATATCATTGATTTTACTTATTAATTGGATCATATCAAAATCTGTCTCCAATATATTTATAATCTGAATGCAAGTCTTGTTCGATGCATGCCTATGTTCAGCACGAGCATCTCTCACTAGTATATATAATGAAAGAGACTGATTTTGATTTGAAATCAACTCCAAATAATTTTGACCATTCTACATAATTCTGACCAAATGACCATCATCAATTCCAATACACAATTCTCCTTTAATCTCATTTAATCTAATCCAATTAAAAAAACTATCATTTATTGCTGCAATGAATTATAATTTACTATTAGATCTATGACGCCCAAGGTAGACACAAGTATTGTGATAGAAAAATCCTAAATTTGAATCTATATATTATATTTTTGAACTTAAATAAGTCTTTATAATTTATAAATATATATATTTTTTTTTAAATTTATGAGCTGTTAATGAATTGTCTCACGGTATAGTTCAACATCTGACTTAACTAATTATATTATTTCATAAGAATCTATTGTGACTACAACTTTTTTGCATAATGTTTGTCATGAAGAAAGATAAGTGATGAGGATTTTATCAATATTATTAATGGAAAGGCGAGTCAAGCAAACTAAAACTGCCTATCTTGAAATCGGCTTGAGTCAAAATCCAAAAATCCATACCTACCCTGAACCCAACCAACTCACTTCAAAACCCGCTTTTAATTGGAAAATACCATATTTTAAATTTCATATAATTTTTATCAACTCCATATAATTTATACAAAAACATCATATTTCCAGTTTTTACTAAAATTTCAAAGTTTTTATATTATCTATTTATTTAAATTTTCACTTGTGAGATTTCTAAGAAAGCCTATTATTTTGTGTTTCATGATTAGAACTAGGGCTGTCAAAATGCCACACGACATGAACCCATGCGATATTAACGGGTTCGTGTTGTTAATGGGCTAGACCCGTTAACCTGTAAAATTAGCGGGTCATTAACGAATAAAACCGATAACCCATTAACAAACCGATACAACCCGCCAAATGATAAATGACATAAATTATAAAATGCATGAGTGGTTTTTTGGTAAGTTTGAAAGGGTTGAAGTGAAGCCCTAAAACCCACATATAAAAGATCATTTTCTAACTCGTTCACTCTCCTTTCATTAGTAAAAGAGTATGTTAATTGCCATGGTCCAAAATGGACAAAATTATTTACCAGGTTAATGGGTCGTGTCGTACAACCCGTTAAATAAACGGATCATGTTTGTGTTTGATTTCTGGACAAATTTATTTACTGTGTCGTGTACAAGTTGAGGTGATTCTAACACGAATTCGTTAACACGCAACCGAATTTGTTAATATGACACGATTGATAGCCCTAATTAGGACACGGGAGATAGCATCTTTTCTATCGATGATTATACTTTAAGCATATAAATTTTTTGTTTTTGAGAAATATTTCTATTTTAGATTTACTATAATATAAAGGTATGAAACCAAAATTAAATTTTCTTATTTTTACATAAAATTAAATAATATCTTTTTTTGTATGACTTCAATTGCCGGTGCTAAGCATGGGAGCATTTCGCTAGTTGTTATTAATTCTCTTGAGTTTTATTTTCTTAAATTAATTTGTGTCTTTTAGATGGTAAGTACCTACCTGGAGTTAGGTGACTAGCATTAGACATGGGTTTGCTCCTCGAGTCATGTGCTCGAATCCCACTCTAAACTTACCCAATGCACGTGTGGGTACCTAAGGGAATAGTTGAGTTATATACCATGAAAAAACTCTCATCATTAAAAAAAAATGAAAAGGATTTTAGATAGTAAGTGCGATGCTATAATTATTTGGGCAAAACTCTCTATTTATGCATAATCTTTTTGATATTCTAGATTTACATTTTTTTTCTTGCTCGGTTTTAACAGGACTACGTATATAGTATTTTTTAATTTTTTTTTCTAATTGTAGCTTTATAGGCGATTATAATTCTTTTTTATTGTTTATGATGTCTTGATTACATGGCTGATATGTTAAATATGTACTTCTGAATTTTCATTTAACTTTAAGACATAAGTTATAACTTCTTATTTTTAGTTAATTTAAAATTTTATTCATTTCTTCCTTATTAACATTTTTTTATTAATGTTTTTATTAAGTACGGGCATATTTTGTTAGTTTTTAATGAAACTCAAAGGTCCTTCCTCAACTTAATGCAACCTAGCCATAAAATTGACCTGCAGCATTTTTGGGTGCCTCCGTGTGCCCCACTCAATGCCATTAGTGCATTAATATAGCTAAAAAATAATTGTCTATGCATTATAACTAGCAACAAAATTGTGTGCTTAGCCAGGGCCTCAATAGAAAAAATAAGTATTTTATTATATTTATTTTTTTGAATCAAGAGCACCTCTAGTTTTCTTAATGTACTGATTTAGTGTGGTCTCACTCTTAATGTATTGATTTGGTGGTCTCACTCTTAATGTATTGATTTGGTGTATATCATGATTAACATTTAAAATTAAAAAAAAATCTAAGAAAATACAAAACAGGTCATTGATGCAGTAAAAATAAAAAAATGAGGTAGATACACTGATTGGCCGCCTCCTTCATTTGCAAAATACAATATCCAAAAGTGCATTTAAAAAGGCTAAATAGTCAAGCAAATTTAATACCTATTTAGACTTTAAGCAAATTTAATACCTATTTAGACTTTAGGCCTAAAATGTTAATGTAACTGCCACCATTTGTCCGCATCTCTTACCATTAATTAAAAAAAGGATGAGAGCAACAGAAATAAAAAAGAGATAAAGACGGTGAGTTTGAATATTCATCATTCACATCAAATTTAAGTAAAATAAATAAATAAATAGCTCATACAAACACATTGAGGCACAACTTCATGACGTGTCACATCAAATCAGTCTATATTCTTTTGAGAACTCTAATGCCGCTGGGTGCGCACCCTCACAACGTCCCTCTCTATTGCTTTAATATATATAATTAGCAACAAACCCCTATTTTCCTTTGCTCCATCCTAAAAGTTTCATATGAGCCCATTCCACATAAACAGAGAAAGAAAAAACCAAAGAAAAAAGGTATTTAATTGACTACAACCTTTCTTGGTGGTGATGCACCTGAAGCTTTAACACCCCCAAGAAAGCCCCATCTATTATTTCTGCATCAGAAAGAAAATATGGGTTTCAATACTAATTAAGACATTATCAAATCCGGAATGACAAAGGGGCTTGTGCCTTGCATTCATGCTGCACATGAACAGGACATGCCCAATTTCATCAAGTGAGACCCATAAAAAATAAGCACTTTTGCTCAATTGGTTGTTTGTTATTCTCTTGCCACATTATCTCATACTGTAAATTCGCAGGCTTTTATTGATAGTCCAATTAGTAATTTCCTGTGTGCAGTAATCTATAAATGGTGTGCCTCGCAACGTAAAGAATGGAACTTTTCAACGAGATTTAAAAATAGAAAAAAAAAACGTAGGGAAGGCATGTGGGATAACAATAGAAATCAGAGAAAGGACGAAAACCTGAATCTGCGATCGAGTAGCAGAGAATGCATACCTGAAACGAAAGACGAAGAGCTAGAGAGAAAATCCTAGCGGTGATGAATGATGAAGAAGACGATGAAGATTTTGGGGTTGAGAAACCTAGATGAAGTCTCGTTTAGGGAAGGCATTCTTTTCAAATTTAAAAGAAAAAAAAAAAAAACAACAGATTGAATGTTCTGTTTTTGTTTAAACCAATTGCTTTGAGAGGATTCAAACTTGAGAGTATCCAAACCGGAGATTCTTCAAAATGGAAAGGGCCACGTGTGAGATGGAAACCCAACCCTCCATCTAAAGGCTCCCTCATTTTTTTTTCTTTTATATTTCTATGAAAGGAGAGACTTTTCACGGATGAGGTGGCACCCCTCATAGCCCCACCTCTCCCTTTGCTTTGATATATATAATAATATAATATATATATATATGAGCCTACTTAATGGGCCATGCCATTCACTCTCCATATAACTTAAATATCGACATTAGTAATTATTGAAAATAATGAATAAAAATAATAATCCTTAAAAATTATCAATTAATAATCTAATTATTGGCAGATTGATAATCTAGTTAGTGATGTAATTATTCTCAAAGCACTAATCAAATTTTGACATAATAATGTCACGAGCAGTGAATGAATGGTCGGGGAGTCTGAGCAGCTCTTACGGTGCATGATGAGGGCATGCTCGACCATACCATTTCGTAAGGGTATGTCTGTGTAACACTTTTTTGCGGAAAAGTGGATGGTTTTCCACGGACAACCCATTTTTCAGGCGTTTGGTACGGAACAATTCCGCAGAAATACTTTCCTACCTCGTCAGCATTTTCCTTGATAATTGTGGAAATGAGTTTCCTATGAGGGTATGGAAAATGGATTTCCTCGGAAAACTTCTCCTACTTTTCCTCACTCTTGTCCATTTCAACCCAAAACTCTACAACTCTTTCATTTGTTATTTCTTTAAATAAATTATTATTTAATATTGAATAAATAATATACATGCTATGATATTTTTCTTCAAAAAATTATTTCATCAAATAAGAAATTTTCATTTTCTATAAGGAATCCACAACCGCACCAAACAACATTAGCACCAATTCAACAAGGAATTTTTTTTGTACCAAACATAAATTTCTAAATTCTACGAAAATCCTTTTCCAAGGTTTCCATTTCTGTAGAATTTGCTAACGTAGCAATTTTCCCTTTCCGCGGAAAATGTGTGTACACAAACGTGCCCTAAATGTTCACATCTTCATGTCGAATTCCCTGGCTCTAGCGCTCCAGGAGCGCCATATCTTTTACAAACAAGCCTTAAAGGAGCGCCATATCAAGTTTATTTTATCTTTTACAAAGATAGCCATTGGAGGATGCTTTTAGCCTTTAGGCCTTGTTTATTATCTTTAAGGCTTGTTTGCTATTTCTACTCACTTTATTTTTTTGAATAGATCCATCAAAATAGAGCTATTTAAAAAAAATCTTAAAAAAAGAGGCTAGAATCAAAGAAGTGTTTGGTAATGCAATGATGTATTTTAAATAAAACTTTTTAAATCAATGGTTAAAAGTTTTTTCACAAATTTATCAAGACTCACAAGGTATCAAACCTTGAAAATCAACCACATTGCCGTGTTCGGCCTTCCAAAGAGATCAAACGGTTTGAATATTGTGTTTGGGACCCACATAATACATAAAATACTATTAAATGACTCTTTTTTTTTACTTTTTTTCTCACATATCTCGAGATTGGTGATGATCTAACGGCTGAAATATGGTCCCACGGCTAGGCTTGATCTTAAGAACAATCTCAATGATTTGGTTCGTGATCTACTATCTCGGAATAATAAAAAAAGGAAAAATAGTTTGCTTATGGACTAATCCAAAATTAAGCATGTTACATCAATGATTGATATTATTTTGCAAATATCTCGAGATCCACAAGGTATCGAGCCTTGAAAATTGATCCTATTATTGTGTGCAGCCTTCCAAAGAGATCTAACGATTTGGATCTTTTATTCGGGGCATATAAAATCCAAAAGATTGTATCAAATGGCACATTTTTTTTTGCATATATCTTGAGATTGGTGCTGATCCAACGACTGTAATTTGGTCTCATAGCCGTGTTTGATCTTTCGAACAATTTCAATAGTTTGGATCTTGATTTACACTCTCAGATTAAAAATAAATAAAAAAAAACAGACTGGGGCGTTGTAGGGCTGAAATCATTGTTCACCTGCTACTTTTTTGTTCACCCGCTACTTTTTTTTTTCCTCTACTTTTCAAGTGCATCATTCTGGAGGCTATGAATTAACATGCATTGCCTCTACTTCTCTTCACCGGACAAAGGCTGAGATAAACTGCCAAACCCCTCTAAATATTCATATAAAAAGAGTCATAAAAATCTGATCGCAGAGGGTAAAATTGTGTGCCAAACACTCTTATTTTCAAAGAGCTGTTAATGCCACAACCTAAGCTTCTTTTTCCACGTTAATTTCTCCCTACACACCACACCTAAGTTAAAAAAAACCTCAACTTTTCCCTACACACCCATTGTTTCCAAAATACTCAAAACCCTCCACCCTTAAATTCTCAGTTCACTCCCCCTTTTTCCCTTTTTGCCTCTCTGATGCTGCCCTCTCTCCTTCCCTCCTTATTCCTTTCCCTGCTGCCGCCGCCCTCCCTCCCTCCCTCCCTCTCCCTATTTCTCCCTCCCTCTCCTTGCCGCTACCCTACCCATTTTTTTCCTCTCCCTCTCCCCATCTCCCTTCGCCCTCTCTCCCTTTCCCTGCCTCTCCCTCTCCCTCCCCCTCTCCCTTTCTTCCTTTTCTTGCCCGCCACCCTCTCTTGCTCTCCTTGTCCCTCGGCGGTGCAACTAGAGGGGACATTGGGTGTGGCTGAGCTTATGATTGGAAAAAGGGTGGATGAGTGTTGAAAGAAGTTGGAAAGATAGACTTTTGATAGATGTCTTTTTGGATAGGGTGATTCTATATGCACCCACTACTATTGCTGTACACACCTACATTTAAAAATTTTTTTAATCACCAAAATACCCTCAGGTGAAATGACCAAATCACCCTTTACCATCAACATCTTCCATCTTCTTCCTTTGGTTCTCCTACGTTTCTTGTCCTCCTCTCTACTCATCTCTTCTTCTTCTTTTTCTGCTTCTTCTTCTTCTTATTCTTCATTATCCCTTACATCCACTGTTTCGAGACTATTCATCTGCACTCATTCATCCTCATTGATCTTCATCTCCTTCCTCATCATCTTCTCCAACTCTTAAAAAGTTTCCTCAAGTCTTCTCCATTTGTTTAAAGATATTGGAGGCACTCATCTCCCTGCATCACAGGGTCTATTGGAAGTAGGCATTTTCAATATGGACAAGCAACTAACGATCTACCAAGAGGAGGTATCCTTTTTACTTCGTTTCCAGCATTTTAATTAAAATTCGCACATCGTGTTCGGTATTCCAGAGCCGTGCAAATGAATATTGCACAGCGGAATACCATCAAACATACTAGTTTTACACGGAATAAATACGCCGTGCAAACTATTTTTGCACGGAATAATTATGCCGTACAAAAATATTTTGCATGGCATATTTATTCCGTGTAGAAACATTTTGCATGGCGTATTTATTCCGTGTAAAACTAATATGCACTGCGTATTTATTCTGTGCAAAAATAGTTTTGCACAGTATGAGTAAGCCGAGTATATTTCACAAGGACTGCATATTAGTCTCGTACACTAATATACTAATATTTAGCAATCATATTTTCAGGAGATTCAGTCAACTAGTTCCAGTGAGTGCTCTTTGGATTTTACTAATGTCTTCACCACTGACATGATATTTAGAAGCCGAGATGACCTAATCCAATGGACAAGGGAAGTTGGAAAGAAACATGGCTTGGTAATTGTAATCAAAATTTCAGATGCTAGTGGAGATGATAGGAAGCCGAGAATAGTTTTATCTTGTGAGAGAAGCGGAAGTTATAAGGGTCCATCGAAGGTCTCCGAAAAGAGAAATCCTAATAAGGCAACAGGAACGAAGAAGTGTAATTGCCCTTTTGCTTTAAAGGGCCGAAAGTTGGCAAATGATGATGATTGGATGTTAGAAGTGGTTTGTGGGGGTGCACATTCATCCAAATGCACAACATCTCAAGGGGCACTCATTTGCTAGGAGGCTTTCTAGGGGGGAAATCAATGTTTTGATTGATATGTCAAAGAGTATGGTGAAGCCGAAGAACATCCTTCGAACGTTGCAGGAAAGGGACGTGCACAACACCAATACGATGAAAAGTATCTACAATGCCCGTCAGAAATGGAGGGTGACTGAGTTGGCCGGTCGATCACAGATGCAGCAACTCATGATGCTTTTGGAGCTGAACAACTACATTGAGTATCACACTAGCAACGACGCTACAGATGCTACGATGGACATATTATGGGCACATCCATCATCTATTCAGTTGTTACTTGCATTTCCAGAAGTTTTGATAATGGATTGTACGTACAAGACTAATAGATATCTACTTCCCTTGCTTAAGATTGTCGGTGTCACATCTACTTAACTGACTTTCTCCGTTGCTTTTGTGTACCTTGAATCAGATAGGGAGGCCAATTACAGATGGGCTTTGGAGAGGCTTAAGGAGTTAATGGATGGATGCATTATGCCCCGTGTGATTGTAACCGATAGAGAGTTAGCACTGATCAATGCAATTAACGCTGTTTTTCCGAATGCAGTAAGCTTATTATGCAGGTGGCATATTTCTAGGAACATATTGGCAAAATGTAAGAAGTATTTTGAGACCAACGACAGATGGGATGTGTTTATATCTTGTTGGTAGTCTCTCCCACTGAAAATGACTACATTCAACTTCTAAGTGCATTGGATCGGAATTTCTGTGGGTATCCACATGCTGTTGATTATGTGAAGAAATCGTGGTTGAATAACCACAAGGAACAATTTGTAGCTGCCTGGCCGGATCAGCATATGCACTTTGGAAACTTGACTACGAACAGGGCAGAGAGCGCACATGCAAAATTAAAGAGACAACTTGGCACATCGAACAGTAACTTTCATGTGTCCTGACAGGTTATCCATGCATTGCTTGAGTTGCTCTTTACGGAGATAAATGCTTCATTTGAAAAGAGCATGAACACCATGCAACATAAGTTCAAACCGACACTGTTTCGTGAGTTGAGAGGATTTGTATCAAGGAATGCTATGGATATAGTACTAAATGAGTCGATAAGAGCTGGTTATATTGGTCTTGATTCAGTGGCATGTGGGTGCTTAATTCGACGAACCCATAGGTTACCATATGTACACGAGATTGCTGAATACATAAGGGAAGGCACTCAAATACCACTGAGTTGTGTCCATCAGTACTGGAGGAAGCTCAATTTAGACTCCACTAAGGTGAATGAAGCCCCCGAGTTGACCACAACTTCCGAGTTCGAGTTGATCAATAGGAAATCTCAAAGTATCGATCAGGCTGGTAAAGTACAAATATTGAAAAAACTGAGAGAATTGGGGTGTCCTTCGTCTATTTATCTTCTTGAGCCGGATGTTAAATTGAATACCCGGGGTCGTTCATCCTTGAAAAAGAAGAAGTTGGATCGGTCTACGTGTCGGGAGCCATCTGCTTTCGAGTATGCACTCTCGATCGAAGATAGCGTTCCAGCTAGATCCAACAGTCTAGATTCAAAGAAGGGGAAGGAGAAATTAAGTGTCCGCCGCACTCGATCTTGCACGTTAGAGCATTTGCTTCGTAAGCCTTTAGGACCTCGATCTTGCACGTTAGAGCATTTGCTTCGTAAGCCTTTAGGACCCTATATCGAAATTATTAAGGATGTTGAAGCAGATGGTAATTGTGGATTCAGAGCAATAGATGGTCTTCTGGGCATGTGCAAGGATAGTTTGATGCAGGTTAGACTGGATTTGAGCAATGAACTGCAGAGGTATCAAAATTATTATTCATTGGTATATGGAGGAGATGACAGGGTTGAGGAGCTGTATTATGCCTTGGCATACTATGATAGACATCCTCCATTTGCTCGTTGGATGACAATGCCAGACATGGGTCACCTGATATCTTCATATTATAATGTTGTATTGGTCCATCCTTCTATGCAGCAATGCCTTACTTTCCTGCCTTTGAGATCATCCCCGATTCCACCTTGTAATCGCAAAGTTATCGCCATTGGTTTTGTCAATGGTAACCAGTTTGTTCAGGTCTTCATGGCACCCAGGGCTCCCATGCCTCCCATTGCTACAAATTGGTCTAGACACCACCACCCCAATGCTGACGGATGGCAACTACCATATGCCAGAGCATCGAGCGATTCAAAGAAATAATTGGAGACAGTGTTGCAACAAAGGAGTCGATTAATATTGACAGTGATTAATTTTTTGTACTTTCAACCGAATGTAAACAAATTTAATATAGGATGTTGAAATGCAAGCAACATTTTTATGTTATCATGTTTTTTGTTTATTCTTTACGACCCCTCCTTGGTTGCATGTGGGTCAACCAATCTATCGTCATTAAAATACATTGCATTGCACACAAGTAGATGTGCAAAAATAATTCTGCACAGCCAACAGTTGCCGAGCACAATGGATCTGCTCGGCACATGCTGACCGAGCAGACAGCTTCTGCATGGTATATGTTGACCGAGCAGATTATATATGCACGGCACACATTGGCCGAGCGGAATGCATGTACATGGTATATGTTGGCCGGGCAGAACTTATATCCGTGCATTGGTCTAGCCATGCAGAACTGTAGGTTGGTGGACATGTTGTATCCCATTATGAAGATGCAGGTAGATGTTCATCAAAAAAATAAAAGGAATCAAACATTCCAAATCGCAAAGTTAACAATCATAAAAGTTTATACACATGAAACAAAAATTCTTTAATTGACATATTAAAGTTTATAGTACATATCCGGCATTACCAGATGATTTCCTCAATCGTATTAAGAGTAAATGGATTCTGACACATATGGGCTTTAGAACTCCAGATTTGTGTTTTCTGGGGTTCCAATGCCCATATGTGCCAGAATCCATTTACTCTTAATACGATTGAGGAAATCATCTGGTAATGTCATAATGTGTGTTTAGATGTAACTTAAGCAGTCTTTTTATGAATGATATTTCCAAAGAAATCTTCAATTGACACCTTAAAGTTTGTAGTACATGTCCCAGCTCAACCAAATAAAAAGATATTCCGTCATGAAAAAAAAAATTATAGTACATATCCTATCTCATCAAAAAAATGCAGAGACCAATCCAAAAGCCATCCGAGCATCACTGCGGCGCACGTCGACGATATGTCACCGGCAAGCGATCCGGAATCTCGAGGGTGGTCTGCAATGCCCTCTGGTAGAAGTCAGCTGGCTGGTCCGGTCGCTCAAGTGTGGCACGAATATGGTCCTTCGCTCGAATGATATATAAGAAACAATAGAATGTGTCAAAGGAAAATTTAAAGAATAGTTGCATCGATGTTTGAAATAATGTGTGTTTTAAGTGTCTCACCGTTCTCGGAGTCGGGTCGTCCCTTACCCACATTAGGGTCATAGTGGGAATGGCGGGCGGGGTTCTGTACACGAGGGTGTGATATCTTAGTGTACCACTCGAGGTAGTCCGGTGAACACTCTCATGCATGCTGTGATCGATGGCCCGATGCGCCTGAGATAATACATGGTCCTCCCAAGTAATCCAATACTGGTCGAGAAACGCAGACCTTGTATTTACCACCAGTAATTCCCCGAGTAGCACGAACGGGGGCGAGCGGTGCGGGTGAGATGGTCTGTACGTAGCCAAATTGTCGAAGAACCATGTGTGGGTGGTAGGGTTCAATGACATCTAAGGCTCTCAAGCAGCCACAAAAGAAGGATATTTGTTGTAATGGATGCTGAGCCCTAGCACTAGCATACGGATCCCAAGCAACCTGTCGCATGTAAACGAAACAAGTCATTAATATAATAAAACAAGTTCATTGGAAAAAACGTATAAAAAAATTTAAAAACGTAAAATATATGTCAAGGACTCTATTGGGTTCTCACCTCGCTCGGGTGTAGGGCATCCAACCTCTCCCGCAATAGCTGTATGTTTTCTCTGGCATTTTCGGAATCCTGACAGGGATTCCAACGGCTTGCAAAAGGCATCCTTGCAGTGTATCCCCATTGTGCAGGAGGATGTGCGAATGGGAATTATTCGTACACCCAAGACTGCAAATGACAAATATTATTAATTATACAATCTAAGATATCAATTATGATGGAATAGGTATATGCATATATAAAATGTACCGGTCTTACCGTGAGCAATGTCAGATATCTAGCAATTTGTCGCACATCTGCCCTCGTGGCGGTCCCCAACTGGCGATATAAATACGCCAGTGCGGCAGCCCCCCATGCGTAATGACGGACCCGTGGCAGGTCCATCAGTAAGGATAAGTAGTAGACTGGGACTCGAGTGGCGGACTTATCAGTGAATAGTGTACAGCCCAACAAATAAAGAATATAGCCTCTGGCTGCACACTGTACCTCCTCAACCAACGACGTAGGAGTCACATCGCCGCACACCCGTCGGATCCACCCCATCCTCACTACCCCACCCCGTGCCAGGTTCAACTCCGCTGCAGTAGATGCCCTATCCACACCCAGTCCTAACTTGAGTAGATCTACTTGCTCAGTAAATCCCATACTAGTAGATACGTGGACAGGAAGTCCCGTGACTGGGATGCCGAGTAGAGAACTCACATCATCTAATATGATCGTCATCTCCCCAAATGGCATATGGAAGGTATTGGTCTCGGGCTGCCACCTCTCCACAAAGCTTGAGACCAAGGGGCAGGAGATATATCGGTAGCTGAAACGCCTCAAGTCTGCCAATCCAGACTCCACTATGATAGCGCGAAAAAGAGGCACATCAAGATCAAGCCTATCTCCAGGGAGAGGTATGTACCGGTCCTTCAGCTGACGCCAATGACTGATACATTTGAGCGGGCCACGTTCTTGCACATTACAAGTATAAATCTTCATTATCTTCTATAATTATAGCCTATGAAACACCTTTTTTTGAAAAACAATTACTTAAAACATATAAAGAATTAACGCGTACCTCCCTATCCCATATGGATATGGCCACGTGAGTCCTAACACTCACAAGGATGGATAGGTCGGCCGGACCGCCATGAATAGGGCCATCTCCTGCTGCCGCTGCATGAGGACTGGATGGTTGTGCATGATCCTTTGATGAATCATCCTCCACTGCTGGCGCCATAGGACGACTAGACGGCTTGGGAGAACTGGACGGCTCTGCCTCATCCTCTGAGGCATCATCCTCTGAAGGGCTCTCAGGCAGTGGATCATGCTGTAATTTGCATCTTCGTTTAGACGCCGTTGGCCGTTGACAGCCGATGGTTGAAGAAGTAGCATGCATACCTCGGCGAGGAGGTCGAGCAATGCCAACCTTCGTCCGCACTCTGGGTGGATCGCTAGAATTACTAGCACGTCCCTCTGTAGGATCTGAGATGGCACCAATACGGGGAGCTGATCTCCTCGTTATATTTTCCAATCTGGATTTAAAATAAAAAACAGTAAGATAAAAAGCATAAGAAAAGAAAGCAATAAGAGGAATTCTATATGCTATGCACCCTCCCATTATGCAGAGGACACCCACATCCCTTTATGAACAGCTCGCTAAAAATCACTGTTCATAATGGGATGTGGGTGTGCTCAGCACTTTAAGGGATGCATATAGAATTTCTCCAGAAGAAATCAAGTTTTCTTGAGCTGCACGGAACAACTATACTGTGCAAATGCATTCTGCACGACACATTAACTGTGCAAAATAATTTTGCACGGCAAATGTATGCCGTGTAGAATTCATGTGCCCAGCACACATATGCCGTGCATTATTTTTTTGAACGGGATACATTTGCCGTGCAAAATTCATTTACACAGCATATGTATGCCGTGCAAAAGTGTTATGCATGGTTCATATCTACCGTGCAAAATTGGTCTAGACGAAGTACGTATGCCGTGCAAATACACCGTGCACGAACTTGCGATGCCGAGCAGATCAAGATGAATGCATCGTTCTTTTTTTTTTTTTCAAAATGCACAGAGATTATGCTTCGGATGAGAAAGAGAAGAAGAAGAAGAAGTTACAGCCCTAATGCATACGGTTTGCATGTAATCTTTGACTAAAAAAACTACGACCTAAAAAGATGTCAAAATAACAACCTAAAAGGAATGTAAAGAAGATAAAGAAGATGAGATAAAGAAGAAGAATAACTCATCTTCTTGGATTCGTATGAAGAAGAAGAAGAAAGGCGCTGGGCAGTGGAGTGCTGTTGTCGTCTTCAAACTTCAAACCATCAATGAGAGGGAACGTTGGAGGATGGGAAGCTCGTGGGCAATTTGGAAAATATGGTGGGTGGGCTCAGCAAACTCTTTTCCAATATAAACATACGGTGGGTGGGTTCAGCATTTGCGTGTGTACAGCAATAGTAGTGGGTGTGTTTAAAATTACCCTTTTCGATAACACTAGCAAAACCCCGTGGATAACCACGAAACCACCAAATGCACAGACTGATATGAATTATTTTTAATAAATTTATTAATTAGTAAACTTGTGAGTCCTTTTTTTTGTTGCTAATTTGATCTTTATATTTTTTTTCCAAATATTTTATTCTTTAGGTGAGGCATGAATTGATTAAGAAAGATCAAATGATCATAGACCTAACAAATTGACCTGATATATTTAAGTGAGACCAAGATGAATAGGGTCCATCATCTCTATTCTAACCGTTCATAAAATCATATGATGCGGGCTGGGACCCATTAATTGATTGATAAAGATCAAATGATCAAATGACCATAGACCTCTCAAATTGACCAAACCAAACCTATTTAAGTGGGACCCCCAAGATGAATGGGGTCCACCATCTATATTCTAACCGTCCATAAAATCATATTATGCGGGATGGGACCCATGAATTGATTAAGAAAGATCAAAGGATCAAATGATAGTAGACCTAACACATTGATCTAACTAGCAAAATCCCGTGCTATGCACGGACCACGGAACCACAAATACACAGATAAATATAAATTATACACAAATAATAGGGTCATTGAGTTACATAGCACAATTAGAAGGCTTTATAACATCAATTATATAATTCTTAAAAGAAAGATTTCAAAAACTTAATACCTTAACCCCTAGATCGAAACCTATGACCACATTATACAATGCCAATTTTAGATATTCATGAAACCCAAACCCCTAAATTGAATTCCTCAATCTATATATTATCCGATGAAAGAACACAAAATCCCTCCACTATCAAAGTTTCGTGCGGTCAAATAACAAACTTCATCCCTAACATATCCAATCTAGATAACTATTAATCAAACACAAAAAAAAATTGAAATAATAAATATACATTAAAATTACAGCAAACAAACTTAATAATCACATAATAATCCTTTCAATTATTCAACGTTATATGCCTACCAAATCAAAGAAGACAGTCCAATATGACTTAATAATATCCACACAGAAACCTTAAATAACTTAGATGAAATGATCATATGTTAATTACCTACTGGGTATAGGGCTGTCCCCGCCATCTATAAGTCCCACCTAGGCCTCAATTTTACATACAGAACATAAAAAAAAAAAAAAGTGTTCCACGCCTGAATATACCTTGGTGTAAAACCACCAAACCAATAAATATACCTTAAATAACTTAGATAGAATAATCATATGTTAATTACCTGCCAGGTATAGGGATGTCCTTATCTATAAGTCCCACCCAGGCCTCAATTTCACATACAGAACATAGAAAAAAAAATATTCCACGCCTGAATATACCTTGGTGTAAAATATGGTGGGTCCCACTGGTCTTAGCTAAAATACAAGTGGATTTGATTCATCAGCAGACCAATAAATATATCTTAAATAACTTAGATGGAATGATCATATGTTAATTACCTACCACGTACAGGGATGTCCCCATCTATAAGTCTCACCTAGGCCTCAATTTCACATACAGAATATAGAAAAAAAAAAGTGTTCCACGACTGAATATACCTTGGTGTAAAATCACCAGACCAATAAATATACTTTAAATAGTAGAATGTTCATGTGCATTCTTTCTTCACCATAGGGTGAGGGACACCCCCCTTTTTGGAAATGAAAAGTATGTACTTTTCATTTCCAAAAAGGGGGGTGTCCCTCACCATATGGTGAGAGAAAGATGCATGTGAACATCCCCCTTTAAATAACTTAGATGGAATGATCATATGTTAATTACCTACCTGGTATAGGGTTGTCCCCATCTATAAGTCCCACCCAGGCCTCAATTTCACATACAGAACATAGAAAAAAAAAAGTGTTCCACGCTTGAATATACATTGGTGTAAAATATGGTGGGTCCCACTGGTCTGATAAAAAATACCAGTGGATCTGATTCATCACCAGACCACTCCTAGGGGCCCACAGATCCAAACAGTGGCTTTTATCAACTTTCACTTCACTCACACCTGAAAATATATGAGAAGATTGAACAGTGCGTCCCACTGGTCCAAATCTCATATGCCACCATCCATGAGGTAGCCCAAGGGTCCCACATCAATTTAGATATGAAGTGGGATTTGATTTTTTTATTTTTTTTTTTTTTTTTTTTTTTGAGGAAGTTTCGTTGTTCAGTTATTTTGGAGAGAGGAGATTTAGGAGACTGGAGAGAGAGGGGAGAGGAGGGTGGATGAACATTATGACACCTGGCTTGATGTATGTTAAGTAGTGAGGATTGAAACTTTGGAAGCGTGTGGTTAAACAAAGGAAAAAACATTCCAATAGATATATAGATATATTTAAGTGGGACCCAGATGAATGGGGTCCACCATCTTTATTCTAACTGTCCATAAAATCAAATGATGCGGGCCGGGACCCATTAATTGATTGATAAAGATCAAATGATCAAATGATCATAGACCTCTCAAATTGATCAAACCTAGCCTATTTAAGTGAGACCCCCAAGATGAATGGGGTCCACCATCTATATTCTAACTGTCCATAAAACCATATGATGCGGGCTATGACCCATGAATTGCTTGATAAAGATCAAATGATCATAGACCTCACAAATTGACCAAACCTAATTTATTTAAGTGGGACCCCAAAGATGAATGGAGTCCACCATCTATATTCTAACTATTCATAAAATCATATGATGCGGGCTGGGATCCGTGAATTGCTTGATAAAAGTTAGAGGATCAAATGATCATAGACCTCACAAATTGACAAAACCTAACCTATTTAAGTGGAACCCCCCAGATGAATGGGGTCCACCATCTCTATTCTAACCGTCCATAAAATCATATTATGCGGGATGAGACCCATGAATTGATTAAGAAAGATCAAAGGATTAAATGATCGTAGACCTAACAAATTGATCAAATATGTTTAAGTGAGACCTAGATGAATGGGGTCCACCATCTCTATTCTAACCGTCTATAAAATCAAATGATGCGGGCCAGAACCCATGAATTGACTAATAAAGTTCAAATGATCATAGACCTCATAAATTGACCAAACCTAATTTATTTAAGTGGGACCCCAAAGATGAATGGAGTCCACCATCTATATTCTAACCGTTCATAAAACCATATGATGCGGGCTGAGACCTGTGAATTGCTTGATAAAGGTCAAAGGATCAAATGATCATAGACCTCACAAATTGACCAAACCTAACATATTTAAGTGAAACCCCCCAAATGAATGGGGTCCACCATCTCTATTCTAACCGTCCATAAAATCATATTATGCGGGATGGGACCCATGAATTGATTAAGAAAGATCAAAGGATTAAATGATCATAGACCTAACAAATTGACCAGATATTTTTAAGTGGGACCCAGATAAATGGGGTCCACCATCTTTATTCTAACCGTCCATAAAATCAAATGATGCGGGCCGGGACCCATGAATTGATTGATATAAATTTAGCACATCTGATGTGTTGGCTTATTTAAGGCTCTCATGGAGAGATTTTAGGCTTTTGAGTGGAAGATGATTCTTGATGGAGAGATTTTAGGGTAGCGTTTGGTTCGCTGTAATGAAGGTCAAAATGGAATGGTCATTCCAACGGAATGGTCATTACAGCGTTTGATTCGCAAAAAAGTGACGTAATGACCATTACCTCCGGAATCCCATTCCCTTATATAGAGGAATGGCCATTCCATCCGGGATGGGAAGGAATAGTCATTCCATTCCTTTCTACTTTTTTTTTAGACCAAAAGACCCTTCTTCACATCTATACATTATTATTAAAATAATAAGATTATAAAAGAGAAGAACTTGTGTAGGCCCCACCTATATAATAATAATATAATATATACATTATTATAATAATAATAATTAATATAAGATTATAAAAGAGAAGAACATGTGTGGGCCCCACCTATGTAATAATAATATAATCTATATATTATTATTATTATTAGATTATAAAATAGAAGAACTTGTGTGGGCCCCACCTATATAATAATAATATAATATATACATTATTATTATTATAATAAGATTATAAAAGAGAAGAACATGTGTAGGCCCCACCTATATAATAATAATATAATCTATACATTATTATTATTATTATAAGATTATAAATTTGAAGAACTTGTGTGGGCCCCACCTATATGATAATATAATATAATATAATATATATTATTATTATTATTCTAAGATTATAAAATAGAAGAACTTATGTGGGTCCCACTTATATAATAATAATATAATATATACATTATTATTATTATTGTTAGAAGATTACAAAATAGAAGAACTTGTGTGGGCCCCACCTATATAATAATAATATAATATATACATTATTATTATTATTATATTATAAAATAGAAGAACTTGTGTGGGCCCCACCTATATAATAATAATATAATCTATATATTATTATTATTATTATAAGATTATAAAATAGAAGAGCTTGTGTGGGCCCCATCTATATAATAATAATATAATCTATACATTATTATTATTATTATAAAATAGAAGACCTTGTGTGGGCCCTACCTATTTAATAATATTATAATCTATACATTGACTGAGCAACAAGGGTATTTTTGTCAGTCTTATGTAAATTTTATTCCATTTCAGGACTCATTCCAGCATACCAAACGCAGCGTACCAAACGCTGGAATGGAAATGCTCATTCCTGCCTCATTCCATTCCTGACTCATTCCGGTCTTCATTCCATTCCCGCCTACAACCACCATCGAACCAAACGCTACCTATAAAGATTTTAGGGATAAGGGCAACTCCGAAAATGACATTGCAAAAAGCTTGAGATTGTACCGGGTATCTTTACGTGAGGAAGAGTACATCCCTTTTAGTAATACTAGCAAAACCCCGTGGATAACCACGAAACCACCAAATGCACAGACTGATATAAATTATTTTTAATAAATTTATTAATTAGTAAACTTGTGAGTCCTTTTTTTTTTTTTTGCTAATTTGATCTTTATGTTTTTTTTCAAATATTTTATTCTTTAGGTGAGGCATGAATTGATTAAGAAAGCTCAAATGATCAGACCTAACAAATTGACCTAATATATTTAAGTGGGACCAAGATGAATGGGGTCCATCATCTCTATTTTAACCGTTCATAAAATCATATGATGCGGACTAGGACCCATTAATTGATTGATAAAGATCAAATGATCATAGACCTCTCAAATTGACCAAACCTAACACTATTTAAGTGGGACCCCCAAGATGAATGGGGTCCACCATCTATATTCTAATCGTCCATAGAACCATATTATGCGGGATGGGACCTATGAATTGATTAAGAAAGATCAAATGATCAAATGATCGTAGACCTAACAAATTGACCTAATGTATTTAAGTGGGACCCAGATGAATGGGGTCCACCATCTTTATTCTAACCGTCCATAAAATCAAATGATGCTGGCCGGGACCCATTAATTGATTGATAAAGATCAAATGATCATAGACCTCTCAAATTGACCAAACCTAGCCTATTTAAGTGAGACCCCCAAGATGAATGGGGTCCACCATCTATATTATACCTGTCCATAAAACCATATGATGCGAGCTGGGACCCATGAATTGCTTGATAAAGATCAAATGATCATAGACCTCACAAATTGACCAAACCTAACATATTTAAGTTTACCCCCCCCAGATGAATGGGGTCCACCATCTCTATTCTAACCGTCCATAAAACCATATTATACGGGATGGGACCCATGAATTGATTAAGAAAGATCAAAGGATCAAATGATCGTAGACCTAATAAATTGACCAAATATTTTTAAGTGGGACCCAGATGAATGGGGTCCACCATCTTTATTCTAACCGTCCATAAAATTAAATGATGCAGGCCGAGACCCATGAATTGATTGATAAAGATCAAATGATCAAATGATCATAGACCTCTCAAATTGACCAAACCTAACCTATTTAAGTGGGACCCCTAAAATTTGAGGGGTCCACCATCTATATTCTAACCATCCATGAAACAATATGATGCGGGATGGACCCATGAATTGCTTGATAAAGATCAAAGGATCAAATAATCATAGACCTCACAAATTGACCAAACATAACCTATTTAAGTGGAACCCCCCAGATGAATGGGGTCCACCATCTCTATTCTAACCGTCCAAAAAACCATATTATGCGGGATGGGACCCATGAATTGATTTAAAAAGATCAAAGGATCAAATGATCGTAGACCTAAAAAATTGACCAAATATTTTTAAGTGGGACTCAGATGAATGGGGTCCACCATCTTTATTCTAACCGTCCATAAAATCAAATGATGCGGGCTGGGACCCATGAATTGATTGATAAAATAATTTTAATCAAATCACGAGGGTGTGACAGAAATGTCTTGCCAGTGTATCTTTATGCAAATCTTTATGCACAGATTTCTTCTATGGAATTAAGGATTATATTTCAATCCTTTACAATTTGGGATTTTCCTCTTCCCCATTTTGTGTGGTTGTCTTGGAAGTCTCATGATGAAGGCAATTGCATGGTTTCTTATTTCAAGCATAGCTCAACATGCTAAAGATAGAAATCATTTGATCATTTGTCTTATGTATGTATTGATCACCAATTTTCCATTTAAAAGGAAGAAGAAGAAGAATGAGGTGGCAGCAGCAGCATATGGGAGAGGACAAGGGTCATGATTTTAGCTCGGATCCTAATAATTCATTCATTTTATTCAACATTCATGGTCTTTAATAAAATTATGTCCACTGTAAAGTCCCATGCCAAAATTTTAATCAATGCATACATGTGTAACAACTCTAATTTGGGAAGTCCATGGTATGGAAGAACTACATGGACCAGAATATTTTTGGGTACCCACCACTGTACTCTTGAACCCAGAAATTGAATGGCTTCCATAGAGGCCATCAACATGTAATCCCAACAAATTCAATGGATCCGATATGATCACTTATTTAACATTCATGGTCTTTAATAGAATTATGTCCAATGTAAAGTCCCATGCCAAAATTTTAATCAATGCATACATGTGTAACAACTCTAATTTGGGAAGTCCATGGTATGGAAGAACTACATGGACCTGAATATTTTTGGGTACCCACCACGGTACTCTTGAACCCAGAAATTGAATGGCTTCCATAGAGGCCAGCAACATGTAATCCCAACAAATTCAATGGATCCGATATGATCACTTAGATAAAGTCGGATGATCAAGGCTATATCTGATATGCCTTATATGATCACTGTGGGAACTATGCAATATGTCGCGAGTTAAGAAAAAGCACAAAAATTCACTTTTAGGGAGGGAGAGATGTAGTGGAAGACGGGTTCAGGGGTGTAGGATGTATGTTGTGGGGTGCGGTGAGTGAATGGCTTGGAGGGGATGGGTTCTGCGCGTGTGAGGAAGTGCACAGGTGTGGTGTAGTGGAAGAAGAAGGAGGAGGAAGAGGAGAAGAGAGGGAAGGGAGAGAAAAGGATGTGTAGCAGCGTCGCAGGGAGATAGAGAGATGGGGAGAAGAAGAGGAAGCAGAAGAAGAAAAAGAAGAAGGGGAGTGGTGTGGCGATGGAGAAGGAGAGATTTTAGGGAGGGAGAGATGGAGAAATTTTAGATGGAGAATGAGAGATTTTAGGGAGAGATGGAGAAATTTTAGATGGAGAATGAGAGATTTTAGGGATTTTGCATTAGCAGAATACCATTTTAGGCTGGCTGCTATACATGTCCATCTCCAAGACATGCCATATGTCGTTTTCCAAGAATTCTTATGAAGTGTATACATTCCTTTAGTAATATAGATAGATAGATTACTCGCTAATATTTTCGTCACGTAAAGCAAAAAGGACGTGGAAAGAGAAGCTTGGTTATATCGTTATTAACCCTCTATTTCTTTTTCGACCAAACAGGAATCCGTTTCTTTCCACTCGACACTGATGTGCTTGCAATTGCAGCTGCCTTCTTCTTCAACTTTTAGGGCTAATCTGTTAATATTACCCATACCTAGTTGATGGCCTCGTTGCACAGAACACCTGTAGTATGCAAGATGCCATGAAATGCTAGTTTTTTTTAGAAACATCAGATAAAACATCATCTTGTATCTGATGTTTCTTAAAAAAACTAGTACTTCATGGCATCTTGCATACTGGAGGGGCTCTCTGCAAGAGTCCTCACCCAAGGGATTCAGATTCCCAAAGCCATGTGTTCTCTCCAGGTCGGGTGGGAGACAGACACTAAGACTGGCTGTGGCAGAGTTCATCATTCATACATGCGGGCACGGATTAGGCTATGCAGTGGATCGAATCAGATATCCCTTAGCCCTTGGGACAACCAACCCAACCCAACCCGGCAGTACATCCAATTACTGATTAACAAATTGGAGGTATGGGGATCGATAAGTGGATTAGGGCATTCTTCGTTTGCTAAATCGACATATAAGAAGACAAAAGAAGAAGATTGGTATCATTTCGTGCCTCTTTCTCGTTGTTCTTGGCGTCTGTCTATAGAGAAGAGCGAGCCTGATATCATCGTCTGTCTGCTTCAAATTCTCTCTTTATCTTCTTCTTTCGATCGCGTATCAGGTATAGATCATCCAATTCTCTCTCTCTCTCTTCTTTATGGTCTGTAGATGCTTTCGATATCATCTCTATCTTGAAAGCCAGACACGGTTCTTCTATCTCTGATCTTCCATCTACATACATTACTACCGTCTGGGAAACCTGACGGTTCGTCTTTTCATCTTCTCTCATTATGTCTCTTCTTTCATCTTGCATCATCTTTCAGCATCAAGATCTGGAAAATCAGTTTACAATTTCTTTTTATCTAAGATGAGCATTACGATTTCTTTTTTTATCTATGATTAGAATTCCTCTCCAATGGAGATTCCGGACAAGTATCCGCTGATTCCAGAATTCCTCAAGGTCCCTTTCCTCTCTGTTGTGCATTCCCTTCACATTTGCCTTTTCTCTATTACTACTAACAAAAATCACTGATGCTACCTACATAACAGGCACGGGGGCTGGCAAAGGAACATATACGATCCTTTGACAGCTTCATTAATGAGGGGATCACGAAAGTACTTCAAAAACCAGAAAATCAGCTCATCGTTTCAGATGTAGATCCGAGAATCTACTTAAGGTATGAATGCTGATGTAGATCCGATCTAATTTCTTATTCATACAGTCTTATTTACACCTACTGTTGTTTGAATTTAGGTTTTCTGCAATTCGTGTGGGTTTACACCTACTGTTCTTTGAATTTAGGTTTTCTGCAATTCGTGTGGGTTGGACGACAAAGACCATTGACTTCTCCACGGAGCTGCTGAAACCTCAAACCTGTCGTCTATCGGACAGAACGTAACCCCCTTTTTCCTCACTGTTACTCTTTTTTTTTTTTACTATGTCGTATTTGATATATGAATTTACGATAACGTGGTTTTCTTGAATGAGTACTAAATATGGGGCGCAGTGAAGGGTTGAAAGTGGATATATAGATGGGACCAGCTCTTTGCTGGGACTTAATTTACTAGGTTTATGAGATCTTTTCTTCACAAGGGTGTAAATTTCCACATGGTAGCTTAGTTTGAAGAGTTCTTTTCTTGTTTAGTTTTTCCTTTTATGGGTTGCTCCAGAAAATATAAAGCATAATGAAACCACCTACCATTTAAGGCTTTTTTGGGACAGGGTTAGCCTTGACTGGATAAGCACCAACTGCTCTCGGGGTTGCCAACTGTTGGATGCAGCAGAGTAACCCAGAATAACCCACTACCTATAACTATACAACTGTTTGGTACAATAGTAAATTATTCAGAAGCAGACCAATAAACTGAACTCCTCACCATATGAAGGCATGGATGCCCTGATGTCATGCATGCATCCCAATTTTGTAGAATATTTCCAACATTCATCATCATTATCATCAAAGCTGTTTCCTAACTATGTTGGGTCGGCTATATGAATTTTGTTTCTCTCAGAATTCATGTTTGGGTTGTGATAAAAGTTTCGTGCTGACTATTAACCTACCTAGTGCAACCCTCCTTTATGAGGGCTTGGGGCTGGTAGTAAAATCTAGCAAAATTAGAATGTTGCCAACCTTAAGATCTTTAAATTCCTTTTTGTAAAGGACGTGCTTAGCTAACCTCAAAAGCAACACTTGAAAAGTCTCTTCAATCGACCTTCACCTTGCAACACCTCTAAAAATTGTCAGTCCTCTCTTTCCAAATGGACCAAGGAATGGCCAAAGGAATGACTCTGCATACAAGTAAACTGCAAACCTGAAAATGAGCCAATCCCCAAGCCTCAATAAGCTCTCTTAGGGAAGGTGGCAAGCACGACAGCAATCTACACCTGCTAAGAATTCATCCCCATATATAAGAAGAAAAATCGCAGTGAAGAAACAGGTGATTAACTGTCTCCATCTCCCTCCTGCATATGCAACAAACTTCGAACATAGACTCCGATACTACGCTCTTCCTTTTGTGGTTATCACAAGTGTGGAAACTATGCCGACCACAGCCAACAAGCGAAATACCTCCACTTTAGGAGGAGCCCAACCTGTCCAGGCCTGAGCACTTCGTAGCTGATGATGCTTCCAAGCCTTACAAAAGGACTCAAGATGGAACAATTTCCAAATACGAATATCTGCCTCATCCCTACAAATAAATGTTGTAAAAAAGGACTTAAAATAGAGTGATACTTACTCAACTTCGACTGATCCAATAACCTTCTAAACCTGATCCCCCAAGACATATTGTTCCCCTCAACCACATAACAAACTTAACTTGAAGACTTTTTGTTAGATGCCACCCTAATCTATCTAGAATAAATAACGTATAAAGGACCCACCCTCCTCCACCCATCCACCTAACCAAAAATGAATGTTACTCCCTATACTATCTAGAATAAATAATACATAAAGGACACTCCCCCTACCAATCCACCAAACCAAAAATGAATCTAGTTGCACCATTTTGGATTAAATGGGAATTTAGTCAAGCTTATGTTCAGTCAATTGATTAGCATGGGGCAGATAGGGATGTGAAGTTGATGATGAACATGCCATTGCTCTCAATCTGAAAAATGACCATGGCTTGTACATTGTTCCCTGATGTTGTGTTCAAGATGCTAGCCTACTTTTCATATGGACATTAATATGCAGTGATGTAAAGAAACCATCAAGAAGAGTCATTTTAGCCAGACTTGCTGTCTGTGTCCATCACCATATGGTATCAAACTGACCCACCAAAAGTGGTGTGAGAAACTCCAAAAAAATCAACTTCAGCACTAGATTTTTCATATGCTGATAAGATAAGATCCCTCTTTGTCCATCCAACATACATAAATTTTTTTAATCTAATTCTCAATCCTAAACAAGCAATCAGGTCTACATTATTTTCCTGAAATATCTATTTGGATGAGATAAAAATCCTATTTTTTATGGTGTGAGATGGGAACATACATCAAGAATTTCACAGTGATGGAGAAGAAAGAATGTATACAGAGATAAAAGGAAACGAAAAGAAAAAGAAAATCTGAAAATGAGACTGCTCAATAAAAGTTTCCAAACCCATCATCGACGAAGAACAAACACCAAGATTTCAGAACTTAAAAAGCCCCAAATCAGAAGAAGATTGAAATTTCACCATCTTTACAAGAACTCTAACTACAGAGAGAGAGAGAGAGAGAGAGAGAGAGAGAGAGAGAGAGAGAGAGAGAGAGAGAGAGAGAGAGAGAGAGAGAGAGAGAGAGAGAGAGGAGAGAGAGAGAGGAGAGAGAGAGAGGAGAGAGAGAGAGCACTTTACCTTGAAGAGAAACCAATGATAGCTCTTCTTTGACGTGGCATAACGGGGAATGGTAATCAGAGAGAGAGAGAGAGTAATGAAATTTAGAAAAGGAAATCTGGGATGGGCATGAAAGGAACTTTTTTCCACCAGGTAAGGTTTTTCTGGGTTACATTACATATCTCACGTACAGTAAAAAGACCTTCCTTTTTGTTTTCCCTCCTGTTTGGTTAAACTAGTGAGCTGAAGTGAAGGGTCATATCAAGAGGAGTGAATAGTAGTAAAGGGGGTCAAATAAAAATGTGATATAAAAAAAAACTAAATAATGTTTTTTCATCATTTAGTGGCATGGGAGAGTAATTTCTTTTATTTTTTCTTGAAAAAGAGGGCTTTTCGTCATTTAATAACTTGAGGGTGACTTTTTATTTTTTATTTTTATTTTAAAATGAAGATGTGCTTTTAGAAATTTAGTACCTTTTCATTTGACCCAACTTCTTATCTTGTATGTTGAATTGACCCTTCACTTCACACTATTATACCAGTAAAATTACTGAATGGGCGAAATGGGCCCTTCATTTTTTTTGTTGTCTCTGCTGCTATCTACAGCCTCCACCCAAGCCCTACTTGGAGCTACAATTACAGAGTAATATCTACACCCCTCCTTGAGGGGTCACTGATTAGGTATTGACCAATTTATGAGACCTTTCCATCCTTGCACCCTCCTTGTTGATAGGCAGCATATCTAGGTTTGCTTCAGCAACATCTTCAAGGCTCATTTATCACATGTCCTTGGTTACATAATCGACTGTGAATGTAGTCTTCTTTCTTTTAATATTTTTATAAAAAAAGGCACCAAACCTCTTTTAGAGAGATTATCTTATGTGGTCATTAGGATGACATTAGTGATTTTGACTCCCTTGAGTTGACCTGTGTGCCACCGTTTGAACTTACATTGCCCTCTATGAAGAAGCTGATAAAATCTCCGTCCAATCAATATGAAATGGTAGATTCGATTGGCCATGTGGAAAAAGTTATACTTGCATCTTCACATATTATTTAATGGTTTATATCACTTTAACAGAGGTAAATTTCAGAGATGTGAGCCCCTACAAGTTAATCAGGCCTACTGGTGATAATTGTAAGATCAACTCTTCCTTGTATGGACCACAATATCCATTCACTCATTGCGTTGGCCATTTTACATAGTTAGATCGTGTTGCTATTCTACATTCTACACTGCATTTGAACATAAATTGGATACATTTAAGGTTACACTTTCCACTTGTTCTCTCTAGTTTTAGTTGTCTTATTAGTGTTATTTTTTCCCTTTTTTTTTTCTACAAGCTTATAACGAACATTGGCATTGTGTACTTCACCATTGTTGTTGTTTGCTTACTCGGATTCAAGAGGAAAGAAGAATCAAATATGAGGATAGATTACCAAACAAAGAGAACATAATCTTTGGAAGAACAATACCAAAGAGACATCAGCATGCAACTCCTCCATCAAGAAACCATTATGGACATACTTTCCAGACTATTGATCTATTCTATCTTCCAATGCACTCTCGTTTCCAAGGCATGGTGAGATATCATTGTTCACAGTCCTATTTTTGCCGCCATGCAACACAATTGAGCCTTAGAGAATCAGAACAATGCCCTTAGCCTCATGTTGTGCCTAGGAAATGGAGGTAGGAGTCCAATTATCCATTTGGTCAAAAGAGGAGTGGCGTGTTGGAAGTTAACGATAATGGATGCCAAGCTCACTTGTCTCAACCGCTGGTTTCACGCTATGGGATCAGGCAACAGTCTTTTATGTTTCTCTTACAATTACCATGATGCTTGTGGTATTATGAGAGCGATCAAACTTATATGTCCAATCCAATCACTGGAGAATATGTGGTGTTACCACTTGACATGGGTGGTGGGCAATTTAGAGAGGTTTCAGTCGTTGACTTGAATTATACATGTTATATATATTTGATGAATTGAAATGGGTGTCTTGCCATTATCGAGTTGACATGGGTGGATACTGCTATACACATATGGCTGGCTAATGAAATGTGTCTGCTTTTGTACCAGACTTTAGAAAATGGCTTTCCTTGGCAAACATTTCCCTATGATAAAATTCTGTAGGGAGAACTATTGTGCATAACTTGCTGTTAATACACTTGTGCTGATTGCTTTTAATAATGAAAGTAACCATTCAAAAAAAATAATTTTTTTTTTTGTGTGCATAAGCATGCTGTTAATACACTTCTATTCCCTTTGGTTAAAATGAATTGCTTAGAAATCCTAAGCAGTCGATACCAGACCAGTTGAAAAAATGAGCCCTCAATATTTTATTTTCTTATGTGGATTAATTGAAAAGCCTAAAATTGAAACAAATGCGGTCATTTGTAGGTATTCTGCTCCAATTATGGTAGACTTCAAGTACAGTTTCTATGAGGAAGGTAGCATTACTACTCCTAGGAAGGATAGGAGGATTAAGACGGCTATGAAGGTAATCGAGAATTTTTTTATCAGCTGTAATTGTCTATAAAATTTATTTGAGTGTTGTTTTTGGGGGTTTGTTTGTTGCAGAGAGGAGTCATAATTGGTTATATGCCAATTATGTTGCGTAGTTCCCGTTGCGTGTTGAGGGACAAGAGTGAACAACAAATTGCCAAGCTAGGTTTGTTTTTGTAACTCGAAAGATTTGCTTGGTTTTCTGTTGGCATTTTATTCTCCTTTGTGAATGATCTTTTATTTATCGTTTTTTTAGGCGAATGCCCTCTTGATCCTGGTGGATATTTCATTATCAAAGGAATTGAGAAAGTACTATTCTGACTTTTATTTGCTCACTAATTTTTTTTCACTAACTAAGCTTCTAAAATGGTTTTCAAAATTTCCTACAACTTGGTGATTGCTTTTTCTGAGCATAAATGCGAGTTATATTTTTGCAGGTGGTTATGATTCAAGAATGGAAGCCTGACAATAACTGCATTGTTATTGAGAATGACAATAAGAGGCGGTAAGTTATTTCCTTGCAAGTGTAAAATGGGAAGTCAGTTTATAAGAGATATATCTACTATGTGCATACTGAATGTAGTTGGATTCATTTAACATTTTGGTTAAGTGTTAACATTGTATCTTGTGATTAGTGTGTTAGCATCGACTACTAGCCGTGCAAGAAACCATGAAAGCACGGTTGTTCTTGTCGGTGAGAAAGTTGCTAACCACAAGGACGAAGAGAACAATCCGAACAAAAAAGACAAGCCCGACGATGACAACAGGTACAAGCTGGGACGGTGGAGCACATTTTTCCAGTTTGATCAATTTACTCAACCGGTATTGTGGTGAAATCTTCAATTTTTTTTTTTTTTTTTGGATTCTTTATGGAAATGTTTGTTTACTTGATCATGGTGCCTTTTGCAGCTACCCATTGTGACGATTTTGAGGCTTTTGGGGGTGGAGACCAATCAAGAGGTGAAAAAATTGATAGGCATGGATGATCCTAGATGCGAGGACTTCCTGGAGCAATCTTTTTCGGTAAGGCTATAGGCCAAACTAATTCATGCATTTATACTAAAAGGTTTGGACTTTAGACCTATGTTGCTTATGTTTTTAATTAAAGAATAGGTGGTATAAATAGGATCTTTTTTCTTTTGAAAAACTTTAAAAATAAATAGCAAAAACATTATAAAAGTTAAACCATCCGAGATTGATCTACGGAATTTATAGATCTACAAGTTAGAAAGGTTCTTACATCATTCTTGATTGACTTAACTTTGTTATGCTTTTCATCCCTTTTTTGATCAATAACAATATATATATATATATGAAATGGTAACTTGTATTGATCAAAAGCTTTACAGTATAAAAGATCTATACTGAGAAGCGGCTGGGAAAGGCCCCAAAAATACAGCCACCACCCAAAAGAGGAGAAAAACAAGGAGGCAAAGAGGGCTCAAAAACAAAAAGGGAGAGGGAGAGACCGCACTCATGGAAAAGTAACTTCCCTCCAATTGAACATAATGGTATTGAGAGATAAGCCCCAAAAATCTGGAAGGTGGGAGACCCAAGAGGCAACACAAAATTTCGACGAAGAATCGGCTAACCATTTACTCCTTCACTGCAAGCTGTCAAATGCTCTATGGGCATCTATTCTCAAGGAGCTCAACTGTAGTTGGGTGCTCCCGCAGTCCTTATTCGAGTGTTCCAACAGTGGTTTTGCCCGATTTCTACCTTCAAAGGAAAGACCATGTGGCGCCTTTGTTTTTTGGCTTGGATCTGGACGATATGGAAGGAGAGAAACAGAAGGTGCTTTGAAGGAATCAATTCCTCCCAAGAAAACCTAATCAATAACAATAAGTTTTATTAAAGAGAAGAAAACAAGACTATACAAAAGCACTAAAAGAGAGGTTTTTTCCCCTTGAAGAACTGCAAATGCTGTTCCAATGGTAGGTATAGGATCTTGACTGATTATGCGAGCACAATTCTATTTTGGGTTTATACCACCCAAAAGTTCTAATATATGCAAATCTACTAGAAACTTAGCTTATTTACATCCACAACCGGGTTCAGGACTTGATATAAATTGAACTCACACCAGAGGGTTTGAATTGCATAGTAGTTTCCTATGGATAAATTCCATTGTTTAAATGCCACAATTGTCTTTTCAGTTTCAAGTGTTCGAGCAATATCTCTCTTTTAGGTGGAGGCTGCCTTAATAGAGTCCTAAAGTTTCTTAGTTGTTTCAGAATATTTGGAAGCAATTGTAATATTCTCTTCCATTGAGTTCAGTATCTAGTTGATAATCACATGTTTTAGAAACCCAAACTGAATATTTTTGGCTCATTCTTTGATGGCTCTTTAAGGCTCTCATCGATATACCCACGTCTTTTATAGCCATTCTTGTAGAATAGTCCATTTTTTCTTATATAATTGTTACTATTCAATCAATTAGTTATAATCCCAATTCCGAGTGGGTAGGTTCACAACACTAGAAGGGCAGAGAAGTTGAACTTTCTCCCTGTCTTGGATTCCATATCGAACCCTGTCTTATAATATTGTTGGTTGTGGAAATAGTCTTCTAAACTAGATAAAGATCACAAACCAGCACCTAATTATTCTGATTTAAACGGAACACTTGCTTTGAACATAGGCCCTATTAAATTTTTGGATGTTGCCACATACACCCAATAGGGCTATTTTCATTGAACAATGGATTCAGTAAAACTTGTAACCTAATTTGTTTTATGAGCTTAGGCTGAATTATGGGCATTACACAATATTCTCACTGTAATACACCAGTACAGGCGTTGAGGTCAGCAACCTGTTTCAGGTGGATGGAAGATGCCTTAATTAAGTTTCATCCTTAAATCTGTATTATCTTCAGTTTATCTCCAGTAATAGAGATAGTCAGAAGTACCTTATTGGGTCCTTACCTAAACAATACCTTACCAGTTGACGCATGAAGTCAGCTATGGAGGAATTAAATGAATTTCTAAAATTTTGCTTGATATCTATGGATCCTTGTCAGTGTCCCTCAGTTGAACCTTATCCTTACAGATGTAGGGCTTGGAGTCCTGGAATCCTTCAAGAAAACTTGTTTCCAACTTCACAGAACTCACTCGAATTGTACACCTTGTTTGACTGGTTTTGGAAACCCTTTAATTTCGATTTTTCTTCACAAAAACTTTGATTGCCTTCAAATGATTTGTTTGACTCTGTTCTATAGATTATATGATGAAGGACAATTGGATTTAATGAAAAATTGACCTAGTCGACTTGCAGTATATGAGTCCACTAAGACCTAATGTTTGGCTAGGCTTGGTCCAACTTTGTTTTTTTTTTTTTCGATTTGCTCTCGTAAAGTTCTCCATCTGATATTATTCTACTATGAATGTTGCTTTGATACCAAGTTTGAATGATTGATGCTAAGAGATCTAGGCTTTTTTCAAACGGTCTAGGAGAAAACCTAGACTAGAAGAAAAGAACAAACAAGAGAGAGAAAGAAAAGGAATTGAGAAGAGAGAATGAGATGGTCTTTTCCCCTAGGGTTTGGATGACCAGTCTTATTTATTGATCACTCTAAAAAGGGCTCACCCGGTGCACAAAGTGCTCCCCGGAATGGAAAATGGAGTTTTTTTGTCTTTTAGTTAATAAATGTGGTTACTTTTTGACTTTTTGTTGGAAAAGTTGGAGGGAGTTTTGAGAAAAAGTGCTTTTGATGTGATGTTTAGGATGACTTAACTTTACTTGACTTTACTAATCAAGTTACCAAACGGGCCCAATTTGACTTCGGAATCCTTTTGCCTCGTACATGGTTCTATTATGTTCCTATATCCTGTCCATTTCACAACCGTTAATGTTGGGTGGCATACCCATCCTTCTTAAGTTGCCACATCATTAATCATAAGGATTAAGGACCGATATTCTCCGTCACTTCATCTCGGTTAACCATCCCTTTCCATTCGTCCTTGATTTCATTCCATGTCTTCTATTTATTTCTCCAACAAGAAAGACTTTCTTTCTCTCCCATGATATATCCTTTAGAATATTGTTCCACATCTATCCACAATTCCAAGACAGATTCTAAATTTTTTCTTGGAGGATCTTATGTAAAAGTTACACAAACGTTCCCTTAGTCTATAAGTCTGGCTTATATCAGTAGCGATAGAACATCTAATTCCTGCCAAATGTGGGAGTGAACCCCAACACACCTGGGGATCGAACTAAAGGGCAGTTGGAAGAGGATGGAACTCCAACCACTAGGCTATCCCTTTATTCTTAAATGTATAAAGAATGTTCTTTTGCTTTTAATTTCAGCTACTTCCACCTTTAGAGATTGTTTGTTTGTAGTCATTTACATAAGTAAATGATTCTCAGCTACTTCCACCTTTAGCCCGTTTGGTACTTTACTAGATTAGTAAAAGTCAAGTAAAGCCTCTATTTTTCAGACTAGGGGTCTCATCATTAGCACTTTAATTCAAAACTTCCTCCATATTTTTCAAAAAAAGTAAAAAAAAAAAACCTCCTTTTTCCACTAAAAGACAAAAAACCTCCACTTTTTCATACAAAAAGTCTAAAAGATACCATACCAATCAACTAAAAACAAAATACCATTATAGCCCCATTGTATTTTATTCTCTTTTGATTTGATGCTTTACTACACTTTATTTTACATGTAAAATTACCTAACAGGCCCAACAGGGGTTGTTTGTTTGTAGTCATTTACATAAGTAAATGATTCCGAATCTCCAATTTTAACACACTTTATTCTTAAATGTATAAATAATGTTTTTTAGCTTTTAATTTCAGCTACTTCCACCTTTAGGGGTTGTATTTTTTTGTAGTCATTTACGTAAGTAAATGATTCCGATTTAGGTTAAAGTCAAGTTTGGATTTTGCACCTCTTACAAGAATGTGCTAAGGCAGTCTCTACTCTCTCCCACCTGATTGCATTTTTTTTTTTTTTTTTTGAATGTTGCCTGATTGCATTCTTCTAATGCAAATTGTTCAATTTGTTTATTGAACTGAAAAACCCCAAGATGTTGGAACTTATTATAGTAAATCTTCATAGATATTGAGTGATTTGTGAGTTCCAACCTATAGATCTAATTTTCTGCACTTTGTGGGCCCCCAGTTTGTGATCCAAATCGGTTAATATGCACTTTTTGGCCATGCAGGCTGATGACTCACCAAGGGGAAGGGGTAGGCCGGATGGAGGTGGTAAAAAAGGATATGAAGAAGTGTGACTTATTTGAGAATTTAGCTCAAGATAGATCGGAATGGAGAAACATAATTTGTGTAACCGACCCCAACGTAGTTGGGACAAGGCTTTGATGATGATGAATGATAAACATTAAGACGTTTAGTTTTATATCTTAAATCTTCATGGATTTTGAGAAATTTTTGAAAAAAGTCCAAAACATCCAGACACTTGTATAACTGTTGGATGTACTTATTTACTCATGTGAAAATGGTGACTTTGACAAACATGGTAACTTGTTTCGCATGTGTAACATTTAATTTTGAACATTGATGTCAATAAAATTTCAACTACTGTCGATTCACAAACTAATTATATATTTACCTCTATCAGTATTGCTAGGACTAATTTTTATTATTTATTTATTTTTGTGATGAAGTACGGGTGGCCAATCTAGTATTGAATTATTTCTATACGCTCTTGTTACAACTGGCAATATGCACATCGTTACATTATTAATTGATGATAATATAAAGTTTACCATTAAAAAAAAAGAAGACGATAATATAAAGGTCAATTATTTCTTTTGTTTTTAGTTTCACTTTTTTTCTATTCTATCATGATTCATGAGGACTGGAACAATTTATTGATCCGTCTATAGTTGTATTCATCTAAAATTAGTTTCTTCCTTTATGGACTGACATTTTGTTCTCATTCTGATCTAATTTGTGTCAATCTTAGGATCATTGGTTCTCAGAAAAACAGGAGATGAACACAAAGGAAAATCTCTGGAAGTTGGTTGAGTTCCTGGTATTTTCTACCTTCTTGTTTTGTTCATGTTTTCTTCTGGATTTGTGCGCACACATCTTGGTGGTTGGCAAATTGAAAATTTCTGTTTTGACCCTATTTGGTTTGAGTCCAGGTTTGCTGTTTTACCAGTTCGGTTTTAATGTTTCATTTGGACTTCTAATTCAGAAAATTAATAAAAGGTCAAATGTATATTTGAAAAATATTAAAATTTTTACAAACTATATTTATAAATTTACTAAAAGAAAGAAATAATCTGTTGCACTGGTTAATTTTTTTTTCCATTGGATAAACTATATATGTGGTTTTTTATATATTTATTTTTTTTTCTTTTTGGGGTGGTTGGCTTGAGTTTTTACTTTTATGGACGATTTTTGTTTTTTTCCTTTTTCTTTCTTTCTTTCTTTTTTTTTCGAAAGAAGGCATAGAAAACATTTGGGTGAGATATGGCTGAAAGTTAAATCTCAGATTGTCCTTGCAAATTCAACGAATTTGAAACTGAAATGCAGATTTCGGCTGAATAATCTGGATTTTGGACTAAATATGTCGCAGTGCATTGTTTTATTTGGTACAGTAGCTGAATTGAAATTTTGTGTCCGAACTGTGTCACTCATGTTAGATGCACAGATGCTCATGTTCCTACTTATGTACCTTTATGTGGCCAACTTAGATGCCTGTCAAAACATGAGGTGGGTGGATGGGATGGGAATTAGGAGAAACCATGAAATAGGATTTACCCAAAAGTGCGATGTTGGTTAGAGAACCTTAGTGATTGTTTTTAATGGCTGAACTGCTGAAGCGATCTTACACTGTAATTTGAAGGGCAATTCAATTATGTGGTGTGAATGCCACTTAAATAAAAGGAAAACTTCATGCATTTCATTTGATAAGGGAATGATTTCACCCAACATTTCACATGTGAGATGTGAGAACACATGGGAGGTACAACTCTGTTTGCACCTAATCCATTCATTTACACATATAGACGCGTAACCATTAAAAAAAAAAACACATAGATGCGTACATCAATGGTTTTAAATGCGGATCAGATCAGCTAGTCTGACCCGGTTGAACTGGATCTGCTACATGTCACGGTTTGGTTCTACCAACACCACTTTCCCTTGTTGAACTATGTAAACGTTCAAACCATTTAGACGAACCAATGAGTGTAACTGTAAAAAATAATATGTCAAATTATAGCTGAAACTTTAAATTGTTATTAATTTCATTGTAAAGCCTTTCAAAATGTAACTTTTTACTTTTTAAATATGACCTTTTCCATCTTTAATACTTAGATAGCTCCCCATTGTACACCAATTTTCCTCTTTACATGCCATCAGCTTGCCATGTAACCTATAGGAAAAGGGCAAGTTCTCTAACCTTAACCTTTTATTCTTATTGACTTCTAACCAGTGATGCAGACTAAGATCTAATGGCTTTGGATGTAGGAATGGCTGCAAGTCTGAAAACATTTGACCAATCCTAGGGGCCAAGGATCTGAACTCTGAAGTCTAAACCGACCTAGAAACAATGGTGGAGCCACATAGAGTTGAGAGGGGCAATTGCCCCTTCTCAACTTTTGGTGTTTCCTTCAGTATAGGAAGAAAAGATTTTGAATGTTCTTATGCCTAATTTGATCGTATCCTCTTTGCCCCTCCTCAACTTTGTTTCTTTTTCTTTGTTTGCCCCTCAACAATTTTTTTTCCCACCAAGTAAAGAATAGAAGTTTTAGAACACTAGAAGGCAATTTCGTCATTTACTTTTATCCAAAACACAACTCATGAAAGCTATCCAATTAGCATTTCCATTTGAATTATATGTTCTTAATTTCTCCTTTTTCTTGTGTACCTATTCACTTCTGGAGAGAGCCTAGATGCAATCAGTGATCTCGCACATTCTTCATGTGAGTGTACCCACAATGCGGCATACTTGATGAAAATCCAAGCCCCTCACATGGATTTCTTGTGCTATTAATGAGAATTCCTCAATTTTCAATTAACTCAATCTTATGCATTATAAAATGCTATGTTTAATGATACTGTCACCAATATGTGCATTTACATAGGATTGATAATCAAAAAGTAAATTACATCTGTATGATGTGATTATCAAACCCATGTTATGATGTTCAAGAAAATTAGTTAATTTAAATTTTTTGTGATTATAATAAATGTGCTCACAAGTAAATTTGTTAAAATCAGGCAATTTGCAATTATTTTAAAATTCTGATATTATGTTAACTAATTTATTTATGTTAGATTTTTACATCATTTTTTTTAATCAGCAAAAAGAAATTAATTTTCTTAATTATTTCTCAAATTCCTCGTTAAGAGAAATTTTTTGCCCCTCTTTGGAGAACATCCTGGCTCTAATCTGACTTGAAATCAACCTGCCAATACAAATTTATAACAGCTCAGCATTTTATTGGGCTTCAGTGGACTTTAATGTGCCAAAACCCATGAAACTACCCATTGGTTGCCGAGGGTGGCAATGATTCTGGTGGGCCTAACTGGTACAACAAGCAGACTACGTGGGCCCTGCTATCCCTCCAAGCCAGATGACTTCTGTTGGTTAGAATCAAAAGCTTCGTTTCTTCATATGAAAAAAAGAGCTGATTTTCTTATGTTGATCTAAAGTTTAAATTCAAGTTGGATTTGTTTAGTAATAAGACATGCTTATTGAGGAGGTTGGTTAGCGCCTGTGATGATAAACTTCAAATTCAAGTAGGATCTGTGTCTCTAGTTACAAATCAAACTTTGGATGCCCAAAACCCCACATCTTAGAAACTGCAGGATTTAGAAGAAAAGGAACTGAAAATAAATTTCCCTTTTTGTCACCCCCACCATTCTCTGACTTCAGCCGGAAACTGATTTTCCTCAACCCACATTAATTGAAATTGGAAAAGGGAGGGTCTTGATCTTTCACAACAATCGTCCTACATGATTAGAATGCCTCCTGATGACCCCCTTATTTTCCTGGAACCCCATAGCTCTTTGACTATGCTCTCTAACATCAAACTGATTTTATCTTTTTAAAGTAGAGACAACTGAACTTAAACTCTGCAAATAACTTGGCCACCAATTGACAATCAACATCCCTAAGCCGAGGAATATTCCAAGAAAGCATCTTCATTTACAAGGAAGAGATTTCCCCTTAGTTTTTCTCCCACCTGTCTGGTGCCAGCTGCTCCTTAGGGTTATCTCTGCTTTTCTCATGGTTGGTTGAAGAAGCCAACCTGTGAAGTTCTCTAGCTCCTCTCCTCTTAGAATTAGAAACCTCAGAGTCCTTATTCTGTCCTCCCTGTTTTCTCCAAAATCTGCCAGGCCTCCCCACCCTCTCTTGCAATTATCAACAAACAAACATAATGCATGACCACATTGAATGATCTTCTGATCTAGCCACTGGGAATTCTTCTTCTTAAAAGTAAGTGAAGAATCATTTAACCTATTAAAAGGAGTCACATCGTGCGTCACAGGACTCCTTGAGTCAGAAGAGAGCCTACAACGAGCAGCCACATTGGAAGCCATGATATTTGGGGTTGGGAAGGAAACCTTATCGCTGCTGATAGGAGAGGTGGAATTGATCCTATGAGATCTCAGAGGTAGGGCTGGGAGAAATCAAGGGGATTTGGAAATTGACACCAAATCCTTGGATGAAACAGGCCTTACTTTCAGCTTTTTGGCTGTGGGTGCCTTTTTTTTTCTTCGAAGCACTAAGAATCTCACTAGATAGGTCGCCTTTCTTCCAGAAAGAAGACTAAGTAGAAGCAGCCTTATTTAATGAGAAAACGCCTTCCACCTTATTGACGGCGGATGCTTCTTTCATAGGGGCCTTGAGTTTCGGATCACATTAGAGCTCCATCTGCCCCAACAGCTTGGGCATCTACTCGTTGGAGATTGATCAAATCTGGAACTATCTCCCAAGGGGACGACACAGAACAAGTGACTTACTCCACCAGCGTGTTCGTAAGATGCCTGAAAAGGGAAGACCCAGAGGAGCATAGTCTCTCTCGTGGTGCCTTCTCCATCGAATGCAAAGAAACTTATCACTATTGGATGAGTCGTGTGAGAGAGGGCGTCAAAGAAGCGGTCCTTGTCTTGCCACCATCAAAATTCCTAAGATCTCACCCTTCAATAGAGTTGTAAAATGTTTGTTAATGGGAAGAGAACTTTGGCCTTTGCCTGTTCGGCCCACTATCCGAAACATACATCTGGCCCACATTGCCCAACTGGCTAGCTTTATGGGTCTTCTCATTGGCCCAAAAGGCCTTCTCCAAGGCGGGATTTCAAAATTCGAACGGTTGGCACCATCATCTTTCCCCACCCTCTCCTCACCAGCAAAATCATCACCGTCGCATACCATCTTTGGTCCATCAGCCAACTGATTTGCATGGACAGGAGAGTTGTCTTAATGGCAGAAAGAGGGATCTACCTTTTAACAAAACAAAGTATTTTAAATCCTCAACCCAAAGAGGAATCATGGTCATTCGAGGCTCAGCTGTTATAGATCACCTTAATCCGCCCAAATTGTCGATCTACCTTCCTCTTAGTGGTGCTGTCCATCTGCATAGCATAGTTGTCAAGTTCGTTTTGATTCGTACGAAATCTCCGATTTCTTTCGTTTCGAAACTATTACCGAACCGAACATCTCGCATTAAGATGTTCGGTTCATAATTCGTTACTATTGGCCGAAATATAGGGTTTCATAGAGAAGAAACACAAATTCGGACGAACATTACCCGAATCGATAGATTCGGACGAATCAGGGGAAGACCGTTATAGAAGAAAAAAGAATAATTCGAAATACCTGTTTTCGAGTAGAAACACATCATCTTCTTCTCGTTCGACGGCATGTAGGTTTCAAAATCCCCTTCGATCTATAAATTGGGCTCAAAGATGCATGTATCAGGCTATCACCAACAAGATCTTCTTTTTCCTATTCCCCTTTCAATATCTTGAGATCATTAGTCCATTGAAGGTTGTCTGATTGGGCTTCTCCCTCGTCGAGATCTGTCGAGTGAATTACTCCTCCCTAAGGCTGTCGATTGGATTTCTTTGTGAAGCGCCTGGTTGATTTCTCCTTTGCGTGCTTTGCCTGATTTATTTGCAAGAAAATTTGGCAGATCTCCTTCCATTTCAGCTTCGCGATTTGCTGCAGCATCGATGGGTTTCTTTCTTTCTTACTTTCTTTGCAAGTTTCGTTTTTTAAGAGCATGTTTGGTGAAATATGCCTTTTATGGTGTGGTCCAGCCTGCTGAACTGATAAAATAATGGTCCTGATGCGACGGTTGTGATGGTGCCAGAATGTGAGGCCCACTGTCTTCTTTTCTTTTGGCTAAGATAACGTGAGGCCCGCTTTTTTTTGCCTCTTGACTGATGGGCATCAGATAACTCGGCCCACTTTTTTTGCAATTTTCATTTAATCTCAGTTGACTGATGATATGGAATCTGATTTTTTTTACAATATAAACATTGAGTCTCAATTGACTATTTATTTGTGAAATACCTAGTGGCTGTTGCATATTCCATTAAACAATTTTTTTTTTTTGATGAGTCACAGAATGTGAGGCCCACTTATATGGCATTGTACAATTGTCTTCATTTCTTTAACCTGATGATCATAGGCCCACCCATTTTATTTGCTGAAACTGAAACTGATTTGAGGCCCACCTTTTATTTGCTGAAACTGATTTGCACGATGGGCCTTTGAATTAAACTTGAGACCCAATTTTTATTTGAGGGGATGTATTTGAACCTTATCTTTTACAAATTATATCTGTGATGCTTGGTAGAATGAGATTTTCTATATATTTTTAATACATATAATTTTCTTATATTTTCCGAAACAAATTTCCGAATTGAAAAGTGAAATGTCCGAATAACCCGAGATGTTTCATTTTGGAACCAAACCGAAACGGCGTCCAAAACGAACTTGACAACTATGCTGCATAGGTTGACCCACATAGTTGCCCAAGCTTGAACACTTCCTCATTCCAAGCATTTAAAGGAACAGCCAAACAGTTGATACATGAATCCAAGAGGAGTGTGGTGGGGGACCAAGAAAGTCCATCCATCTTTGGAGACCGCAAAATGGAGAGGGTTCAAATGCTTTAGAGGATTTGCCCAATACCTCATTAGCATTATTCGTTTGAGGAAAATTGGAGCCAAATGATTAGGTTGTCGAGGAGCTGCATTTTCATTGGTACTTAATCCCAAACGGACTCGAGCCACGGCTTTGCTTGAAATAAACCATCCCTGCACTCTTTCAAGAATCCTATCAAACTGGAGAAGAGAGATTTCTTTTTAACTTTAATTCACGAGAGGAGCTACGCACTCCCCATTTATGCCTCCTCCCATGATCCAACACACCATAGCAGAGCTATTTGCACTTATAGCCTCAAGATCACAAATCTTACTTACACCTAGAAGCTCGATGGTGGTCGGCTACTTCCTTTGTAGGGACCTTACCGAAAAAGGCAGGAAAGTCGGGACCACTGGCAGAAATGCCGACAGGCACTTGAGGATGAGAGAAGTTCACCTGTGTCCTCCTTCCTCCCAAGATCTACCGGATGCCAAATCCACGGCCCAATTAGCTTCCTTTTTGGAAGCAATTTTCACAAATGCAAACCCTCTGGATCTCCCACTTTTTCAGTTTAGAGGGATGAAAATATCAACTAGCTTTTGAGTTTTGAATAACATTGCCTCTACTCCAGATTTCGGTACCTGATCTGGCATATTGGAGACAGAAAAAGAGCTATCTCTGATTTTTTGCAGATGTCTAGGTAGGGGATCCTTATTTGAGACAAGTTGCCCAACTCTACCAGGGTGAGGAAAGCCATTGGTCTTCCAAGCCCGCGTTCTTTTATTTTTCCAAAACAGTCCCTGACATTGGATTTTATGGACAAATGTGGACTATATAGGGCCCACACTTTGATTAAATCATAGTAGGACCCTTGACCTTGAGGCCTTCTTGGATCCCTCAAACTGGTCCATAAATCCCTTGACAAGCAGAATTATATTCTCAATTTCTAAATCTTCATCACGGTCTTAGTTTGAGTACATATTTATCGAGGAGAACGGTAGGTGGTTGTGCTGATTTAGGTAGGGGGATCATAGAGAGGAGTTCATTTGGGGCAGCTTTTGCATAATGATAATTACACAGCAGCCTTTACTTTTTCAGTTACGGCTTGTGATTTCTTGAATATTTAAGGTTAGCAGTTAGATCTGAGTTGGATTGCTTTTCCTTTGCTGTGTTTATTTTCTGAATTTGCATCCTTTGCGTGATCAGATTGTTGGCCATGTGCTGTCACAGCAATCTGCACATATAGATCACCTTTTAGTGGGCTGATCTTCATCATCAGGCATTGAGTATTTTCCACATTTGTATTGTATTGTATAACACTTGCGTTTCGTGTTTAATTTCTAATATAGTAAAATGTACTTTACTGTTGAAATAGTTTTTTCCTCATTGGATTATATAATTATGTTAAATGAATTCCTCTTTTCATTTTTATTTGCTTGAAAATAGTAATCTTATGTGATATGCATTTATAGAAGTTTGCATTGTGTTCACTTTGCACTTACGTGTTTATTATTATTTTCTAAAATCTTGTAGGTGAAGCCAAGTGTCGGAAATGAAGAGGTTTTCTTTGACATGATACACATCTTGTGCTTTTCTCTTTTTTGGTAACAGCTTTAGCAACTTTTATGACTAATCTATTTACCATTTACCTCTCTGCCTTGTATTTGTTCCTTCTCTAGGTTTCACTTAAAACTATTCTTTTTGAAAGCATTTTCCCCAATATCCCGGTGAGTCGTGTCAAATCTTATGTTCTTTTGGTATCCTATTATTCTAGATTCAGTTTTTTCCCTATTTGTGATGGTTTCTTATTCACAGTCCACTGGAGACAATCTTCGTCCCAAATGCCTATATCTTGGAAGGATGTGGCGGTACATGTTGGAAGAAATTATATATCCAGGTGCCACAGAAAATAAGGTAAATTACAACAGTTCTTGTTATGAAAAAGTGTGGTGCCTTCTATGTTTTATCACACTTTCACTTTCAGGTTTCTAATGTCTTACCTGCAATGTTTGTGGTGGGTGCAATTGTGTACTATTGGTTTAGCATTAATAGGTAGTAATGTTGTTATTTCTTCTATTATGGTGATTTCTAGGGTTTTCTCCCGTGATGACTAGAAACCCTAAGAGGAGAAAATGTGATAAAATTGGGAAAAGTAAACTGAATTGGGAAAAATCAATCTTACAGTTGCAGTGCTGGGGCTGGGTAGCACACCTATATATACGTTATTATATTTCTCGGAAGTACTGAAAACGCCCTCACTTTCCTATTTTACAACACATTTATATTTTCCAGAATTGTAGACATGTGTGACTCATCTCTTAACAATCCTCAAGCTGGTGCATTGATATATACCCAGCTTTTGTTTTGTTTTTTTTTTAATAGTTGTACCATGTGTAGCTTGGACAATGTCAGTGATGCTTGTGATTTCTTCTTGGAACTACCCCAGTAAGTAAATCTTCCAATTGCTCATATGTATGCACATATTTCATCTCAATCTTCTCTGTTTTCAATCTTTCCTATAAGAAAATGGGCATCAACCATGGGTTACTCTAGAGAAAACAGACGAATCTTCCTTCCCAATCACATTACAATTATTTCCAACCATAGAGATGCTAGATTGATTTAATTATAAGCTCAAAAAGGGCAGAGAAATCGGCAAGAAACTATCCTAAACCACTTTAAACAGATTCTGCAGAATATCAGTATGATTACTAAATAGAATAGCTTGCTAGAGAAGAAATTTAAAATCAGAAAATTTGACTTGCTTGGGCTTTCAGACTTGCCTGGATGTTTTCTCCTATGGGTTACACGTGGCCCATCTTTTTTGGATAGAACTCATGAAGGTCATTACCCACTGTGGGCCTTGCCAAAGCAGGGTCTTGGGGGGGTCCAGACTGGAGACCGACCTAATTTTTGGCATATTGTGCACAAAGTGGCTGCTAGCAGGACTCAAACCACGTTTGCATGCATGACAGCCTCAGACTTACCATTCCACCAGAGCAATGACCCTTTTGGATAGAACTCATTTGGGCTGAAAATAGACCCATGGGCAATCTCGTTGGATGTGGGTTGGGCTCAGTTTTAGGCCCATTAGGGTTATTGAAAACCCAGCCCAAATAAACAGTTAACCTTCTGTATTTTCTGTTAGAAATTTCTCTTCTTGCACTTTGGTGTTCTGTTGTGATGAAATATCCTCTATTGTTGTAAATTACTCCACATCGGAGGCTGTTTGGGTCCCTAACAGGTCTGAACGGTTCATTCATGGGTTTGGACCCCATTTGCTCAATCATAAACCTCTATTTACTATTTAGGCTATTGCTTTTGCATTTATGGTACGTACAGTATTATAGTACGGTGGTTCGGCAAACACCATGTCTTGGGTGATTTATTTCAGTGGTCCATGGAAGATGCAGTTCCTATTCAATGGGATTCATCAGTTAACGCCCAGCATATTAGTAGATCGCCGAATTGGATGGCGGATTGTCTTGCTAAACAAGGGGTTGATCGTTTGTGCAACTTAAGTTTTATTGTCATGTACTTTGGGCTGGTTTTCGGTATACTTCTCTTATACCGATACAGCACTCTGAGTTGTCTTATTGTTTTTGTTTTGGATGAAACCTGGTCGTAACTTTCTTTCTTATTAATATAGTCCTTTGTTACCTTTAAAAAAGAGATTATACAATCTTCATGTGACTTACAGTCTTTATATTTTCTAACTATGCATTATTTTGAACTTTTGGTATGTCTTGGTTGATTTTCATTGGCATATTGATTTTCAGAAAATCCCACTGACTTTTAATTATTCTTTTCCATTGTTTTTGTCAGGATGTTGTATTGGAAAAAAATGAATCAAATCAGGATCGGAGACAATCACATACATTATAACATAAAACAAAATCTTTATATGAAAAATTTGTCATTGTTGCTACACATTTTTCAGGAAGCAAAATTCAAGCAAGTAGAAACACGTCTGTGTCATTACCCATAAGGATTACAGTCATATCCAATTTGGTATTTCTCTAAAATATCTCAAATCTATACTCCAGGATAGACATGGCAAAATATAATTCATGTAGCTGATCCTAGCTTAGTTGGGCAGGACTTTTGATGATGATGATGTCGTCTCATGTCATGTCTCTTCTGCATCTTGTCTTCAATTCTCCTCTAGTCCTCTGCATCTTCTCCTTTGAATTTTGATCTCCTCTAGTCCTCTCTTCATCTCTTCTTTCAATCTGCACTCTCTATTGCAATCTTCTCGTCCGCATTCCACTCTCTGCTGCAATAGACAAAGACCTCCCTGTTCCCTCTCCCCATTGCGGTTTATCTCCCAGCTCCTGCTTTCCACTTTCATTGCCCCTGCAGCTGGCAGCAAACTCGGCTGAGTGCCAATGACTATTTTTCTTTACTCTGGATCCTCTACTGCTTCTGCAGTATATGACTCTGTCCTGATTTTGACGCAATTAGATTTTCTAGGGGCCAACTAATCCAAACCAGAAAATGCCAGCAACTTGTGTATTGCTCAGAGAATTACCAAAAAGGCAGAATCAAAATACTGCAATGAACAAACAGAAATTAACCGAAACTGACCTTAGGAGCCTTCTTAATGACCATTAGTACCACAAGCCACCAGGGAAGAGGTATGTTGACTTGTTTTTATTGGTGATAGAAATGCATTCATGATAAAGGGCTATGATGTTGACTTGTTTTTGTTGGTGATAGAAATGCATTAGTGATAAACTATAGCGTTGAGTGGGCCTGCTGTAGATGGGCCCAACTGGAAATGCACGGCGCATTTCCAGGCCCAAACTTTTCAGTAGTTGGGTCTAGAAGTTGAATTTGGTCTATTACAAATTTCGTGGTAAATCATTCTTGGAAATTATCATATTAGGGTTTTTCTCAGAATAAGATTTCCTATATATATTATTTTTCGAAATCTAATTCCAAAATGGCCAAAATATTTCAGTTTGGACTGTGGAGGCCAAACTGAAATCGGCTCTGAAACGAAATTGACAACTATGGATTTGGGCCCATCTGGGTGTGGGCTATGTAAATTGCCAGCCCAGCCTGGCTATGTTGCTACCTCTATACATCTTTTGATGGGTTTTTAGATGTGTATGCAATACTATGCATTTGTTGGTGTTTTGGTGTCTTATCTGTTTTTCCACCGTTATCTTTTCCTGAGTTTTCTAAGGGTTCTTTTGTTCGTGTTTAGGGTGGTTTGTTTGGGCCCTTCCTAACATGTTGCAACTTTTTTTTTTTTTTGGCGCAATAAAATTTCCTTTTCCATTAAAAAAAACCAGATGCTGAATAATCAAGGGATCTGCGATTTTGTTGACTTGGTTTATCTCATATTCTCTATTAAGTTGTTAGCGTTGGATATTGATTGATTGCATGTTATTCAACCATAGAGTTCTTGGTTTAATATTAATGTCACCTGGTGTCACAATTGAGTAGTTGTAGGGTATTTGATAAAGAGGTCCTTTATGTCCATCCTCTTTACCGAAAAGTAGGCAGTTAACGTTGATAATTTAAAGAAGTGAATTGAAAAAGGTTTTTCTACAAAGCCTTTGAAGTAGTGCTCCTGCATTGGGTACTTTCACATCTTTAATTTCTATTTAATATTTTGAAATTTATAAGGCCGGGCTTTCAGGTTGGTTTTATATTGGACTTTTTTGGGGTTTCTGGTATTGTTAATTGATTTGTTTGGACTTATGGTGTTTCTTTTATTTATTTATTTATTTTTACTTTTGTTAAACGCTTCTCATTTGGTGATACTTAATTATGATCTGATTTTTTCCCTTCTTTTTTATTCTTGGCATTTTAATTTCTGTCATTGAATAGTTGCATCTTGTGTTTTTTCTAACATCTAGGTTTTTGATGATTTTTCATTTGGTTCTTTGGCTAGATTTATTTCCTTTATTTGCCATCGCAGAGTTTTGTATATGTGCTTTCCTGTTTCATTAATTGTGTGCTAGAAAAAGTTCGTAGAAACTCATTCCTTTCTTTGTCTCCTTTTTTGAGTGAAGCAGGTTGTTGCCTGTGGATATATGTGATTAATCATGCTTTCTTTTATAATTTCTATGGCAGAATTATGTAGGGAACAAGCGGTTTATGTTGTCTGGGCAATTAATTTCTCTGCTTTTTGAGGTGACATATTGCACTGTTCTATATTAACTTCTAGCTGAAAATGAATTGAGTAATTTGGTTCCTGATCTCTTGATTGGAGCATATCTTGTAGGATTTGTTTGAAAAAATGTGCTCTAGAACCAAAAAGGCAACAGAGTTAGCACTTACGAATCGTTTTCGTTTGGGCAACATATCTAAGGTAAGTCCAATTATTAGCACATTTCAATACTTCTGGTAGATTTATTATTATTGGATTGGTTAATGATAAATGAAATTTAATACTAAAGTATGTGAACAAATTTATAATGCCGTTGAAGTCTAACAAGGTCTCATGGACGCTGTAGGTCCACAGTCCACTAATGACATGTATTTAGGCAGTGATATAATGCTTTTATACCTGCGTGCCTTTTTTAGCGAAGCGAGGTTGGATTGTCTCATTAACTTTAGTGTCCACATTATGTAATGTCATGGGAAGTGGTATAATGCTCTTATACCTGCGCGCTTTTTTTTATTTGCTGAAAGGGTGGAACTGGGTATTGTTGCTTTGGCCAAGTCTTGATTTTTCGACGATCATGTAATAATGGAGCATGCTTTTGACAACAGTTTGTTTCATGCCCAATTATCTGTCTTTTCTTTTTTTTGAAGTTGATCCATACTTGATTATTAGATATGATTTTGATGCAGCCAAGGATGCCTAATCCCGATTGATTACAAACCTAAACCACAAATAGCCAAGGAAGCCTAATCCCGATTGGTTATGAGCCTAAACCCCAAATATTTTCAATTAATAGAAAATCAAATGTAAAACAGGGGAGAAAGATGGAAGATTGGTTACCAAGGATTGCTAAATCCACTGTATAATGCCTTCAATCCAGTGGGCGTGCACTCAAGTACTCAACCAAGGAGGAGGAGGAGGAGGAGGAGGAAAATAAGTTCTGAAATATGCAATATCAGATAAGTTATCCAAGATGCGGCTTAATGTCCCTTTACGATGAGTATTTGTAATGCTTGAAAAGCTCTTCGAGTTGGCGCTGGCGGGGGAAGCTCTTCATTCGTTGCTAAGACGGGGTCCCAGTGTCAGATCTGCTGATTCTTAGATGGACTAGTGAACGAGAGAGGAAGCGAAGAGAGAGAAATTTGAATAATTGGCTGTGTCCCTAAACAGGGGATGACTCCTCTATCTACTTAGCCTAATCAAAGGCTTTAATTACAATGAATGAAATACAAAGGCCTTAATTTTAATAAATGAGAGAATAAAGGAAATTAAAGCTAGCTCTATACATGGGATATTTGACCAAATCACATTAGTTCCCACACGTGGAATATTATCTTTACATGGAGCTAACTGGGCTGGGCCCTTTTCTGATGGCTCATCATAGTCCTACACTTCCCCTCAAATTGATGCGGGGCGTCACAAAGCATCAATTTGGATAGCAGATAGTCATGACGATTTCGGGGCATTGCTTTGGTGAAAAGATCAGCCAACTGGTCATGTGATGAGACATATGGCAGTTGTATCATGTATGATATCAGAAACGACTTGTTGACGTATGAAGTGGCAATCTATCTCAATGTGCTCAGTACCCTCATGGGCATATTGTATTCTTTGCAATTCCAATGGCACTAGTATTGCCGGCGTACAGTGGAAAAGGACTGGTCATGAAGACACCAAAGTCTCGAAGTATCCGACGAAGCCAAACTATTTCGCTACTTGCTGATGAGATAGAACGATATTTGTCTTTTGCCGCAGATTTAGAAACAGTAGCCTCCTTTTGCATTTCCATGAAGTGAGAGAGTTGCCAAGGAACATGCACCAACCCGTGGTATATCTATGGGTATCCGGATAACCAGCCCAATCACTGTCGGCATATGCTTGTAGATGTAAAGAGGATGTAGAAGGATGGCACGAGTGCCTTTAATGTACCGAAGGATGCGATTGACTGTAATAAGATACGGCTTGAGAGGATTGCTGGCAAATTGACTAACTGTATGCACAATATGAGAGATATCAGGCCGAGTCATAGTCAAGTATAGTAGACTACCAACCAAGCGTCGAAAAACTGTGGGATCCTCAAGCGGAATCCCACCAGCCTTACCAATTTTCACATTAAGCTCAAGAGGTGTGTCGAATGGTTTTGCATCACTGAGTCGCGCTGATTTGACCAGCATATTTGGTTTGAATAATGTGAATACCATCCTTGCTCTTAGACATTTCTAGTCCCAGAAAATAAGTAAAAGCTCCGAGGTTTATCATCATAAAGGTGTTCATAAGATGATTTTTGAGAGCAGATATTCCCGTAGTATCATTACCACTTATAATTATATCATCAACATATATTAGAAGAATCGTACACCCATGTGATGTGCATCGAATGAAAAGAAAGCTGTTACTCGGACTTTGATAGAAATTTGCTAGAAGGATGGCTGAGCGGAATTTATCAAACTAGGCACGATGAGCCTGGTTTAGGCCATATAAAGACTTTCTTAGCTTGCAAACATGCTTTGGAGGGCATGCATACCCCGGAGGTGGGCGCATATAGACAATCTCATGGAGATCTCCATGCAGAAAGGCATTCCATCTGCCAGATAGGCCAGTTACGCACGACAATAGTAAGCAACAAACTTTAGTAATTTTAGCAATTGGTTCAAAGGTTTCTTCATAATCAATTCTGTATTCCTGTTAAAAACCTTGGGTGACCAACCTAGCCTTGTACCGATCAAGACTTTCGTCGGATTTAATTTTGATGGAGTAGATCCATATCTCAAGTGGAATTTGCTTTGAGAGCAAGTAATTCTTCTATCATCGCATCTTTCCAACATGGAATGTTAGAGGTTTGTGAATATGAGGTGGGAATAGAAACAAGATCTAAAGGATTGAACAAAACAGGAAAACCATATCTATTTGGTGGAACTGAAATGCGACTTGACTGTTGCAATGGAGGTGGGTCAGGAGGAGGATCATCACCTGAAGTAGGAGGCGACAGGAGAAGGCAATTTGGAATAGGAGCAACATGAGGCTTTGGCTTTGGATGACGAACATAAACTTGCGTAACAGGAGAACTTGATGCAGGAAACATAGGAATATATGAAACTTGAATACGAGTGTGATCAGGATGAAGGGAATAAAAAGGAATGTGTTCCAAAAAGGTAGCATTCCAAGAAGTACGGAGTTGTTGATCCTTGGGGTCATAGCAAAGAAAACCTTTGTGTTCATCACTGTATCCAACCCAAGAAATATACAATGAGCAGCTTGAGGGAATACGAGTGTGATTAGGATGAAGGGAATAAAAGGGAATGTGTTCCAAAAAGGTAACATTCCGAGAAGAATGGAGTCGTCGATCCTTGGGGCCATAGCAAAGAAAACCTTTGTGTTCATAACTGTATCCAAGAAATATACATCGAGCACCTTAGGGGACAACTTCTTGTGCTCAAGTGATGGGAGATGGACAAAGCAGAGACACCCGAATACCCTCAAATGTGAGTAGGAAGGTTGATGACCAAATAAACACTCATATGAAGAGACCTTTCTAAGACAGAACTAGGTAACCGGTTAATGATATGAATAGCAGTATGAGTAGCCTCACACTAAAACTGAGGAGGGATGAGAGATTCAACAAGACGAGTTCTAACGGTTTCAAGAATATGTCGATTCTTTCTTTCCGCGATCCCATTCTGTTGTGGTGTGTGAGGACATGATTTTTGGTGAATGATGCCTTCATCGGAAAAAAATGAAGGGAATTTAGAAGATGTGTATTTGCCCCCTGAGTCAAAACGAACAATTTTTATAGATTTCTTGAATTGGGTCGACATCATCTTTTAAAGTTTCTGAAACATAGGGAACACTTTAGATTTGAATCTTAAGAAGTATGTCCAGGTGTATCGACAATCGTCATCAATAAATGTAACATAATACTTATATCCCATCCTACTCAAGTGTGGGGCAATTCCACAAACATCTGTGTGAATAACATCAAAAGGTGAAGTGCCACTTGAGTAATGAACTGGAAAAGGTAGCACATTGCTTCTTGCTTAAATAACAATATTCACACTTAGATTTAGCAAATGTAGAAATAATATTAGCATTGACAGAAGTTTCCAAACAACATGTTTAAATAAAGAAATCAAACGAAAATTACTCAAATGACCAAGGTGTTTATGCCAAGTGGTCCACAACTTATTTAAAACACCCATGGTAGAAGCAAAAAAAGAACTAGTCCCCATACACAGGAAAAACAGCTTGCCATGGTTACTCCCTGTCCCTATCACCTTCCCAGTTTGCCGTTCCTGTTTAACACAACCAGAAGAAGGGAAATTAACCAAGTAACCACAATCAACTAGTTGACCCACATAATTCAAACTTGCAGACAATTGCGGAACAAAATAAACGTTGGAAAGAGAAAAAGACTTGTTTTGAGGGATTGAAAGCTCTAAGGATCCTATGCCAGAAAGAGGAAGATGATGACCATTTGCAATTGTTATGGTTTCATGTCCAACATAGTTGCAACTTATAAGTGTCTTGTAAATTTTGTGCCACAAATGTCATGTGGTTTGAGTCTCCTGAGCAGGGTTTAAAATAACGGCCGTTACCGTTTCAAATTGTTGTTATCTATAAGCTGTCTAATAGATACAAGATTATGAGACAAAGAAGGAACCACAAAATTATCATGCAAAGTGAAAGGAAATAAGAAGAAAAATGTCACTGCCCATCTCCATTGGCAGTACACAAATGTGTCAAACTGGTTTATAATTTAAGGTTAGACATTTTGTTGCATTGTGGTCATGTGCTTTGATACATCGTTGTTGAGATACCAGTTTGAGCAAGGAGAGGCATTATCAAAGAATCTCTTGGCGGATAGTACGTGTAAATCTGTTGTAAGGCATCGGGACTGGAGTGTTAACAAGTGGATTTTGAGTTCTGTTTCTCCCCATGTTCCCCAACTCTTTGTCCTTACACAACAGCCCTGGGGAGTGTGGTCTCATTTGCAAAAAGTGTATCATCAAGAAAACTATGATGGAAGATTTCAGCTAGAAATTGAAATGGGAGAATATAGACGCGGTGATAAATCCATCCAGGAGCATTATTCTAGATTTATGGTCCTTTGGATTGAATGTAGTTCCTTGTTATAATCAACTGTTCAGGCTGCTGCTCTTTATGCTATCCAAACTGTTCATGCCACAACACAGAGGCACCAATTTCTGATGGAACTTAGAACGAATATGAACCTGTTCATGCAAGTCCAATGAACTGAGTCCATCACCTACTTTGGTTGTCTGTTTAAAAGAACTTCTTAATGAGGACGACGGTGTCCGTTCACAGATCCTCTTAACAGTTTTTAATGGAGGAGCATAAAACTTACTTTGTCTGTCTAAAAGAACTTCTTAATGAGGACGATGGTGTCCGTTCACAGATCCTCTTAACAGTTTTTAATGGAGGAGCATAAAACTTACCCTTTAGTGGCTTTATTGAAGTTTCGGACATAGCCTTATATACATTTGATACTAGGAAACAAGTTGACCGTAATATTGTGAAATCATAGTTCTATAACTCTGAAGAATTTTGCCATTTTGGTAATTGATGTAAGAGAAGGAAATTTGCATTGCTAGAAGCTTGGGCATTTCATTACTTTTTGATGCAGACACCCTTAGAATGATAATGCTCATGATTTTCTAGCCACCAATAATATATCTTCTCCATCTACTGTGGAAGGTCTTATGCAGTCATTGAAATATACCATATCTACTGCTACTCTCTTCACATGTATGAGCGAAGTTATTGTTGCATTTGTTGAATCCCAATAGTATTATATCCAGAGATTTGTGGATGATTGGCAAATAAAAATATAAATGACTAGAGGCTTGAGGTGCTTGTTTTATGTTCATTAAGTGTAATACATGTAGACAGAAGATCTGGGTTCATCAAGACCATCAGGATCACACACAAAAAATCTCCTTAGTGCCTCTTTGGTTGCAAGCATTTTGGGGCATATGAAGAATTTTAAATGCTATCCCCTGAAGTAGAATTCCAAAATTATCACTCTCTTTCTGCCCCCCCTCTTTCTGCCCTCTCTCTCTCAACGCGCTCTTCCTCTGTTGATCAAAGAAAATTTTTCCTTCAGTCTTATCTCTCTTTCGATCAAAAGAATTCCAAAATTCTCAAGGAAAATGAGCATTCTGAAATCCAGAATTATGAGAATGCTGCTGGCCAAAAGTGACTTTTCACATGGCCAGCAAAACAAATTGTGTCTAAACCTGCATAAACAGGGAATTTGGAATTCCCAGGCAACCACGACATTTATGTCAGGAATTCCCAACAAAGGGAATTCCTTGCAACCAATCAGGCCCTTAAGATCAACATGGAAGTAAGCATTCTTCACTTCCTTCCAAAAAATGATCCATTATTTAATTGTTGCAACTGCAATCAGGGTACATATGGCTATTATTTTCAACTTTTTTTTTTCTTTTTTAAAGTGTTGTCTCACTTTATCATTTTCATGCGACCTCTTGCAATGAAAATCCTCGAGATGTCTAGTCTGAATTTGTCAGCAAACAATCTTTCTCCGCCACATCAATATTTTGAATATTGGCCAAGGTGGATGCCTTCTCTACCTCTATGCTTCTAAATTCTATTTTCATTCTTCTAATTTCTCCTTCAGCAACTTCAGTTTCAGATACAACCAAATTCTTCCTATCATTTATCGGGTAGTCTGCTACCAATCACAAATCATAGTGTCAACCTTTAATTTTTTTTACCTTGCGCCTCACCTGATGTTTATTCCATCAGTGTGTTGGGACAAATTGGCAACGGTCTGTGTTGAGGCAGAATGTGTTCCAAGTTGTAAGCAACAAGGTCACGATACCTTTGTCATATTAAGCTAGTCCCTAGGTTGCTTCTACATGTAGATCGAACTATATTACCCTAGTCCATCATGCTTCAAATGTGAAAAACACTTAATTAGTGACATTGGTTTAATGTTCTTTTCCTGAATTCAGCGGTTTCTATCTTTATTTATATCCATTGTGTGTGTGTGTGTGTGTGTTTTATTTATATGGGCCATATAAAATAATGCATTGTAAGTCCCGCCCCCCTCCCCAATTTTTTTTTTACTCCATTTATTTATTATTTCTTCCTTTTAGGAAATAGACACAAATTGGATTACTCATGGCCTTGAATGGGCCATATCTACTGGTAACTGGAATGTCAAGAAGTTCAATATGAAAATGAAAGGTGTGACCCAGGTCAGTTTGTTTTCTCATCTTTTTTCATGCTTTTGATTCCTTTGTTTCTGTACTAGCAAGAATTACAGTGATGCTCTTTTGCAGGTTGTTTCTAGAGTCTCGTTCATTGGTGCTTTAGGACACATGACAAGGATCCATTCTCAATTTGAAAAGAGTAAGAAGGATACTGGATCAAGGTTATTGCATCCAAGCCAGGTGAAAAGGGTTGTATTGTTATAAGTTTCTCTCTGCAAGACGAATTCTTCCTCTTCTTTAATTTCTTCTGTTTCTTCAATTTCTGTTTCATATATTATTTTCACCTTTCTCTGTACTTTCTTTTTTCTATGTTATTTTTATGTTTCTCAGTTTGTTGCATATTAGAAACAATTTCCCCCAGATTGTTGATCTTGTCTTTCCTTTGAAACAGTGGGGTATGCTTTGCCCTTGTGACACCAGTGAAGGTGAATCATGTGGACTGGTGAAAAACACTTCTCTAATCACTCATTTTACAGCTGAGTCTAAGGCTCATGAATGGATAGCCTCGGAGGTAAATCCTGTGGACTGGTAAAAAACCTTGTGATACCCCTTTCATTGCTTGAAAATTAAGCATCTGTTTGTATTCTACTTGAAAATTTCATCACGGTCATTTTGGGAGGTAGCTATGATCATGTATACTCTGATATTCCATTGGTTTTTTTTTTTTGAATGGTGAAATGCATTAATCAAAGCAAAGAAGTACAAAAGGCATATACTATGATGCAAAGAGAAATACAAAAGAGGTAAAAACACCATCCAAACTGAACAAAAAGGAGACAGAACAGCTCCAATGCAGGCCAAGAGCCCAAAAAAAGAACAGAAAAAAGCTATTGAGAAACCACTTCCCTCCATTTAAGCAAAATGACCTCCGCTGGCATACCCCTAATATCTCGCATAATAGAAACCCATGAAGCAGCGAGGAATCTGGCTTTAGTAGCAACGACTAATGAAGGTGAAGAACAACCTTCAAAGCACCGCCTATTTCTTTCCTTCTAGATTGCCCAAATGTAAGCAACAATGGGCGACCACCAAAGGATTTTTCCTCTCTTGGACTGAAACCCAAACTTCCAGGCATCAAAAAGCTCTGAAATGGACTGAGGGATAACCCATCTACAACCAAAACTCTGATATTCCATTATGAACCTTCTGGATTAGAAATTTGAATGCTATTATTGTTGGGAATAGGGATATATTTGATCGGCAGGGGGTTTTCTCACTCGTGCATGATTATAAAGGTTGCTCTGATGGATGGATGGATGCATATCAGTTATCATAGTTCAAATGATGGGCCATCACATTTTGTGTCGGAAGCATTGTAGGACATAGTGGTCCATACCACAACATTGTTTTAGTGTCCACTATCATTTTGCTTGATATTATGAACTTGAGCAGTTGCTGATGGTTATTAACTAATCAAGTTGCCCGATCAGTGTATATTAACCTGCCACAGCCACAATACTTGCTGAATCCTTGTCAACCTCTTTCTAACTAGTTTCCATCTCCCTATTGGCCTGAAAAAGAATTCAAGAGGTGTTTGTGATGAAAGACCGTGAAAACTAGCCTAAGATGGGATTCAGAGATCACGTAACAATTAACATGTATAAATCAATTTATTACGTACTACTTATTCCACCACAAGTTATGCAGAATTACAAATTAGTTTTTATGCGACAATGTTAGGCCTAGTCACAATCCCACAAATGCTGGTCCTTTGATTTTGATTGAGGTTCCCAATGGAGGACTCAGGCTCCACTGGTGTAGGGATTACCATATAAAAAATCAGATTATTCTTGATCCTATCAAGGATTTCACGAATAGTCTGGGCTCAAATTGGAAATTTCTAACAAGTTGTATGGTTAGAAACCAAAGGGATTCAAGCAGTTCAGCAATATGGTATAAGTGGAAAGCCAGAAAACAATAGGGGTGGGTTTGGTTAACTCAAAACAGACAGTATAGGGGTTTGGTCAAAAGGGAATAGATCATGGGGTGGCTTGATCAAAGGGAAAATAGGGCAGGGGTGGTGTTCGGCCAATGGGAATTTAGGAGAGGGTGTTGGCCACGTCTGCCAAGGTTTGGAACAGGCACGGGGAAGTTTTGGCTAGGGCAAGGATGCCCTTTGGTGGATTGGGTTGGGTTTATGGAGGATTCAGGGGATTATCAGATATGGTTGGAATTCAAATGAGAAAGAAATCTACTTCTCAACAAGAGAATGTAGAACAATAGAGAAATTCCTTGGATTTGCACCAATTGACTTCACACCAGATTCCAATCACTGGAGAGATCTCAAAAGTTAATTCTTTGTTAATGTGTCCAGTAAAATGCAAAAGAAAGCACTACAGTGAATATTATTAAGACTTATTAACCTTTGATCTAATCCAAACCATTAAAACACACCAATGTATAGGATTAGTACATAAGCAACTTAACTGAATGTTCCTAAGATTTGCAAAACAACCCAAACAAAACAAAAAAATAAATTTAGTATAAATCCTAAAGTACACTCAAGTTGGACCCAATGGGCCCAACTCGCTCTATTAGCAGCCCACGTGCTTCTTTCCAGGGTGGGGCCTTCAAATTTAGAGAGAGAGAGATGAAACACAGAACAAGAGAGAGAGAGATGAATGTCCTCTCCTCCTTGGATCAACTGATGTATATATAAGGGTTTAATACCCTAATTACAATCAATTACAAATCTTAGATCCTAAAATTAAGGAACAACTTTGACTAATTACAAAGCAATAAGTGGGTAGTAGGTACAGCTTTGACTAGTGGGTAGTAGGTATGACTAACAACTTTGACTAATTACAAAGCAATAAGTGGGTAGTAGGTACAGCTTTGACTAGTGGGTAGTAGGTACAGCTTTGACTAACTACAAAGCAAGAAATGGGCCAAAATGGATGGGCCTGGATTGACACCCCCCCCTCAAATTGATGCTGGGGAGTCATAAAGCAGCAATTTGGAGACAAGAAATTGATGTCGAGGCCGAGGAAGTCCCTTAGTGAAGATATGAGCAAACTGAAACTCTGTAGGGACATGAGGTAGCCGAATGACATCACGCTTATATTCATCTCGAATAAAGTGGCAGTCGACTTCGATATGTTTGGTGCGTTCATGAAAGACTAGATTTGCAGTGATGCGGATAGCCCCAGTATTATCAGCATGCAATGGAGCAGGAGCAGTTTGAGCGAACCCGAGTTCTGAAAGAAGTCCACGTAACCATAAGATCTCAGAACAAGCAGAAGACATGGCCCTATATTCTGCTTCCGTGGAAGATTTGGACACCCGTTCTTGTTTCTTGCATTTCCAAGAAATGAGAGAATTTCCAAGGTACATGCACCAACCAGTAGTAGAACGGCGTGTGTCTTGACAGCCCGCCCAGTCAGCATCCGCATAAGCGGTCAGATGAAGAGGATTATCCTTTGGATAATATAGACCACGAGGGACAGTTCGCAGTAGATAGCGAATAATCCGCTTCACAGCTGCCAAATGAAGGTGGCGAGGAGCTGTCATGAACTGGCTCACAAGATTAACAGCATAGGATATGCCAGGTCTAGTGATGGTGAGATAGACAAGACTTCCCACCAGGCGCCGGTATATATGAGGATCAGAAAGAAGACCGCAATCATCTTTACTCAACTTGAGATTGACCTCTACAGGTGTATCAACAGGTGAAGAATCATGGAGGTCAGCCAACTCGATAAGATCGGATGTGTATTTGTGTTGATTAACAAATAGACCTTTCTGAGATTGATGCACCTCTAAGCCCAAAAAATAATGTAAATGGCCCAAATCCTTCATACGGAAGGAATCCTTGAGAGAAGCTTGGAGAGAGTTGATCATACCAGCATCCGTGCCAGTGATAATAATATCGTCAACATATACGAGAAGCACAGTAACACCAGTAGATGTGCGACAGAGAAAGAGAGATGGATCATAAGGACTCTGGGCAAAGCTACTCTCGCATAAGCGACGCTGGAAGGTTTCGAACCATGCCCGAGGAGCTTGCTTTAGACCATAAAGCGATTTTCGCAGGTGACAGACAGTCCTCTTTGAGGGAGGGGACACCTTGTGGTATCCGCATATAGACTTCTTCTTGCAGATCCCCATGGAGAAATGCATTTTTGACATCCATTTGGTATAAAGGCCAGGAGTTAGATGCAGCAATGGCGAGAAGTAACCGAATAGATGTTATTTTTGCCACAGGTGCAAATGTTTCCTCATAGTCAATGCCATACTCCTGATGGTTGCCGAGTGCCACAAGTCTAGCTTTGTGTCTATCCAAGGACCCATCAGATTTAAGTTTGATCGAGTAGATCCATTTGCAACCAATGGGTTTAACTGTTGAAGGACAATCCACAATATCCCAGGTGTGATTCTGATCCAATGCATCCAATTCCTCTTTCATGGCCTAGTTCCAACAATCTTGTTGTACAGCCTGCAAATAAGAACTAGGGATAGGGACAGAAGATAGAGTTGTCATCAAAGAAGTATGGGTAAATCCATACCTCTCAGGTGGTCTAGAATCTCTGGAGGAGCGACGCTGGGCTTGAGTAGGTGCGGAACCATTGGTCGGCGGAGGATCAGGAGGATGACCATCTGCAGTGGTAGGTTTTTCCCGTTGGTGATACACAAAATCAGGACTAAACCTAGTAACAGTTATTTGATCCGTTGGTTGATCCGAGAAACCAGGTAAGAGAGTTGGTGAAGATGGTGGAGGACATTCGATGTGAGTCGGGAATAAATTCTGATTTTCAAAGAAAATAACATTGCGAGAAACCCTGATACGACGTCCAATGGGATCATAACAAACAAAACCTTTTTGATTGGTGGCATAACCCAAAAACGCACACCTGCGAGATTGCGCGGTTAGTTTTGTTCGTTCCGGGAGAGGAAGATGAACAAAACAAACACATCCAAATGTATGAAGGTGATCAAACACAGGTTGTCGCTCAAGCAGTTTAAAATAAGGTGTGAAATGATCAATGGTAGGTGATGGAAGACGATTGATGAGATAAACTGCGGTGGTGAGGGCTTCAGTCCAAAAACGAGGGGGAACGGAAGATTGAATGAGAAGTGTTCTAGTTACATCAAGGAGATGTCTGTTTTTTCGTTCCGCAACTCCATTTTGTTGTGGAGTATACGGACATGTGCGTTGAGAAATGATTCCTTTATTGGTCAGAAAAGATTGAAAATCATTGGATACATACTCACCCCCTGAGTCTGATCGCAGAATCTTAATGCATGTGGAGAATTGGGTTTCAACATAGCTTAAAATTTTTTTAAAAGCATGAAGAAAATCAGACTTGGAATGTAATAAATAAAGCCAAGTAAATCTGCTGAAGTCATCAATGATGGTGACAAAGTACTTAAAATAACTATGAGAAAGAGTCGGAGCAATGCCCCAAACATCACTGTGAATTAAGTCAAAACATGCAGTGCTCTGTGTGTTAGAGTGTGGAAAATGTAAAGTTTTGCTCTTTCCTAATTTACAAGCATCACATTCAAACGTAGCAGAATCAATAGGTTTATTTAATAATCCAGATTGAAATAAAGTAGACATTGTAGAGTCATTCGGATGACCAAGTCTATTATGCCACAATCGAGAATTATTCTTAAGGAAAAAACAAAATAACTGATGAGAAGAGTTATTCGGAATAAATGAAGACACTGGTAAAGAAAAAAGCCTTCCACGCTTAGGCCCCCTCGTGATCACTTCCCCCGACGTTTGGTCCTGCAGAACACAACCAGAAGGAGAAAAGGGACATTGCAGTTATTTTCAACAAGTTGACCCACAGAAACCAAATTGGTAGCAAGATGAGGAGAAACTAAAACATTGATTAATGGTAAGGGGCTATGGGTATCACCAACAGAGGTGATGGGATGATGATTTCCATTGGCAGCTTGGACAGTAAGATGACCAGTGTAAGGAACGACATTTTGTAATTTTAGGGCTGAAGTGGTCATATGGTTACTTGCACCAGAATCTAAGTACCAGGTATTCGAAAGAGATGAAGCAGTACTTGCGATGTTCATGGAAGCTAAGGTATTGATGATCATTTGGTTACCATCTCAGGAGTGAGAGGAGCTGGTGACGCAGATCGTGAGGAACCAGGTTGGGAGGAAGGATCATGCTGCACAGAACCACTGAAGTCAGATGAAGCATATGGTGGAGTGGTGACTGTGTAAGCACTAGGAGCTGACTGCACATTGTAAGTACCCGGGGCTGACTGCACATAGTTGCGGGAAGTAGAATTGCGAGTCTTCTTCCGGCATTCTTCAATAACATGACCAGTGGCCTTACAATACCGACAGATTTTTGCCTTGCATTGATTTACATAGTGTCCATATTTTTTGCAGTTATGGCACTGAACTTTACTGATGTCCCGAGGAGGTTGTTTGGCTGTTGCAACATAGGCAAACGGAGCCTCAGCAGATTTCTGTTGTTCCAGAGTAAGTTTTAGTAAGTAGATGTTCTTCTTCCCGCAGAAGTTCCTGAAGACAGGCATCCAGGCTGGGAAGAGGAGCCCTGCTCATCAAGTTCGATCTAACTGTCTCAAACTCCAGACGAAGTTTCATAAGAAGCTGATCCCGATGACTACTTTGCTGCAATGGAAGCAATTCCGGTAAAAGTGCGGCAGATACCGTGGCGAACTTAATCTCATCATATTCAGACCACAGGCGGCGGAAGCCATTGTAATACTCCTGAATAGTCTGGGTGCCTTGAGTGAATTGAGAGATTTCAAGTTCCAATTGAAACTGCCGAGCATCATTGCCTTGTTGATAAATTTTCTTAAGATAGTCCCACATTTCACGGGCAGTTTTGCAGGGTTTTAAGTTGAGAATAAAATGTGACTCAACAGATCCAAGCAACCAAGTCTTGATTTTAGCATCCTTTGTCTTCCAAGCTAAAATCTTTTTATCATCTTCCGTAGGTTGAGGTTCACATCCATCGATGTGTGCCCAGAGTTCTTTTCCTTCCAAGTAAATTTGAAATTGGAAGGCCCATGAGGTATAATTTGTTCCATCGAAACGAATCAGGGCTATCTCATTTTTTTACATTACTAAAAACTAGTAATTACACAGAAATAAGTCCTGAAAGAAGACAGACAAGGAGAACAAGTGGAGATCCTCTATGTTCACCGTGGTAGTCCAATAGAAAATAGACCACAGCCAAGATTTGAGGAATAAGGATGGCCAGACCAGTGCCCAGACAACACAGGGCAGAAACCAGAACAGTAGATAAAGGAAAAGAAAAAAACAGCAGCAATCTGTAGATGGAAACCTCAGCAATCTAGTAGCAAACACTAATAAATAGCAGGAAATAACAGCAGCATGCAATAGAAGTCACTAGAAGTTGTTAGCGGCATCAACCGTAAGTAGCCACAGTACAGGAAGCCAAAGTTGTCCCTGTCGTCAGTGTGTAGATGCACACGTGGGCCCCACTTGATGATCTTGGCACAGATCAGAGTGTGGGGATGGAATGAGAGTAGTTTTATACAACTACTGGCTCTGGTCGCATGAAGATCAAATCCAGATCCAGGATTTTGGCCGGCCGAGATGAAAAGTATTGAAAAAGAATGAATATTCACAAAAATTGGTAGAAGACCTACCTCTGATGATCAATAAATCATGAAAAAATAGTCATAAATCCAAGAACCTCCAGGCGACCAAGATGGTAGTCTTCCGCTGAGGAATTGGTGATGATCTCGGGTGGGCCACGTTTGATCTGAGATGATCATGGATGATCCGACTGAAGAGAATGATCACAGATGATCATATACTGGGCTTCCAATGTTTGGAAGATGATTTAAGAGAAGATCATAGATCACAGATGATCGATCTAGCTCTGATACCATGACAAATTTAGAGAGAGAGAGATGAAACACAGAACAAGAGAGAGAGAGATGAATGTCCTCTCCTCCTTGGATCAACTGATGTATATATAAGGGCTTAATACCCTAATTACAATCAATTACAAATCTTAGATCCTAAAATTAAGGAACAACTTTGACTAATCACAAAGCAACAAGTGGGTAGTAGGTACAGCTTTGACTAGTGGGTAGTGGGTATGACTAACAACTTTGACTAATTACAAAGCAATAAGTGGGTAGTAGGTACAGCTTTGACTAGTGGGTAGTAGGTACAGCTTTGACTGATTACAAAGCATGAAATGGGCCAAAATGGATGGGCCTGGATTGACATTCCTGATGTCATGCATATGGGGTCTTTGGTCTCTAATCAATCCAAGTGTGGGTTCTTTAACAGATCACGTGGATGTGATCTGGCTTGATCTGCCGTTGATCTATGATAGAATCATGATCCAACAGTGGATCCTCTCTGAAACCTTCAACCGGGACCAAGTAAATATCATCCAACCATAATGATATTTGTGCAGGGTCCCTCTTCTTCCTCCTTTGATGGGTTTTAAACTGCGATGCTCTGATATCCTCATCAGTTTGCATCTCTAATGTCCCACCTACTTCTACGAGTCTCGGTTTGTATTTTTCAGCCCAGTCAATGAGTTTCCAAATTCCTTAATTTGTGAGAAATTATCATAAGCTAGTAATCAATTTAGTTTTGATGTTTTGCTGTTGATTGATGCTTCATTTTCTTAAAATATATTCTCGAGAAAGAACCCTTCAAATTCCTTTCTAGGGTGAGGCTTATTTGCCAACTAAACCTTGATATGTCAGTCGGCGAGGGTGGGGGGTTGTTTGGGGGTTGCTGATGACTAGTGAAGATTTATCATCTTTCATTTCTAGTAAGCTATATGATCATGTTGAGAGGGGCACTAATACAAAACCTAACCTCTTTTTAAAAAGGCCCTTGCCCCATCTTGCTATTTTTTCTGGTAAGGAATCCGGGAAGACCAAGCGACATTATAGGTCAAAAGAGCGTGGCCAAATTCTTCTATCATACTTCAAAGATTGAATGAGTGTTGAACTGTCATGACGACAGTGTGGCTTGAGAGAAAACATCAAATCTCCTGGATCAAATTGATAGAATTGAAGTTGTAGCCCACAAAACCTAGATGATAGTTATTATTATTATTTTTATAATGAAGGTATCCCCTTGGTATTAACCCGTTAAGACACACATCCTCTGGACACATGAGCTCGCGCCACACATGCACCGGATAAATTTGGGGGACTCGAACACATGATAGTTATATGTTGCATTCCTTTATGCTTTGGTAAATGACATTGTTGCATATTATACCTCTTGATTGCAATACTTTCTGTTGGGGATATTCTAGTTAGTATAGTCCTCTGGACTATTGTTATAGCTGTTGCTGATGCAAATCACTGTTGTAACTTAGTATATTTAAGTGGCAAGTATTGCTATTAAAATCCTATGATTTGTATCCTGACTCTTGTGATCCATATCAATCCCAAGGAAAACTATTTTGTATCTATACCATGAAACCCATTTACCGTTGAATCTTAGGATTATGGTTTGATTCTTATGATTCGATTCATGATTTATTGAATCTTACGATTCATGCGATTTGTCGGGGTAAGAACAACCATGACCAAATAACTAATATTAGTATTTTTTTTCTTTTTTTGTTTTTCAATGTTTCTCTTTTTAAGAGGCTATTTCGAGACTATAGTCTACTGAAGCCACCTAAGACTTTGTGGGGTTTTAAAGGGGTTTAGCGGTTAATATGAAATAGGCATGTGATTGAAGTGTTTAACCATACATGTGTTTTCATTGTACATTTTTTTAAAAAAATTTCTTTGTAGTTTTTCTTTGCCAACACTTTTTAACTTAATGAGGCACATCCCTAAGCTTGTTAAATTGATAGTCTGTATTATTATTGTTGTTGTTGTTTGATTTAAGGTTATCAAAAGAAAAAATTGTAACCCGTTTATTTTTCCTAATAATCATATCTTAAGCATATGTGGCTATCCAGATATTTATACATTTACATATACATCTATAGGTACATATACATCTATATATATGTATGTATGTCTGTATATGTATGTGTATACATATACATACATCTATACATATGTATATATACATGTACATATGCTTATGTATATATGGAAGATGCTCCTATGAGAGCATCTCTCACCTTACTATTGACAAACTCACGAAAGAACTTGAAGAATATTCACTGAGATTGTATTAATTTTGTATGTCTTTCTTTTGAGAATCCCTCCTCAATATATAACCATTTACATGCCTTAATCAAGGCTCTAATCTAGGAAAGAGTATCAATTACAATTCTAAGTTTATAGAAACAATAACTAAAAAGGAAGATACATGACTATGTACAGTGTGTCATTGACCCAAGCAATCCACGTGAATATAGGAACTGGGCTGGATCCCTTTGATGGGTCGTGGGACTGATTAACTTGGGCCTGATTAACACCCCCCCTCAAATAGATGCGGGAGAATCAACGAGCATCAATTTGCCAACCAAGAACTGATGGCGTGGTCGTGGAAGAACTTTGGTGAGAATATCTGCAATTTGAAGCTCATTGGAGACATGCGGAAGGCTAATGACATCACGTTTGAACCCGATGTGTTTGGTGCGTTCATGAAAAATCGGATTTTCAATAATCCGAATTGCACTTGTATTATCTGCATAAAGGGGGTAGCTCATTTTGCTGGAAATCCAATGTCAGAGAGCAGACCTCAGAGCCAAAGAATTTCGGAGCATGCAGTAGCCATGGCTCGGTACTAAGCCTTGGTAGAAGATTTGGAAACTTTTTCATGTTTCTTGCATTTTCAGGAAATCAGACTATCACCCAAAAACATGCACCATCCTGTTGTCGATCTGTGAGTATCCGGACAACCAGCCCAATCGGCATCTGAATAAGCTTTGAGAGATAGAGGATTGTCGGATGGAAAAAATAACCTACGAGTCAGAGTGCGAATAAGGTACCAAATGATGTGGCGTACAGCAGCCATATGAAGATGACGAGGAGCAGTCATGAACTGACTCATTAGGTTGACCGCATAGGAGATATCAGGACGAGTGATTGTGAGGTAGATCAAGCTACCAACTAACTGGCGATATGTGGTAGGATCGAGAAGAAGGTCACCCTCCTCTATACCGAGTTTGGCATTTAGTTCGATTGACGTATCTACTGGAGCTGAAGCAGTAAGGCCAGTCAAGTCAATGAGATCAACCGTGTATTTGTGCTGATTGAGAACTATACCTTTAGTCGATTGATGAACTTCAAGACCGAGGAAATAGTTTAAAGGGCAAAGGTCCTTCATGTGAAATGTCTGATGAAAAGAAGCTTGGAGTTCCTGAATCATTTGTGCATTTGGACCAGTAATGACGATGTCATCAACGTAGACAAGTAGCACAGTAATCCCGGATGGAGCATGATGTAGAAACATAGAAGGATCATACTGGCTCGGATGAAAATCCAAGCGGATAAGAGCATCTTGAAATATCTCAAACCATGCGCGAGGAGCTTGCTTCAGACCATAGATTGAGCAACGAAGTTTGGCAACCATACCCTTCCCGGATGAGTACCCCTGAGGCAGATGCATGTAAACGTCTTCTTTGAGATCGCCATGAAGAAACACATTTTTGACATCCATTTGATGTAGAGGCCAAGACTGAGATGCAGCAACAACAAGAATTATGCGTATAGTGGTCATTTTGGCGATAGGAGCAAAAGTTTCATCATAATCGATGCTATATTCCTGCCGATTTCCAAGAGCGACAAGGCGTGCCTTATATCGATCCAATGTGCCATCAGATTTTAATGAGAGAAAAAAATCCACTTACAGCCAATAGGTTTGACACCCACAGGAGACTGGACAATATCCCATATATGATTTTGCTGTAAAGCCTCCTATTCATCTTGCATAGCCTGGTTCTAATATTGGTGCTGCACAGCCTGAGAGTAGGATTGTGGGATGGACGAGGAAGACAAGGTGGCCATCAAGAAAGTATGTGAGAACCCATAGCGGTCGGGTGGTATCAACATGCGAGTGGAGCGTCGCAATGAAGGATGGTCAGATGGACCAAGTGCTGGAGGTGGACCAGACGCTAGAGGAAGATAAGGAGGGGGAGGCACGGTAGGCGCTTCCTTATTTTGTCTATGATACACAAAATTAGGATTATATCGAACAACCGACGTGTTGTCAGAAAAACCAGGTAAAGACACCAAGGAGGAGTCAGGAGGATTAAGGTGTTTGTGAAAAAAATACTGTTGTTAAAAAAAAACCGACGTTCCTAGAGGTACGGATGCGACGAATGTGAGGATCATAGCAAAGAAACCCTTTCTGGAAGGGTACATAACCTAAAAAAGCACACTGAGCTGATTGAGCGGTTAGTTTGGTTCTCTCAAAAGGAGGCAAATGCACAAAGCAAACCGATCCAAAAACATGAAGATCAACATAGGATGGAGATGTTTTGTACAACCAGTAATATGGGCTCTGATTTTCAATAGAGGTTGACGGCATACGATTAATAAGATGAGCTGCAGTAGCTAGTGCCTCAACCCAAAAACGAGTAGGAACCGATGATTCAAGAAGGAGGGAATGAGTGACATCAAGGAGATGCCTATTTTTCCTTTCGGCTACTCTATTCTGTTGTGGAGTATAAGGACAAGTTCTTTGAGAAGTAATGCCTTTGTTTTGTAAAAATTGTTGAAAACCAGAGGACATATACTCCCCGCCCGAATCAGATCGCAAGATTTTAATGCAGGTGGAAAATTGATTTTCAACATACGCTAAAAAAACTTTAAAAACATTAAAAACATCAGATTTGGAATGCAGAAAGTAGACCCATGTAAACCAACTGAAATCATCAATAAAAGTCACTAAGTATTTATAGTGAGCGTGAGAAAGAGCAGGAGCAATTCCCCATACATCGCTATGAACTAAATCAAAACACTGAGTGCTGTGAGAAGTGGAATTAGGAAACGGAGGAGTTTTACTCTTCCCGTTTTACAAGTAGCACAATCAAAAGGCACAAGAGAAGAAAGGCCAATATATTTATTTAATAAACCAGAGGTTAACATAAGGGACAAAACTTTGGAATTAGGATGTCCAAGTCTTTTATGCCACAATTGGCAGTTATCTCTAATAGAAAAACAAAACACATTGTTGTTAAATATATTCCTAGAAAATTTAGAAAAATCCAGCGGAAACAAGCGTCCACACTTAGGCCCCCTCACGATCTCCTTCCCGAACATCCGGTCTTGCACAACACAACTAGAAGAAGAAAATGAGATGTTAGAATTATTTTCAACAAGTTGCCCAACTGACAATAGGTTTGAAGTTTAATTGGGACAAATGTAAACATTTTTCAATGGGATGGGACCAGTGATATCTCCGAGAGCAGTAATGGGAACATTGCCTCCGTCAGCAGTTTGTATTTGAAGATTGCCATTGTATTTTGTCACATTGGAGAGAGGGGTACGGGAATACGTCATATGATTAGACATCCCGGAATCAAGGAGAAGATGAAGGTGAGTTACCCGAGAGACCAAAGGCAGAGAGGGCATTGACAATCATTTGTTGAACCAATTCAGGAGTTAGAGATGATGAGGGCCCAGGCTTTGAGGGTGCAGATGTAGGAGAAGGCATAACTGAAGAAGCAACATAAGCATGCGGAGTCTGAGACTGTGGAGTCTGATACCGCGGAGCCTGATATCGTGGAGTCTGATACTGCGATGATGGACGTTGTGGGCGGCGGCGACATTCGGAGATGATGTGTCCCGACTTTTTACAGTAGCTGCAGACTTTCTGTCTGCATTTAGATGCAAGATGCCCAATTTTTTGACAACTGTAGCACAGTGTTTTGCTCAAGTCTCGAGGCGGAGGTTGAGAAGTCTTATTTGCTGAGAACGCGACTGAATAGGTCTTAGTCTTTTGTTGAGCAATATAAGCCGAGGTCGTAATGCGCCGTTCTTCGCGTAAGAGTTCATTCAAGCAGACATCCAATGAAGGTAAGGGCATCCGATTCATTAGGGCAGATCGGACACTTTCATATTCATTCCGCAGTTTCATCAAAAACTGATCGCTTTGGTTAGAGGCCTGAAGATCTTGGATCATTGTCAAAACATTATCAGCCACATCCGCATACTTAATACTATCGTATTCCGACCACAGTTTTGGAATTCGGAATAGTTGTCTTGCACCGACAAGGTCCCTTGTGCATATTCAGCAATCGCACATTCAAGGTGAAATTGACGCGCAGAGTTGTCTTAATGGTATACTTTCTTCAAATGCCCCCACATGGCTTTAGAGGTTGAGTAAGGCTTGAGATTCATTATCAAATTTGGCTCGACGGATCCTTGAATCCAAGATTTGATTTTGGCATCTTTAGTATGCCAAGATGATATCTTCTTTTCATCCTCAGTGGGTTTAGGGTCAGTACCAGAAACAAAACCCCACAATTCCTTAGCTTCTAGGTAGATTTGGAATTGAAAAGACCAGGCATGGTAATTTTTTCTAGTGAACTTGATCAAAGTAACCTCAAATATTTTCATTTCAATGGTAGATTGGAAAAAATTTGATTGAAATAGTGAAAAATAGTAAGCAAATCAAGCAAAAGTATGAAAAACTGTTTGTGAGTATAGGAGCCAAGATCCAACCAGGCAGAGAAGGAAAAAACTCACGTCAGACCAAGAATAGGGAAAAAAACCCCTCTGACGGCCTTGGCTGGTGCTTCAGATCTGCTATGTGGGCCCCACAGATGGATCTGAACACTGATCAGATGTTTGATCTGAGAAGCCACATTATTTTCGCACCTACTGGAACAGGTTTGAACCTATTCCGCTGAATATCCAAGATTCTGGACGGTCTTGATGGAAACTTGTGTAATATTTTGAAATAACTCAAGAATGATCAGAAAGACTACCTGGAGGTGCTGAAAAATCCTGAAAAAAATCGCCAATAATCCTAGAGATATCAGGCGACCATGACTGTGGTTTTTGGAGATTGATCTGATGATCAGGGGTGGGCCACCTTCAAGATGGAACTGTAGGAGATAGTATATGATGCTGGAATTCCTTGAATAGATGCCTGGATCTGTTTTCTGCACGAGAGAGAGATTTATTCCTCTCTTATCCTATTGCCTTGATGCTTTGGAAGATAAGAACTAGATTTTCTTGAGCCTAAGCTCTGATACCATGACAAAGTCATGAAAGAACTTGAAGAATAATCACTGAGATTGTATTAATTTTGTGTGTCTTTCTTTTGAGAATCCCTCCTCAATATATAACCATTTACATGCCTTAATCACGGCTCTAATCTAGGAAAGAGTATCAATTACAATTCTAAGTTTATAGAAACAATAACTAAAAAGGAAGAAGCACAACTATGTACAGTGTGTCATTGACCGAAGCAATCCACGTGAATATAAGAATTGGACTGGATCCCTTTGATGGGTCATGGGCCTGATTAACAACTATGAGAGATAAAGGTGGGGGCCCTCACATTTAAGTTGTTGACATTGGATATGGATGTGAGGGCCCCCACCTTATCTCTCATAATAAGCTGAGAGATGCTCTCATAGGAGCATCTCCATATATATATATATATATCATTTTTAGTATGTTAATAGATGGCCTAGGAGGCTAGGATAGACCAGGATAGAGAAATGGAATTCATGTCATGTAGCTGATGGATTAGGCTTTCATGATGATGATGAGTATTTGTGTTGTAGTCTTAATTGTATATATTATGGCACTATGGATGGATTATCTACCTTTTCTATTTTAAGTTACGATTCAATTCATCTCAATGAACGATTTGGGTTACAATTTCAATTTTCAGAACAGTGGTGGTGAGCACTACTGGAACTGTAGCTATCTATCCCTCTCAAGTGAGCTCTTTCTAAGAAGCATACATTCAGATGAAGGAATACCATTCATCAAATATTTCTCCCTTTGTTTGCTTTCTACTGGTTATTTGCTGCAACCACAAGTTTGCATGTTTGAGCCATGTTACCAATAACAATATCTATGCAGAATCATTATTGTTACTCTGCAGTTATTTAGAGATTATGTTACTATTTCAAAAGGGGGCTGCTATCATTGTTGATCATCAGATTTCTGTCCGCACTAGCTGTCCAAGCACATTCCTTCACTTAACAAGAAGCCATACCATCCAAACCGAATCACAAGGGAAGGCGGGCCCCCTTTTGCATAATCAACGTTTTGGTGAAGGAACACCCTGAAAACTCTCCCGCATGATCGTAACACGAATTTTGTCTTCTAAATCCCTTAAAATAAAAGCTTTTGTTTTTTAGAATGTTCGCATGACTCACAATTATAGACTTGTCTGTGCAACAAGGAGCACCTTTCGACTGTGCTATTGGCTCTTGTCAAAATAATTTTTTTTAGAAGGTCCAAACAAAGAGTTAACCCTCTCCTAACAGGAAGAGGCTTTGAGATGCTGCTGTTTCCATGTTTGGGGCTTATTCAATTTCCCTAGCTGGAGCTTCTTGTTGAATTCTGTGGAAGAAGCTGTGGTGACTGATGCTTTTAGTTCTTTTAGAGAACAATATGTTCTTTGCTTTTCAATCTATTTATCCTGTGCAATTTTCATCCCATCTGAAATGGTGTGGGTGCCCATCATCTCTTTTTACAACAACTTCTCATTTTATGCTTAGAAAAAGGTTCCAGTAAATAATGGTTTTTGTCAAAGTTGCTAGCCAGTAATCCCAAAACCAATTGGTGATAGGAAACTGCACAAACAACTACTTAACACCCCCCCTCGGGCGGGATACCGCCCGGATCTGAAGCACACTCCCGCACAAGAATATAACGCGGCATGAGGCCTTTTTGCCCTGCGCATTTTGCGCCCGCACAAACACACAACGCGGCATGGGGCATTTCTGCCCTGCGTGGTTTCGAACTCGAGACCTCAGGCTCTGATACCATGTCAAAGTTGCGAGCTAGTAATCCCAAAACCAATTGGTGATAGGAAACTGCACAAACAACTACTTAATAGTTTTGAGCATTCTTGCTGTACTTAATTAGTTTTGTTTTATTATTTAGAACCGTGTAATCGTTCTTGGTGTGGTACTGGTTTTTAACACATGTATGCTGCATTGTTCTCTTTAATATAATGATAACTTCCTTTTATTCCTTGGCAGTTTTTACATAATGATATGGAGATCTTATCCACCTTTTCTGCCGAAGACCTTCTTTCAGAAGATATTTTTTTGGTTATTTTAAATGGTACTGCCATTGGCAAAGTTAGAAGGCCACAGGTATATGATGCCCTTGTATTATTTAAGCTGTATACATTTTTCATTGTTCTTGATTGTACTTTTTGTTCATTTTTTGTAGGATTTTGCTAATACTATGCGAGAACTTCGAAGAAGTGGTGAAATTGGGATGTTTATATCCATCCATGTACATGAACTGATGGTAAATTATTCTGCTTGAACTTTTAAACATTCACAAGTTTTGTTCTAATGACTAGTACTACTTTTGTCTATTCATTGTAGAATTAGAAAACCAATTTAGTGCTAATTTAAATACCATATGGTGGTGCTACTAGTCAAAATAGATGTCTTTGATATGATATTAGTGGGTGGATTAGCATAGCTGTGAAACTCGGTTCTGCTCGACTGAATTTGCCGAAGCATTTCGTTTGGCAGGGAACCGAGGAAAACTACTCCATTTAAACAATCCGTCCAAATTTTGGACTGCTAAAGCCGAAATGGCTGAAATCTGCAGTGCTGGGCAGAAGATAAAGAAAAAAGGAAAACGGAGACGGGCTGGTTGCAGGGAAGAAAAACGGAGAAAGCAAGGTAGGCGGGGAAGAGAGGGTGTGGGGCAGGTGAAGGGAAGTACTTGACTTCCTAGCCACTCGCCGTGCCATTGTTGCTTGCCCTCCTCATTATCCCACCCCCCACGTTCTCGTTCTTTCTGTTCTTTTCTTTTATGAGCATTGGCATTCTTGGTAAATTGGTGGAGATCCCTCTTTGCCCCTTTATTTCATTTCGTTTTTTTTTTTTCTTTTTTCTTTTGGTTTTTTTTTCCCTATGTTGGGCTACTTGCAGTGTTGCCCACCTCTTTTTTGTTTTTTTATTTTATTTGCATTTTTATGTTTGGCTGCTGGTCTTATAGCTGGTCTAATCCCTCTCCTATAAACTAGTAAGTTTGTATTTGAAGAAATGCAGCCTATCCGAGGGTTTAGCCTAGGATTGTTCTATTGGAGAAACAAAACTCATTTAACCAACCCTAACAGTTTGGGCGAGGATTTGGCGGTGATGATGATATTGGGCTAGTGGTCCAATCGGCCCACCTTTTTTTTTTTTTAAGGCCATGTTAGGCTATTGGTAAATTGCATCTCACCTTATTGAATATTTGGGTCCCTTGTACGGAAGTAAAATAAATTGTCCTAGCCATATTTGATCCCTAAATTGAAATGAAATAAATTCTCCACTTATATTTGGGTCCAAGTTACTAATTAAAAAAGTATATATATATACATATATCCAATTATCTATTTATAGAATATGGGTCCAATTGCTATTTCACTCTAATACGAAATGGATTAGCCAAAATTCACTCAAGAAATAGGGCCTTCTCCAAATTTCACTCTATTAGAAATGTAACCTAATGCTAAATTAATCAAATATAAAATTTTTGTAAGAAAATTGTAAAAAGACTCCTTGAAGTTACGTATTCTTTGAAAAAGGACAAAATTCCAAAAATTGGCCATGTAGAAATAATGAAATCTGTTAACTTATATATTATTTTTAAACTTAAACATTTATTTTATATTTTTTCATATATTTATATATATTTATGCACGTATGTATGTATGTATGTATGTGTCGTCGTCATTGTCTCAACTATGTTGGAGTCAATTAGATGAATTTTGTTTGTCTATTCCTGTCTATCTTGAGCCTAATATTTGGATACTTTTCCTCAGCAATGCCTTTGCTGTCCTGCATTGGAGTTGTCCAAACCATCTCAAATGGGTTTCCTTTATTTTAACTCCCATTGATTGATGCTACCCCAAAATGCTCTCGAAGGAGCTCATTTTTTATTCTATCGTTCCTAGTTTTACCACAATCCATCTCAACATTCTCATCTATTTTTGATTCAATCATTTACCGCATTGAGAAGCTTCAAAGAGACTTCCTTTGGCATGGCCGTGAGGATTCTAGAAAATTCCACCTGGTAAATTGGAAAACAGTATACTCCTCTAAAGACTCTGGTGGTCTTGGAATAAGACCTTTAAGAATCATGAATCAGGCTCTGTTGGGTAAATGGCTTTGGAGACTTGGAGAAGATTCAGAAGGCCTCTGGAAAAGAATCCTGGTAGCAAAATGGCTTTGGAGACTTGGAGAAGATTCAGTAGGCCTCTGGAAAAGAATCCTGGTAGCAAAATACAAAGTGAAAAGAAATGGCTGGGAAATCTCTCCTCCTCCGCGAAGGTGCTTAAACTTCTGGAAAGGGATATACAGTTCCAAGGCTTCTTTTGCCCATTCCATCCGTTACTGCTTCGGCAATGGAGAGAAAATTTCCTTCTGGCATGATGTTTGGGCTGGAGAGACCACTTTAGCGCTTCAGTTCCCTTATCTCTATAGTTGTGCCAGAAATCGAAATGGTAAGATTAGAGATTATCTCGTGATAAGCACTAACAATCAATTGTGGTGGCCTATTTTCAGAAGGAATCTGTCCGAGGCAGAAGAAGCTAATCTCTTCAATCTTTTCGAGGTGTTTAATGGCATAGATGGCTCTAGAGAAGGGCAAGATAGTAGGCTATGGATCCCTTCTCGTGATGGTTCTTTTTCGGTGTCTTCTTTCTTCTCCGCCTTATCGACAACTTCAGTGGCTTCTCGCAATTGGTCTTCTTTATGGAAGATCAAGGCCCCTCCCAGAGTCATTGCTTTTACTTGGTTTGCTCTTCGGAAAAAAAATTAAACTTTGGATTATCTTCGCCGCAGACAAATCCTCCTTGTCAACGCTTGCCCCCTCTGCTTAGCGGACGAGGAAACGGTTAATCATCTTTTGCTCCATTGCAAGCAGACGAAAGCCCTATGGTCTGCAATCCTGGACGAGTTCAATTATAGTTGGGTCATGCCGTAGTCCTTAAACGACTTGTTCCACCAATGGGCTACCCCGATTACTACCTCCAAAGGGAAGATCATGTGGCGCCTTTCTTTTTTGGCTTGCATCTGGACAATTTGGAAAGAGAGAAATAAAAGGTGTTTTGAAGGGATTGTTTCATCCCAAGAAGACTTAATCCTTAGAATGAAATTCTGCGTTGCATCGTGGGTCTCCTATCTTCTAGATTTTTGGGGCTTATCTATTGATGCAATGATGTTCAATTGGAGGGAAGTCACTTCAATTTGATTTGGTTCTCTCTTTCCCTCTCCTTGTTTTTGTTTCCCCTCCTTTTGGGAGGTGGCTATTTTTTGGGGCTTATGCCTGGCCGCTTCTCAGTGTATTTCTTTCCCCTCCTTTTGGGAGGTGGCTATTTTTTGGGGCTTATTCTTGGCCGCTTCTCAGTATAATTCTTTCATAATGTAAAGATCTTTTGTAAAGTTCCTTGTTTCTATCAATACAAGTTACCATTTCAAAAAAAAAGAAAAAAAAAAAAACATTCTCATCTATTATACACATATTTTGTGCATGTGTTGCTTCTCGGTTGGCCAATACTTTGCTCCATAGGCCATAACTGTTAAAAATTTCCCTTCAATCTTGTTGGTATGTGCCGTCAGAAAACACTCCAGAAGCAAGTCTTCACTTCAGCCATCCCACTTTTATTTATTTTATATTTTTATCGAACGTAACTCTGAAATGTTTTGCCCAAATTTTGAGTCAGCTGAAATTTTTTGGTTTGGTGGCTAAATTGGAATTGGGTCCTATTCAAAATTCTCAACTATGTGGTACGGTCTTTGGAAAACACTTATATGTATTAGTTTTACCTCTAACCATATTATTTAGAATAGAAAAATATCTGTATCTTATCATATATTCGATAGTTTTTTTTTATTAGTAAACTCCGTGTCCCTGCTTTTTCCATGGCATGCCCCTCTCTTATCTGTCTTATTTTGAGCATTATAAGTTATCCGCTATATCTTTGCAAAATTGTCAATATGCTAGATTCTTATATTGAATCCAACGATTTTTATCGAATCTTAAAGAAAACAGTTTGTACCTATGCAACAAATTCCATTTTCATGTGACTCTTAAGATTTCAAGTGTGAATCTTATGATTCGTGACTCGCCTCATCAAGTCTTACGACTGTAGTGATTCGACTGAATGAGAATAGCCATGCCATGAGGTTAGTATTAGTAATGTTTTTATTTTTTTATTTTTTTGTAAGGTTATTTACTGATTATCGGAGCCTCTTAATAATTTGTGTCTTTGGGAAGGTTCTTGAGATATCATAACTTGTAAGATTGATGATTTGGATTTTATTTTTATTTTTATTTTTGATTTAAAGGTGAGAAAAAACTATTGTATTATTTTCCCTCCTAACATTGATATCTAAGACATTTTTAACTATTTACACATATCATTTATGACATACTAATATATGTAAATGATGTTCTTATAATTGTGTCAGAGTCCTATTTGTCATTATATTTCTGCTGCTGCCGTGTATGGATTGTGAAATGGGTACTTTTTTCTTTTTCTTTTTACATTATTTTATTTTTGTTTTTAAATTAGTTTTTAGTTTTATACGAAAAATATCTGATGATTTGCGATATGATTCAGGATACGATTCAATTCATCCCCTTGTACGATTTGCTATACAATTCCTATTTTCTTAATAATGCCTGGTCGTATTAGGGCAAATGTTTTCTCAAGTTCGATGATATTGAAACAGTGGTTGATTTTGGTGTTTGTTTGCGGTCTCAACTGGTATATGAGTTTTAATTGAACCCCTCAAAAATTGTTTGGTTTGTTGAGTTTATTCTTTCTGTTCACTTTATTGATTTAAAAGTTTAAGAATGGGAGTTACATTATGTTCAATTGATCGTTATCTTATTTTATTATTAACTAAGGAATAAAAACTACATAACGAAATTTCTTATTTCCAGATTACAATTGTGGACACAAATGAAATATATAACTAAATGTGGAATTGAGAAATGGACAGTTAGAGATTTTGTTATCGTGCCATCCATGCATGAATCTTATGTTTCTAGTTTCTACAATAATCGTGCCCCATCCATGCACGAATCTTATGTTTCGAGTTTCTACAATAACCGTGCCGTCTTTGTTTATTTTATCCTAAATAAAATCACACATTATCTCTCATACAGTCATCAAATCCTCAAGATCGCGTATTAGGAATTCCTCTCATTCAAGCTAGTTTTCTAGTCCATCTTCATAGCTCTAGAAAATCTTTTTGGAGTCTCTGTTTTGAGTTGCACGGGTGTGTAGAGAGCCAACAGGTCCACAGGCCCAGGCCCAACATGACAGGCTCATAACCAAAGGCCGAGGCCTAACATGACAGGCTCATCATAACAGGCCAATGCAGAATATCTCACGTGTGGATCTTTATGAGATTTGGTCAACATTCTCCAAATATATCTAGATCTTCCTTATTAGCTTGTAATCAATTATAATGAGATATAAATTAGATTTTAATTAGAGCCTAATCAAAGGCAACAACCAATATAAAGATGCATGGCGATTCCATCTTGGGTAAGACAGAATTTACAATTTCTTCCTCCATTTTGGTTCTTCTCTTTCTAGTTAATACAAGGATCTGTAGATCCTTTTCATGGTATCAGAGCTACTACAATTCTATCTCTGTGGATCCTCTTGTTCAGTCGACTAAGTAATCAACAGAAGACATTTTCTCTGTTCATCTCCATTCTCTGAATCAAAGAAAGATCATCTCAGCAGTGCTTCTGATCAGCAGAAGAATCATGTCAGCCTTCCAGAACCGCATTCTGTGCAAGGAGATATCTCTGGCAATATTCTGTAACCAGTCGACAGCCATCTGTATACCGGATCAAGCAGTGGACCCCACCTCCAGATTGTGGAATCTGCAGAAAATTACAGAATCAGATTCGCCCATTATTACTTGGATTTCTCCATATTTTCCTGGCATTTTATCAGCCCAATAAGTCAGTGCCTTGATTGGTTTCTTGGTTTGACAGTTTTCTGAAATAGTCTAAGATTTGATGCTTGAGAATCCAATCGAACCATTGGAATACTGTAATTCCTTTTCCAGAAGTTGCAAAATTAGGTCACGTAGCTAACCTGGAAGGTTGATCGGAGAAAATTATAATTTTGCAGCAAGATCTCTTCATTCTTGCTACAAAATTTTGTTCGCCCATGGACAAAGTTCATACTCAACTTGGACTTGGTCATGGTCATGGTGGTAAGTTCATACTCAACTAGGCCAAGTCATCAATTTCTTCTCCTTATTCTTCTTTTTCAAGTGAACCATGGCACGATCAATATACCATCATTTCCTTTCCTAATCGGTCTCCTAGATGCCTTGGCAAAATTGTGTAAGGACATGTGGATTATCTTGGTGTCTTTCCAACTCTCTGCAAGATTTGGTTTGTGCTTGGCATATGTCACGACCCAAATTCTAGGGCTCTGTCAGATCTCTGGATCGTGATAACTTGGTAATATTTACCAAATATTCATCAAATAATTCACATAAGCATTTGGCATTTAAATCAAATAATAATTTCATTTAATCAAATAGTTGTAAATACTCAAACTTTATTATGTTCTGTCTGCATCAATAATGTACTAAAACATTATATAATTTCCCTAATCAAGGGCTAATCCCCTTATCCACTAATTATCTTTTGTCGTTCACTCTTATCAGCCACGCATGTTGAAATTCACGTGCTGATCATCGTTCCGCTCTGTCCCGCCCGCAGCATGATTACCTGAAGGGGGTAACACAACATCAGTACTACTGGTGAATGAATATTCCTAATTACACAAATCACATAAAATATAACATCACATAATTTAACAGGTCTAAATCAATAATAAAATATTATTTTGATTCTTTCATATACAATTCCGTGCCCATGCACATCACCACGCCTCAAAGGCCTTATCGTATACATGTATACCGGTCACCATGACCCTGTCTCAACAGACACGTCCACTAAGGACCAGCCATCAAAGTGGCCCATCACGTCCATTAAGGACCCGCCGCTATAACGGCCATCATGGCCCGAAGCCATCTATCATCCGGACCCAAGTCCAACATATGAAACCCAATGTATCATATCTCATAATCATATAGTAATTAAATTCCATTATTAATAATTTACACAACATTAGTGTGGACCCAACCCACACACACTTCACTGATTGTTGCCCCACTTCTTATCAAAATTGGTATAGAATGATATAGTGGGCCCACACTATATGTAATACAACTTTGCATTATAATACTCTATCACAGTATATTTAATTGATCATAGCTAATTAAATATTAATCACAAAACTTAATTTCACAGTAGGGAAGTTAATTATTATTTCTACACATAATCCAAGTCTATTTCCATAACAGACTTCCTCTTATCCTCCTACACAGAACACAAGGAGTAGCAATTCACGTCTGAACCCCTTTTTACAAATCCAGTGGGTCCCGCGGTTTGTAATCCATAATCAGACATCTAGGTCTTGGTCGCCCAAGCCTGATGTATCTTACTAATGAATCTGATTCATTATTGGATCCTTCACTGGGGTCCACAAATCCAAACCAGACTTCATATTAACTCACGCCTGGGATTTCTGGAATTTACGGCACAGTGGTTCCCACTGGTCTAAACTCCAGATGATCAACTACACAAGGGTCGACCATGTGTCCCCTTTAGGATGTGTGGTTCTGATTCCAAATCAAACCACATCGTGGGGTCCACAAATCAAAAACGACAATCTGCTGATTTGTCCTCAATTCACGCCTGAAATCTTTTGAACACATTGATCAGTGGGTCCCACTGATTCAAATCTTAGATGTCCATCTACACAATAGTCGACCACAACTCCTCTCACAGATGTGGGGTCTTGATCATTAATCAGATCAATAGATGGGTCCCACAACTCCTTAATATCAATCTGTGTCACTGTCGACAGGCCTCTGGGTTATGTATATTGCACAAAAACTCAACAATTCAAGGAGAAACAAGAGTTATCAAATCCCTAGCATTATACTCTTCACAGTCGAGATGATATTAGACCCAAGACCAAGAGTTTGTGTGTAACCCATAGATACAGGAACCATTACTGTAACTGCAGAATTTCAATTCAACAGGATCATGCACCAATCATCAATCTTCTGATTAAAGCATCTAGGTATTTAGGAAGATCCACTCACCTTTGATAGACGATCGTCGTCTTTGAATGCGAACTTGACATCAACTGCCTTCCTCTCCTTCTCCTGGATTGAAATCCACAAAACTTGCTCTCAAGCTTTTCTCCAATGCATATGAATAGAATGGTCGTTGGTCCTCAATATATATAAGGGAAAGATGGAAACTCGAAACTCCTAATTCCTTTCAAACTTCCTTCTTAGAGTTGTTTTACAACTCCCTTCTTTCCCTCTCTCTCTCTCACGTGGGATACTTGCAAGTTTACTAGAAGTCTAGGACTTCTACTTCCATTAAAACTTGGGTCAGACTATGACTAAGATACTACCTGGGCCAGACCAATCCTAGGCCCAAGTACTCAGGATATTACAGCATATGCTTCCTTTTCATGGGTGCGGTGTGTTGATGTGAAGGTGCATTCCTCTTGCCATCATCTAGTCTATTTGGAAAGAGAGGAATGATAGGATATTCATGGTCAAGTAATTAGAGTTTGATGATCTTCTTTTGGTGGTGGGTTTAAGTTTGATGTAATGGGCTCTTGGTTACGGAGGAGTTTGTCAATGTTACTTTGGATAACCTTGGGGAGAATGCATGATGTGTGGCCCAATCAAGGAGAGGACAGTTTGGTTTTTGCCTCCTATGGCTATGGGTTCGGTGAAGGTGCGGGGCTAGCTAGAACGAAGCTTGTGTTGTGTGAAAGAGAAAAGGGCTTAATTCTGATTAGATGAATCTCATGGGTGTCTTTATAATTTAGAAATACTTAGAGCTAGAAGTTTTTTTTTTTTTTTTAAAGGTAATATTTAGAAATATAACAAATATATATGTTGGCATGGTCGCCCAAGGAGGACAACCGAGCCTTATTCTTATGTTATCCTAAATATTCTTCTAGTTCTCCCTTTTCAAGTTTCTTCGCATTTCACTATTTTAGGTTTTCCGGGCCTCTAGGAAGGAAACTCTAGATTAAAAAGAAGTTAAACATTCAAGTTGGTATTAGAGGAGATCTGGTAGGAGACTGTCATATGAAAATATCTGGTGGAGAGAATGTGGCAGGTTGCGACTGTTTGAAAAGATATAACCCTAGGCGAACCTGTGCTCAGTCTCGGCTGGTTATGAAGACGACCAGCAGTCCCTTTTCTCCTTTTTCATTGGTTTAGCAGTATATATTGCAGTTGTCAGTCTGACTCTTTGTTGCTGCCTCTTGGAGTGATTAAAGTTCCTGAAAACACCTCTCATTAAGTAAATCTGAAGATTTGCACCAATTTATAGCAATAAAACCTAGCTACCGTTTGGCTAGGGCATTGGAGAGTAGTCCCAGTAGAACCTAGAGGGCACCTGGTTCCATTGCTCTGATGAAGACTCAGTCAACAGTATTCAGCCTCCCTGCTATTACTGGTTAAGGTATTTTTTAATCTCTCCAATTCACTCAAGGCTGCGGGGTTCTCTTGATATTTGTGTGTTTAGCCATCCATAATTGCATTGGTTAATCATGGTATCAAAGCAAGAGGGAGGATACACGAATCTTGTTTGATGGAGTTAACTACAAGGATTGGGCCTATTCTGTGAAAATGGCAATTGGAGGGGCCAGGAGGTTAGTTTTCATTACTGGAAGTATTAAGGAGCCTTAAAAAACGGATCCAAAATAAGATTGGGAGTCTGAGAACATGTTAGTCATTATTTGGATTCTTAAATCAATGGTGAAGGATATAGCTGCAAGTTTCATGGACTGAGACATAGCAAAGGAAGTGTGGAAATCCATTGACGCTATGCTTAGAAAAAGAACAATGCTAGAGTACTAGAATTAGCGAAAGGAATTGCAGCTTTTATAGATGGTGACCTTCCCATTGAAAGCTACTATTCCAAATTTAGAGCTCTGTGGCGTGAATTAGAGGTGTATTGGCCACTTGAACCATGTTGTGTGAAAAAACAGGCAAAGTAGTTAGAAGAGCACATATTTGAACTCCTGAGTGGGTAAATCTAGAATATGAAACTGTGTGTGCACAGGTGACTAGTCAAGATCCATTACCACCAATTGGTACAGTATTTTCTCTCCTTCAAGGAAAGGAGAATAGAAGAAGAGTAATTTCAATAAAAAATCATTCAAATACATCTCTAGATCAGTGTACCCTAGTTGGAAATGCTTCAGTTGGTGGTGGTACCATGGCCATCATGGAGATCGGGGGTGCCCATATAGGACGTGGGTGTGGTTGTGGTAGACAGTTCATTGTTGATCTGGGTAAGCTCTATTGTAGAGAGTGGAAAAAACAGACGCACCTATAAAACATGCTGGGAATTCTTGGGGATGCCTCGAGATTTTCGTAATGCATCTCCTGCAGAACCAGACAAATGGAATGCTAATACTATTGATCAAGAAAGAGTAGTGGGTAAAGACGAGTCACGAAACTTGGAATAAGAATTGATGAATCTGCGGTAGAGGCTCCAAACATTGCAAGGGAATGCATCATCCTTAGTTGGTATGGTCACTACTGATTTCTAGAATTCTATTGCCTTGGCTTCTTCCTCATCTTCTCCTACCTGGGTAATTGATTCAGGTGCAACAGATCATGTGACGAGTATGCAGCCTATCTTTTACTCATATGTTTAGTCCTCTACTGGAAGAGTTAGAATTGCTAATGGGACCTTTATGTGAGTAGCTGGGGAAGTATCCATTGATGTTTTGTCTAACTTATCATTTTCATTTGTCCTCCATGTTCCACAGTTTCCATTTAATCTTGTTTATTGGAAAAGTAAGATGCAAGCAGTTACTGCAAAATCGAGTGCTGAAGCCTGGAGCGGAGTATCGGTTTGTGGCTCATGGATTCTGTGAGCTGTTATGGCTTAATATTTTTTTTAGGATAAATGAGTTTCAAGCAAGGTGGGCCAATGGTAATATACAGTGACAGTGATTCAACAATTAAGCTGGGCAAGAATCCAGTATTTCATGAAAGAACAAAACATCTGGAGGTTGGTTGTCATTTCATCAAAGAAAACATTCAAAGCGAATATGTGGTGCTGTCATACATAAATACAAACGATCAAAAGGCGGACTTTTTGACAAAAGCAGTGGAGAGGAAACAATTAAATGATGTCTTGTTAAAGCTGGGCATAGTAGATATCTATGCACCAGCTTGTGGGGGAGTGTTGTGAGAAAGAGAAAAGGGCTTACTTGTAATTAGATGAATCTCAAGGTTGTCTTTATTATTTAGAAATTCTTAGAGGTTTTTTTTTTTTTTTTTTTTTGTAATATTGAAAATATAGCAAATATATGTATGTATGTATATTGGCACGGTCGCCCAGGGAGGAGCAACCAACCCTAGATTACATTGAAGTTCCAACATTCTAGTGCTAGTTCCAGTAGGGATAGGATTTGTTAGAAATTAGAAGGGTCATGTTTTTATTCATGTTTTCAGTTACTGTTGAAGTCAAATCAAATGAAGTTGAGGTCCTGGTCATTTTGGAAGATCTTCAAATTTTTTATGGTGCTTGCCAAGATAAGTAAATTGTGGGAAGTGGAACTCTCACTAGGTGAACTATGATGCTTCATGCCCTTGGAAGTTCTAGTTTTAGTTTAATAAAGGTTTTTGGTGCCCTTGATTGGCTAATGAAATGGCAGATTCTCTTGCTAAGCAAGGATTGCACAGTGTTGTCTCCATGTAATTGGTGTTGTTTGCATGGGGTATAATGCTCTTGGACTTGCGCATGTTTTCATATTATCTTCTTGGATCATCTTGTTTTGTCTCGTTCTTAATGTAATTTATTGTTGTAACAAGGAGTTGAGCCTTAACCATGGTCTATGTATAGGATGCAGGGATTATGGGCTACTTATGGTAACTTGCCTAGTGAATGGCACCTTTTGAAGGCGTGTCATGTAGGGGTGCCATACAGGGTTGGGCTTGAGTTCGGTCAGCGATGGAACCGGGTTTTGTTCATAACCTGTAGCCAACCCTTTTTGCTAAACGAGTCATGATTTCCAAACCTAACTCGCAGAGAGCTGGCTTGGGTTTTTACTGACCCAATCCACATGAAAAGGCAGGTTGGGTCGCTCATCACGAATTGGCCTGCTTCACCTCAATTTTGGACTCCCACATCCCTGTGGCGCAACACCCCTATGGTTTTGTGCAGAAGGATGTTGATTAGGCTAGTTGGGCTGCTGTCTGGGTGGTGGACAATAACTTGGTGGTGGAGCTCGATTATTTTGGAGATCGGAACTTTACGAGTCATTGACTCCCCTGCTTGGGTGCCGAAGGTGTCCTATATTTGGTGACCATAATTCCAGTTCAACCTGTTTTGCCTTATTATAGATTTCATCAACTGTTTCAAAATCATGCATGTGGCACTCCTATTCCATTGGTGTAAACCAGTTCTATAATGGTCGACTAGTGTATGATCTTCTTCTTGAGTCTTTTTTTTTTTGTATCCCAGCTTTGGGGGGTGTGTGTGTGGGGGGGCGGGGGGTGTAGTGTTTAGACCGGGCCCCCTAGCCCTTTGGAGAGGGGCCCTCGGGTGAGGGGAATAAGCCTCAGGTGTGGTGGGGGGCCCTCTAGTGAGGGAAGTAGACCTCTAGTGAGGTATCACAGACTCGGGTGAGGAAAGGTGCCTGCCCGGGTTCAAGCCCAGGACAGGCATGTAAGAACTGGTGCCTCTTCTTCTCGAACTTTACACCGCATAACATAAACATTGAACTTTTCTTTGTAGTCATCTCATGATAAGGTGCCCTATCTGAAGACGAAAAATTCTTCCTGAAGGGGGTGTCTAGATAATTAGATGGCAGTGCTTACCTTAGAGCTTTTTGCACATGTCGTCCCACCTAGTGATAGCGGGGTGTTCCATGACAATTTTTATGATCAATGCAATTCCGGCAAGCTCGCGCAGAACCCTTGAGCTTGACCTTGACAAAGGCCACATAGTGCTGTGCATCATCCATATGATACCAATTGAAAAAGTCTACAAGAGAATCGAGCCAATAAATAAAAGCCTTTGGGTTGAGACATCTAGAAAAATCAGCCACATCAATTTTGACTCATTTGACAGGGCGTAACATGCATGTCTTCTGGGTCTTTTTCAGTAAAGAGATGCTGGATAAAATCATGAATAGATTCATTATCATAGCATCTTGTTGCTGATCAGTCAATTTTCCCCGGTAAGTTTGACCAGTTAAGAGTAGACATTGGTAAAGAGAACAAGTTGCAATTTTGTTTACTAACTAATGGGTCAGGCTTCAACTGAAACCCAAAGCAGAGGGCGTGGGCGTGTATCTAGGAGTGGGACACATGTGAGACTCATCCCTCTTTCGTCTACTTAGAATTTGGTGCCCGAGAGAAGAACAAAAGGGCTCTCGACTTATCTTCTTGGCCTCTATGTTTGAAAGAGAAATGATGGAGAGGGAGAGGTGATGGGCTCTAGGCGAGGGGTATTGGCATTTGGCAGTCCTCAGGTGGACCAAAAGCTTATTGTCGACCCAAAATCGCTGGTATACCCAAATTGTGTACCTTATCCAGAATCAATAGAAAGAAACCCGGCATTTCCAATTTGCTTTGCTTGTGTTTTTTTTTTCAAATTGAGTACCTTGTAATCTGGTTACTCCACAAATTCCTGAATCATCATCCATCCCCATTTTGTGCTACTTTCTCCGTTCACTGGAATCATGGCCATTCGGTCATGGACTGGGGCCAATGTTCAATTGGCACTGAAGCCAATGGCCGATCAGAGGTGGGATCCTTTGTATTTTTCTGAGTTTTCCCTCCTTCAAGGCCATATTTTTAAGAGTCCGTATCACAAATTGAGGGTCCACAACATACTTTGGTTTCCAAATAATAGACCGTGGCATCCAATTACAAAATTACAAAAGAACATGAGCTTAAGCAAGTGTATCTAAACAGTAATGAAGAATTGAAGAGAATCAACAATAAACATTACATGCATGTAATGTAATTGCAATTGAGTACTTGCCTTGGTCTCCTAAGCTCACCAGTCACTAGCCAACGACTTCAAATCAAAGCTGAACCTCTCTAGCGCAACCACCCAAATTCTACTTCAAGAGCAAAAGTATTACCAAGCAACTCCCTCTTTCCAACGAGCCCAATGTTGACATATTTCTGAAATTGCACACAACCCTCTATCTTTTTCTGAAATTCCAACTACATCCCTCCAGGTTCCAAGTTGTCACTACCTAGAACCCGGGGCCCTTCGAATTTCATGTTGAGACTTAAAAAAGTGTCCCATCACATACCTGTGTCAAATCCAATTGTATAATTAAATTCTAGGCATTTACCTAATTAATAAGAAACCTTTGTTAAGATTAAAAATTCGAATGACAATGTCAATTTGAACATAATTAAATAAAAATGAAAAAAAAAAAACTTCAAAGTGTTATAAGTCCAATTGTAATAAACTAAATAAAATAATGAAAACTTGTTCTTCTTTATCTTCTACTGAGAGTCTGTAGACTGTCGCTCAATTGCGCATGCGGAATCCTATCTCTTCTTGATCAATCAAATCGTCATTCAACCTAACATTCTGGCTAGTTGATACGGGCAACCATCAATCAGTACCATGGTTTAAAAAATCGGCCGAGTCCGAGTTGACTCTAACTTGGCACATACCGAGTCGGGTCGCATGGGACTCGGACTCGAATCTTGTAGCTCGGCCGATTTGCAAGGGACTCGGCCGAGTCTCTTGTGACTCGGTCGAGTCCTAATGCGACTTGGTTGAGTCCCATGGGACTCGGCCATGAGACTCGGCTGTGTCCCCTCCAGCTGAAGTTGGGACTCTGCCCCATGCGGAGAGTCGACTTGGACTCTGCCATGAACGAGTCGGGTCCCGAGTCCGAGCTTTTAAGCCTTGATCAATACAACTTAGTGAATAGATATTCTAATATATTTGTGCTTACAAACAAGTGATAAAATTAAATTACTAATCAGTTTAAAGTAACATCCAAAGGTCTCACTCCTGGGCAGGGCAAGGTGAATCGGGTCAAATCTAACTACAGCCTCCTAACCACTTGGTAGAACATGCCCAAAGCTTAAGCGACCTCAAGGATGCCAAATATAACAAAATGGTAACTTCCAAAGTTCTTTTTGTAAATACTACAAGTTGACCAACGAGGGTCTGAACATAGTTGACCATACGTCCAAAATTATCAAAACAATACCAATGAATCAAAGTCTCCCAATGCTGCCCAAAGTCCACATATCTTGAAAATTGGCAATTTGTATAGCGGACGTCATCCCATACAGTGCTAGCGGTCTACGGGTGTCCAAAGGTTTCCTCTAAATAAACTTAGTTATTCCTAAGTAGTCCTGTTCGTATACAATCCACATTTATAATTTCAAATTCAAAACAAATCTCTTTGATATCCTCAATCTTCGTAATGGGTTGGTTTATGTAATCATCCTCCTACTTATGTTCCGGAGTTTTTATTATTTTCCACATATCGAACCATTGCAGGTATCCATTAGGTAGAGAGTTAATTACAAAACTCATCCCCATGTAAGTAACATAGCATGAGTAAAAGAAAATCATATAATCTATTTTTTTTATCAGTAACAGAAAATTTTATTACTAATTACAACAAAGAGGGAGCATCCTCAAAAGGTGAACCTGTACAAGAGACATGTACCGGCCACCAAGCCAAACTACATAATAAAAGCACTTACATTACGTAATCGATCCGCCCCCATCTTAGCTAAATAGTCTGCCATACCATTCGCAGATCTATTGACAAGCTGAAACGAGACTTGCAATTCAGAAACTAGAAGACTAATTTCATTGAATAAGGATTGCATTTTCCATGGTCCTTTCAATGATTTCACCCAAGAAATAGCATTAGCAGAGTCACTCTCCACTATAAGATGATGATAAGATGTGTGATATATACGGAGAGCTTCCAAAATGGCAAGAACTTCCGCTTTATTGGAGTCTTTGATCCCTACGTGTTTAGAAAGCATATTCATTACTTCCCCTTTGTTATTCCTTAAAACACCTCCAATGCCAGCCAACCCAGGTTTCCCCCTTGCAGCTCCATCCACATTGAACTTTAAAACTCTGATCGATGGCACACACCGAGATATTTTTCTTTTCTTCTTCAATATACTCTTCTTCAAACCAGCTCCCCAACCTTGCATAAAATTATCTATTTTCAAATCTGAAAATTTCTTTCTAGTAGAGGCCCATTTAGCGACCCTTACTTGCGCCACTGAGAGATGGTTCACCCATGTTGAATCTTTTCTACTAAAAATTCTACCATTTCACTCTTTCCAAATTGACCAAAGAATGGAAAATGGAACGATTCTCCATGGGATTCTCCTATTTCCAAACATCGGGGTCCCCCTCCAAGCCTAAAACGCCTTTGCTAATGAACCTGGAAAACACCAACTCACACCACATTCTTTGAGAAAATAGCTCCAAATGGATGTGGCAACATCTCAGTGAATGAACAAATGATCTATTAACTCCATGTCCCTCCCACAAAAGCAACACAAATCTGAAATGACCTCCGATACCAATCCCATTATTCTTCTTAAATTGTCTGCCGTCGATATCTTGTCCGCCATTACCAAATCACATAATCTATGTGAATCACATAACAGACAACTTTGTTCTTTATGCAAGATCCCCAAATAATAATGACAAGTAGCATGAGTGGTAAAATCCACAATTTGATATTCACATGTGTAACATGTTTTGAACCACAATATGTCAAGGAATAGGGTAGCCACAACAAGATAAGCATATATGAATAATCAATAATCATGAAGAAATTGACAGAAATAGAATCAGCTACACAACTATAGTGAATAACAGGCCTTTATTGATAATTTCAGGTGTCTAGAACTAGGGAAACGCGTCAAAACAGTTTTCAAATATAATAACAATGAACAACAGGCCTTGGATTGAAATTACAGAAAACTGGAACTCAAGGGATTAGTTCATAAGGGTCCGGTTGTGAAAACTATTAACTTTAGGAGCTTAACTGCAAGTTTAAGAGAACTAGACCCAAAATATTTTCCATAAAATAGGTTCAGCTGAGAACTCAATAAAGAATATGCCCTTAAGAGAAACTCTTCAAAAATCTGAACTCAAAACAGAAAACCCAAGTCAATAGAAACTCATCACATGGACTGTGTTTAAATCCATTGGATGGTGTGCCAAACTGGCCCCAATCCACGTGGGCCCTAGACCCTTAAGTTTGCTCAGGGTGCTCTTTCAGATCATTGGATCTGATTTTTGATCTGGTGGCCCATGTGGGCCGCACAGCCTAACTCGTCCAAATTCTATTTGACGGAAGTCTGGAAATCTCCAGTTCTGAGTTGATTTGTCTCAAATATTTGAATGATTTGAGATAGAATTAACAATTAAGGGTACAATTAACAATATGAAGCATGGTTTAAAAAATTGGCAGAGTCCGAGTTGACTCAGCCGAGTCACATACCGAGTCGGTTCCTATGGGACTCGGATTCGAATCATGTGACTCGGCCGGGTCGCATGGGACTCGGTAGAGTCTCATGCGACTTGGTTGAGTCGATTCGGACTCGGCCATGGCCAAGTCGGTCCCAAGTCCAATTTTTTAAACCTCAGTATGAAGTGAGACACCCTGATTTATAGGGCTAGAATAAAAGATTTAAGCCTCATATGAATCATGCCATGGTTGGCAGTCACTGTAGCAAGATACAGAAGCTTAGAAAGATCAATCAAATCATCAACTTCAGCCATAATCTCGTCATAGAACCAATAATCCAAAGGCAGAAATCTAGATTTGAATCAACAAAGCTAAATTCTGCAGGTCCTCCCTTCTGCTTCAAGTTCATTTGAGTTTTCTTTGAAATCTCCTTGGTTTGGTTGAAGAACTAGGGTTTAAGGTCTCTAGTTGAAGGGATGAAAGAGATAGTGAGGGCGAGAGATCAATGAGAGTAATAAGGCCAAATCGAGAGATGAAGGATATAAGTAGTTCGTGGAATCCAAAGTAGAGTTCGAACATGACTTGGAAGGCTTTCTTAGAAGCGTGCCCATCTTTGTATAACATGAGAAGTCATGTGCACAACCCACCTCCTATTCCTATTTGGTAACATGTGCAAGTCCCTCCTTTCTAGTCCTAGTCGAACTCCAATATTCTCTAAGTTATGGGTTCCATCACTTACTAGTTCTATCTCGACTAACTCTTCCTCATGGGGGTCCTACTAATTTTTATTACACCATGTTTACATCAATAACAAATATGGGTCCCAGATAGTATCTAGTTAGATTATTCACACTAATTAAATTAAAGCACACTATATTGTAAATAAAATCACCATACATATTATTTTATATATATATAATTAAATACTCTAGCCCCTATAGTGGGGTCCGGGTTCTTACACAAACTTGGTCTGAAAGCTCTTAAAACCACCCAAACTCTAATCTAACATACAAAACCAATTTATCACTCTCTAAACCTGCCTAACTAAAACTAAACACAATTAATTAACTTTAAACGCAATCGATTAGCACTGAACCACATCATCAAGGGTCAGGTTCTTATAGTGGCCTCCATTGCCAATTCATTCTTTTGTTATGTACTATCTTGTTTTTAAAACAGCTGTCAGGTTTTTTAAGAACTGTTAATAACCTATATGATGGAATTGTTTGGCAGCGTTCTGTGTACATTTCTTCAGATGAAGGCCGTCTTTGTCGCCCCCTTGTTATTGCTGATAAAGGAATATCTAGGATTAAGGAACATCATATGAAGTCTCTGAAGGTATGAGCGGGCATTTTTGTGGGGATGATTTTAATAGTATGCATGACCGATATGCTGATGTCTTGTAATTTTTTTCTATTAAAGGATGGAGTTAGCACGTTTAATGATTTTCTACAAGCAGGATTGGTTGAATATCTTGACATTGATGAAGAGAATAATGCTGTGGTCTGTCAACGTTTTTACTTCTTGTTAATAATCAGTTCATGTTATTGCTATACTTTTTTGTATCAGGATATGATTGTATATAAATATTTTGTAATAGATTGCTTTACACGAGGAAGACGCTCGCCCTGATACAACTCATATAGAAATAGAGCCTTTCAGTCTTTTGGGTGTTTGTGCTGGGCTAATTCCTTTTCCTCACCATAATCATTCGGCACAAATTACAAAACAGGTGTTTTACCTTGTATCACGATTCTATGCTTTCAGTTGATAGGAAATTTGGCAATCTGCTAGTGCAATGTTTTCTTTATTTATTTTTTGTTTTTTTTTTCCAGTGTACTTTGGGAAAACAGGCCATTGGCAATACAGCTTATAACCAGGCAAGTGACTTGTTTCAGCGACTTAAGATAATGTGCCTTATCCTTTGGGACTAGGTTTTTTTTTTCTTTTTTTTTTATTTTTTATTTATTTCTTTTTTTTTTATTTTTTATTTATTTTAAATGCCACTGAAATCTTATGCTATTTTATAATTTTAACATTTTTCGCCTAAGAATCATCTGACTCTGTAACATTTTTCTTTGAAAAGGATGGACATATTGCATTACGTGTTTTGAAGTTAACCTGTAGCATAGTTGAAAGGTGCTATTAACACAACCACAAGGTTGTTGAGACACATTACCTGCCTAAAGTTTCTTCTTCAGATGTTGTATTGATACTATTTTTCTATGCTCTGCCCTTTAGTACCCATTCAATTGCATAACTCTTAAATGGACAATTATTTGAGAGATATGGATGCGTTTGCTCTCTTCATATCTAATGAATTCAACATCATCATCATCAAGGGCTTGTCCCAATGTCCAAACTCTGTTGGGGTTAGCCACATGAATTGTTTTTTGCCATTTCAGTTAAACTTGATCAAATCTTCGGATGGTTGCACTTCTTGAGATGTATTCTTAGTGCTTCCAACCATGTTTGTTTCGGCGTTCCCCTTTTCCTTGAGAGCCATCAACCTACACAGAGAATCTTTTCCCCATGGGTGCAGTTGTTGGTCTACGGTGATGAATAAACCATCTCAAACCGATCTCTTATATTATTACATGTTTATGCTACCCATAAATGTTTCCAAATGCGATCATTTCTAATATCTTTTTTAGTTTTGCTACGCATCCATTGTAACTTTCTCATATCTGCTACACTTATCTTCAGCAGATGTTGTTTCTTGGTTATCCAACATTCTGTTCCATGGATCATGTGAAATTTTTTCTTCGATCTTGTTGGTAGAAAGCAAATCTTCACTTCAATCATCCAGCTCTTATTCTATGTTTGATCCTTTGGCTTTCCATCATTACTAATTATATAGGTAAGGTACCAGAAGCACTTTCTTTGTGTGGTTCCCGAGCTTCATTTCTTACATGAGTTACATCTCTTTTCACATCCTAAATGAAGTTGCAAATTGCAATTCATGTGTTTAGTCTTTGTATGACTTATTTTAAATTTCTTAATTCTAAAACTTCCTTCCATCTATAAAGTTTTGCCTACCAACACTATATCATCTGCAAACAACATGCTCCAAGATACTTTCTCTTGATAAGAGATTAAAACTTACCTTGACGCAAATCTTTATCAAGAATGGTTGCATCGTCCATAATCAGAGCAAAAAGATAATAGTCTAAAATTAACTCCTTAGAAAACCTTTGGTCATTGGAACCCTACCTATGTCTCCATAGGTAGTTCTAACAGGTTGCAGTCCCTCATACCATACATCTCTTTCATGATATCGAACCTCTTAGGATACTTATTTATCTAATTAAATCTCTAGCCACCCTGTCATAGGCTCTCTCTAAATCGATGATGTAGCCAAATAGAAATCCCTAATTGAATACCAACCCAAACGTGCAACCCTAAACCAAATCAACAGCTACTAATCAAGAAAACGAGGAAAGTAAGGCTACTTACTATTTTTAATGGATTGTCAGCTATTTTCTTCGATCCCAAGGGGAATGCATCACTCCCGAAGGTGAAGTTGAGAACAAGCTCCTTTATGGCGTTCGAAACCCAAAACTGCAGAAAACCGCACGTTCGATGCCCTTTTGTTTACTAGCATGCATTCAAAACCCGTTAAAACCCTACTATAATCTCCGCCATCCATATTTTCATCAAGTAAATCAAAGCCCCTAACTCAAATGGTTCTCCAATAAACAAACAGAAAAGAAGAAAAAAAAAAGGAGTTGGCGGACTGATGCATGCCCTAGGGTTAGGGCTTTGCGTGGAGTGCCGACGCACATGTCCGCAGACACCTCAACGCGTCTCCGCAGAGACTTCAACACGAGGACGTACCTCTCGGAGGGAAAAACCCACAATAATTATATTTCAAAATCAAAGTACGAGATTCTCATCTCTACAATGCCATATATATATATATATATATAGGGAAAAATAAAACTTAGAGCCTAAGAAATCTAATTAAACTAGGAAAGTAAATAAATTGGAAGCATAACCCTAATTACAACAAAATTAGAATCCTACTGAAAAAAAAAATATTTCTAAACTATCGTGGGTGGGACCACGTGTGGGCCTGTTTTGCATCATTCCCCCTAGTTTGAAAGAAGAGTTCGACCTCGAACTCCGTTCTTCTTCATGTTGCCTCTGTAGACATGGTGTACGTGAAGCACTTCCTTTGTGGCATGGGCCCTTGACCTCTTCTTCGGTGATTCTGGCTTTTTTGGATGGAGTGTGACTTGCTTTTCACCTTCTTTTTTTGGGATTAAAGAAATAAAGGATGCACCCATACCCTTTGACAGCCTGCCCCTAGAATAGAATTCATTCATAAAAGAAATAACATCTTCATTCATAGTTCCCCAAAACTTCTGAAGAAGGCCATGGGAAACCCATCTGGGCCCCAAGATCATAGATTGCCTTCCGAATCTCCTCTTCTTCAAAATTTCTTTCTAACCATAGGGCTTCCTCCCTGTTTAGCCTTGGGGAATCCATATTATCTAGGGACGGTCTCTCCTTTTCCTCTTGGGAGTAAAGAGAGGAAAAATGATCCTCAATATGCTTGATGCTTTCATCCTTTCCTTCCAACCTCTTCTCCCCATCCATAATAGTCAAGATTCTGTTCTTTCTTCTTCTAGCATAAGCCAAGCCATGACAGAATTCCGTATTCTTATCACCTTCTTTTAACCATTTGCAGCTCAATCTCTGTCTCCACTTTATCTCCTCCTCCCTAACCTTTCTTTGGAACTCCTCTGAGAATCAGCCTTCTCATAGGATCTTCGAAGGACATTTGTCCCATCTCTTCTTTTTTTTTTTTTTTTTCCTTCTATTAACTGAATCTCTTCCAGAATAGTTGCTTTTTGCATTCCCACACATCTAAACTTCTCTCTGGCCGATTCCTTTAATTTACTTTTTAGCAGCTTCATTTTCACCAGAAGTCTGTGACCCGCCCTGCCCTGCACTTAAATCTCCTTCCACCAGTCCATCACCATCTGTGAAAACTTCTTTTCCTCCAGCCGCATAAGTTCAAAACGAAAAGGAGCAGGACCCCTTCTTTCTCAATTTGAGTCTAGCAAAATTGGAGAATGATCCGACGCAGGCTTCGGCAGAGCTATCTGACATACCTAAGGATACAAATCCAGCTACTCTTTAGATACCAAGAATCTATCCAATCTTGACAAGACTGGAGGGTTCTGATGGTTGTACCATGTGAAGGCAGCCCCTTTAAGATGTAAGTCCATCAAAGATTGTGAATTAATCCAATCTGTGAAGGAGGACATCTCCTTCGTCATTCTTGCTCCTCTTGAGTTTTCACTAGGGAATCGAGTAATATTCCACTCTCCTCCAATGGACCAAGCTCTCCCCATCTCCCCCTAACAACCTCTAACTCTTTCCAGAAGTCCCGTCTTCTTTGTTTCTCGTTCGGGCCATAAACCGAAGTAATCAACCACTTCGATTTGTTATCCAAATCTTCCACCAGCACTGAAGTTTAAAGATCCTTCCGGCTGTTGATAATGGAGACCGACCTCCTGTCCCATCACACTGGCATACCTTCTGAGTATCCCACTGCATCAACAGCCACCCAGTTGATGAATCTGCTCCCCCAGACTTCTTTGATTATAGAATCACTAACCTTTTTCAATTTGGTCTCCTGCAGCAATGCAATCTGCACCTTTTGCCACTTCAGCTACTCCTTCACCGCCATCCTTTGAGACGCCCCTCCGAGACCCCTAACATTCCATGACACAATCTTCATTCATGACATAAGCGATCCCCCTGATTTCATCTTCCCCTTGTTTCCGAAGATACCTTGTCTCCCTCCCTTTCCTTGGTTTTATCATAATTTATAGAGCACGCTAGATTATAGAGTGATTTTATCATAATTTCTAAAGATACCCTTTATTTTAGTTTTACCTCATTTTGCTTCGCTTCTGTTTAGTTTAGGTCCTCCCTTTCTCTAGCAAATCTGATGATCGAGTCCCATACTCCCATCCACCTTTATCCTCCTCTACCGACACCCCTATTGCCTTTCCACATGGAACTATCTTTTCAGGAAGCCATCTCTGATCCTGATCATCTGGATGTTCATCATTTCCATGGCACTCATCTATGGATCCCTCTTGTATCTCTTTCCTTTGGACCAGTTGCCTGGGGCTCCTTGCGGCATGACTGTCCTTTGAACTAATGTATCCCTCCGGCGTCTTCAACGATGACAGGATGAATGAAGAGATTGATATTTGTGGAAATTCTAGGATCCCTTTCATGGACGAGTGGAAATTCTAGGATCCCTTTCATGGACGAGTGGAAATTCTAGGATCCCTTTCATGGACGATCCTTTCTCTCTTTTATAAACATATTAGCCTTAATCAAGGCAAATCAAACTAATTACAATCTATCTGTTATGGAAAGAAATCTGTACAATTGATTTGATTCTATCCTAACTAATCCCACGATATTTGTAGATAAGTTACAATGAATGGGCCTGTGCCTAGTGGGCTTTATGTTACAAGTGTTAACATCCCCCCTCAAATTGATGATGGTCAAACAACCCTCAAATTGATGATGGTCAAACAACAGCAATTTGCGAATCAAGAACTCATGGCGTGGCCGAGGCAATCCTTTTGTGAAAATATCCGCAAGTTGGAGTTGACTGGAAACATGAGGTAGAGTAATGATCTTGCGGTCATAAGCATCGCGAATAGAGTGACAATCCACCTCAATATGTTTTGTCCGTTCATGAAAGTCTGGATTCTCAGTGATACGGATGGAACTAGTATTGTCTGCATGAAGAGGTGTAGCAGAAGTTTGAGGAAACCCCAGATCTACAAGTAAGCCACGAAGCCAAAGGATCTCAGAACAGGCAGATGACATAGCACGATATTCGGATTCAGTGGAAGACCGGGAGACCCATTCCTGCTTTTTGCATTTCCAAGAGATGAGTGATTCACCCAAATACATACACCAGCCTGTAGTAGATCGGCGAGTATCCGGGCATCCGGCCCAGTCGGCATCAGAATAAGCATTTAGGGTGAGTGGGGTGCCAACCGGAAAAACCAAGCCTCTTGTCGGAGAACCAAGAATGTACCGAATAATCCGTTTGACAGCAACCAGATGATGATGGCGTGGGGCTTGCATGAATTGACTAACAACATTCACAGCATATGAGATGTCAGGCCGAGTGATAGTCAAGTAGTCGAGACTCCCAACTAAACGTCTGTAGGAGGTGGGGTCGGAAAGGAGGTCCCCATCATCTCTTCGTAGTTTCACATTGACTTCTAATAGAGTGTCCACAGGAGTTGCATCCTTTTGGCCGGCAAGATCAATAAGATCAGTAGCATACTTATGCTGATGTAAAAACAATCCATTCCTAGACTGTTGAACCTCAAGACCAAAGAAATATGTTAAAGGACCCAAGTCTTTCATATTGAATACAGTTTGAAGCGAGGACTGAAGACTATGGATCATTTTACTGTGAGTGCCTGTGATGATGATATCATCCACATATACTAGAAGGATAGTGGTAGCTTGAGCAGTGTTATTTAGGAATAAGGAAGGATCATAGGGACTTTGAGCAAATCCAAGATGAAGCAGAGTAGACCGAAATTTTTCAAACCAAGCTCTGGGCGCTTGTTTGAGTCCATACAGTGAGCGACGGAGCCGGGCCACCGCGTGAGTAGAGGTAGTAGCATATCCTGGAGGAAGGCGCATGTAAACTTCCTCTTTAAGATCTCCGTGGAGGAAGGCATTCTTCACATCCATCTGATAAAGAGGCCATGAACGAGATGCTGCTATAGCAAGAATAGTACGCACTGTTGTCATTTTGGCCACCGGAGCAAATGTCTCATCATAGTCAATACCGTACTCTTGACGGTTGCCAAGTGCCACTAACCGAGCTTTATAACGAGCAAGAGTACCATCAGAATGTAGCTTGATAGAGTACACCCATTTACAGCCAATGGGTTTGATGGATGGAGGACAGGGAACGACATCCCATGTGTGATTCATTTTAAGTGCGTCAAGTTCTTCCTTCATAGCCTGCCGCCAACACTCATGTTGCACTGCTTGAGAAAAATGACGAGGAATGTGAACAGAAGACAAAGTAGCAAGTAAGGATGTATGGGTAAAACTAAACCGATCAGGGGGGCGGGAAGTTCTAGAGGAGCGACGAACATGAACTGAGTGGGGAATGTCTGGAGCAGGAGCTGGATCAAGTACCGAGGAAGCTGACAAATCAGGAGGGTCAGTTGCAATCGTATTTCCCCGCCGACGTCTTTCATACACAAGGATAGGCTTGATAGAGTCCAAGGAAGGAACAGGATCATCACAGAAGTCAGGAACAAGGGAAAGCACAGTAGGATTTTCATGATCTAAATGATGCTGAAAAAAATATTGATTTTCGAAAAACACAACATTACGAGAGGTCCTGGTACGTTTTACTTTAGGATCATAACAGAGAAATCCTTTTTGGTCAGTCGCATAGCCTAGAAAAGCACACTGAGATGATTGAGCAGATAGTTTTGTTCGTTCAACTGGGGGAAGAAGAACAAAACATACACACCCAAACGTATGGAGATGAGAATAAGTAGGATGCTTGTGAAATAAACGAAAATAAGGTGTGTTATTTTCTATACGTGGGGATGGTAGTCTATTAATAACATGAACTGCTGTGGACAGAGCTTCAGGCCAAAATTTGGCCGGAACAGATGATTCTAAGAGAAGTGATCTGACATTGTCCAAAAGGTGTCTGTTTTTTCTCTCTGACACGCCATTCTGTTGTGGTGTATAAGGACATGATTTTTGAGAAATGATTCCTTTGTGTTGCAAAATTTTTTGAAACTCATTAGAAACATATTCACCACCAGAATCTGTGCGAAGTGTTTTAATGGATGTGGAGAAGTGATTTTCCACATAAGCTAAAAAAAATTTAAAAGTAACAAACACCTCTGATTTTGAATGTAAGAAATAAATCCATGTAAAGCGACTGTAATCATCAATAAATGTAACAAAATACTTAAAATGAGAATGAGATATGACAGGTGCGATACCCCATACATCACTATGAACAAGATCAAAACATTGCAATGATAATGATGTACTGATAGGAAAGGGAAGAGTCTTACTTTTGCTCATTTTACAACTAGAACAATCAAAAGACGCATCTTTAAGAGAAATTTTATTATCATTAAGCAAACCAGATTTAAACAAAGACAACAAAGTACGAGAATGAGGATGGCCTAATCTATTGTGCCATAATTGGCTTTTATTTGAACTTGAAGCAGAAAACAAAGCAGAGGCAAACAAATTCCTATCTTGTGTAGAGAGTTGTAGCGGAAAAAGACGACCACACTTAGGTCCCTTCGCTATCACCTCTCCCGATGCTTGATCCTGTATCACACAACCAGAACGCGAAAAAGAGACAGAACAATGGTTATCAACGAGTTGGCCAACAGATAATAAATTTGTAGATAACTGAGGAGAAAGAAAGACATGATTCAATGGTAAGGGATGTGAGATCTCACCGATGGCAGTAATGGGTATACTGCCACCATCTGCGGTATTGATGCGGAGATTTCCATCATACGGCTTTACTTGAGATAAATTATCAGAAGAATGAGTCATATGATTAGAAGCCCCCGAATCAATATACCAAGTGGAGTGGGATTGTTTGGGTTTACCTGAGAGACCAAGAGCAGAAAAAGCATTTACTATCATCTGTTGAACCATTTCCGGGGTAAGAGCGGATGAAGAAGAAGGATGAGCAGGCATGATGGTAGTGGCAGCAGGACTAACTGCAGAAATGGGCGCATCCAAAGTTGCTAGATTCGCCTTCTGGGAGGAAGACTGAGCACGGCGCCGACATTCTGGAAGAACATGGCCTTTGCGTTTGCAATAAGAACATAATTTCTGATCGCATTGAGTGGAGACATGGCCATACTTCTGACAAGAGTAACACTGTACTTTGGACATGTCCCTGTTTTGCTGTTTAAGACGAGCAAGGTAGGCAGCAGTTAGTGGTCCTGAAGATATAGCTTGTTGAAGAGCAGCTTGGGTGGTAAGTCGTTGTTCCTCGCGAAGAAGCTCTCCTAAGCATGAATCAATAGATGGAGGAGGCACCCGGCTCATCAGATTTGAACGAACTTGTTCAAATTCAGATCGCAGTTTCATCAAGAATTGATCCCGTTGACTAGTGGAATGAATTGTTTGTACCACAGCAATCGAGGCATCAGGGAGACTTGAGTAAATGATCTCAGTATAGTCCGTCCATAAACGGATAAAATGAGAGTAATATTCTTGAATGGACATTGTCCCTTGATTAAACTGAGATAGCTCATGTTCTAAGTGAAAACGTCTGGCGGAGTTATCCTGTTGATACACCTGGCGGAGATAATCCCACATTCCCTTTGCTGTTTTATAGGGCCGAAGATTCAGAATGTATTGTGGATCAACCGACCCCAGAAGCCAAGTCATGATCTGGGCATCCTTGGTTGCCCATTTAGAGACAGCCTTTACATCCTCTAAAGGTACAGGATCAGTTCCGTCAACATGTCCCCATAACTCTTTGCCTTTAAGGTATATTTGAAATTGGAATGCCGAGGAAGAATAATTTGTCCCATTGAATTTAATCAAGTAAGTTTCACTTTTGTGGCTGTCCATAATTGTAACTCAAAAGCACAAGTATTTCCAAACACCAAGAAGATAAGTTCTGATGAACAAAACTAACAAAGAAGCTGAATATCCAAAGCTCCAGAGAGTGCAAGAAATAACTAACAGTGCATCCCAACAGTGCAGAAGTTGTCTGCACAAAATTTCACCCAAAAAATAGGGCCAGGCGAGCTTGATTTTGGCCTCAAAATCCCTGTGTGAGGCCCACAGCTAGATCTGATTGAAAATCAGATCAGCAAAGTTCAAGGAGACTCAAAATCTCTTTCCAACAAGACAAGATGCATCCAAATCCATCCACAAACCAAGATGTTGTACGGTTGTGATCAAAACTATCTGAGAAAATTGGAAAATCACAAATTGTAGCAGATGACCTACCTCTGATCTTAAAAAAATGTTGAAAAAATCTTCAGAATAACTAGGAGAGATAGGCGACCACTGCTGTAGATGATTTGTAACATGCCATGATGATCACTGGTGGGCCACTTGTGATCATATCATCACAGACGTTTGTTAGTGAAAATTGCATGCAGATCCCTGATCTGATCGATTTCAAGAATGCAGAAGACTGTCGACTGAACAAGAGGATCCACAGAGACAGAGATAGAGTAGAAGTAGCTCTGATACCATGACAGGATGAATGAAGAGATTGATATTTGTGGAAATTCTAGGATCCCTTTCATAGACGATCCTTTCTCTCTTTTATAAACATATTAGCCTTAATCAAGGCAAATCAAACTAATTACAATCTATCTGTTATGGAAAGAAATCTGTACAATTGATTTGATTCTATCCTAACTAATCCCACGATATTTGTAGATAAGTTACAATGAATGGGCCTGGGCCTAGTGGGCTTTATGTTACAAGTGTTAACAAACGACACCCTATTATTGGTCTCAGAAGGTTCATGGATACTAACCAGTTTGCACTGAAAGTGAGCAGGAGACGAACCTGCACGTTTCCGCGTTGATACCCACCCTTTTGCGTTCTTCAGGTGTCCCACATCACTCCTTTTGCATACTTCCCCTAGGCCCCAGTACCCTTCCATCTCCTTAATAAAAGTCATCCAAAGGCTCTTTTCCTGTTCTTGCTTCGTTTGGCGTCTTTTGTAGTTGAGGAGCAATTGCGCTGCCTCCTTCCAGAAGTTCCTGACTCCAGAATCTCCCTCAAGGTGGATCCTCTTGCTTTCAGGACCCTCATCAAAACCTGCATCCCTTCCTTTGTTCCTGCCGATCTGTCCTCCTCCTTACCCTCTTCCTCTGCCGAGTGCTCTCCCCTGCTATTGTTGTCGTCGTCGCTGGAGCTCATCTCCTTTGCCCGTTTGCTTCCTCTGGTTCTTCATGACGTGGTTGAGTAGCTTCTCGTCTCCCAGACTCTCGAGACTTCCTTTCCTTCCTTTTCCCCCCAAATCCAGCCCTAATTTATTTCGAAGGAGGCTTCCCGACTTAATATTGGGCCCTTTAATAAGTTTATTATCCAGCCCACGACATGGGTTTTCTAGATCCATCACAGCCTTATATCTGTGCCGGTGATTATGATATCATCCACATAAACTAGAAGAATGGTGATTCCCGTTGATTTCTGATGCAGAAACAATGACGGATCATAAGAACTCTGTTGAAATTGCAGCCTGATTAACGCATCCTTAAATTTGTCAAACCATGCTCTTGGTGCTTGTTTTAGCCCATACAAAGACCGTTTCAAATGAGCAACTTGTCCTTCTGATGGTTTTGGGAAACCTTGAGGCAGTCGCATGTAAACTTCCTCTTTAAGATCACCATGATGCAAGGCATTTTTTACATCAAATTGGAAAAGGGGCCAGGATTGGGATGCAGCTACGGTAAGGATGGTGCGAACTGTGGATAAGACTGAAAAAAGTACTGGTGTTCAAAGAAGAAAACATTTCTAGAAATCCGAATACGCTTGGATGTGGTGTCATAACAAATAAAACCATTTTGTTGGGAAGCATAACCAAGAAAGGCACATTTTGCAGATTATGAAGATAACTTTGAACGTTCATGGGTTGGAAGATGAACAAAACAAACACAGTCAAAAGTGTGTATTGTGGCTCAGTTTGGAAAAAACGTAAATGTGGAGATGTGTTTTGAAGTTTTGGAGAAGTGGTTAATGCTTCTGGTCAAAATCTAGGTGGAACTGAGGATTCTAATAACAAACACCTGACCATATCTAGAATATGACGATTTTTCCGTTCTGCAATCGTAGACAAATATTTTTCCGTTCTGCAATCGTAGACAAATATTCCCCCCCCCCCCCCCCCCCCCCCCCCCGAGTCTTTACGAAAAATCTTAATATATGTTGAAAATCGATTTTGAACAGAATTCAAGAATATTTTAAACACATCAAAGACTTTAGATTTGGCTTTGGCATGTAGAAAATAAGCCCATGTAAAACTATTATAATCATCAATGAAAGTCACAAAATACTTATACGGTGAATGAGAAACAATTGGTGCAACACCCCAAACATCACTATGTACTAAATCAAAACATTTGGTAGCAGAAGAAACATGTAATGGAAACGGCAAAGTTTTACTCTTCCCAGCTTACAAGTGGTGCAATCAAGAGCAACATCTGATGATAAAAACTTCATTTTATGTATGTGACCAGAATTTAACAAAGATCACAATACTTTGGAATTGGGCTGGCCTAATCTATTGTGCCGTAAATGCACATTATTCTTAGAGACAACTGTTGAAGCAAACAAAGACATTTGGATTCGGTGTTGGTATGTGAAGAGGAAATAAACGCCCACACTTAGGCCCCTTCGCCATCACCTTCCCCGTCTCCTAATCTTGCACCACACAACCAGAGGAGGAAAAAGAAATATTGCAGTTACCATCAACCAATTGACCGACAGAGATTAAATTGGTAGAAAGATTTGGTGAACAAAAAACATCATGTAAGGGTAAAGAATGAGAAATATCACCAACAGAGGTAATTGGTATTGTTGTACCATTAGCAGCAAGGACCTGAAGCCTTCCATCATATGGTTTAATTTTGGAGAAGTTTTTTGATCATGACATCATATGATTGGAGGCACCAGAATCAAAATACCAATGAGAGAGAGAGTGATTTTTACCAAGTATACCAAGAGTGGAAAAGGCTTGGAGGATCATTTGTTGGATCATGTTAGGGGTGACTGGAGCAGCATGAGCAGAAGAAGGTATGAAAGATGAATCAATAGTGCTAGAAGTAGCAGTGATAGCCTGGTAAACTTTTGGATTTTTGTTTTGAGGACGTTTGCGGCATTCATTGATCGAATGTCAAGATGCTTTGCAATAATTGTAGATCCTCTACTTGCACTGATTTGCATAATGGCCGAAATTCTGACACTTGTAGCACTGTACTTTACTGACATCTCTGCTTGGTTGCTTTCCCTTGGGAGCATAAGCAACATTTACTGGTGAGTTCGATAATTGAGATTGAGTGGGTACACTATAGGCAACATCAATTGCACCATGAGTGGCTTGTTGGAGCACACCAGATTGAGTCAATTGTCTCAGTTCCTCTCGCAATGATTCATTTAGACACTCATCTAGTGATGGAGAAGGTACCCTACTCATGAGATTAGATCTGACCGATTCATACTGAGGCCTTAATTTCATGAGAAATTGATCCCAATGACTAGTCGCTAGTATATTTTGCAGTTCGGAAAAAGCCTGTGCAAAGATATTTGCATATTTGATTTCATCTAATTCTGTCCATAAATTTAGGAAACCAAAATAATAGTCTTGAATGGAGGAAGTTCCTTGCATATAATTTGCAATTTCAAATTCCAACTGATAGTGTCGTGCATAATTCCCCTGATGATACACCTTTTTCAGATAGTCCCACATATCTTTGGATGTTTTGTATTACAGGTTTCAAATTCATGAAGAATTGTGGTTCATGGACCCGAGAATCCAAGTTTTGACCTTAGCATCTTTTGTGTTCCAGGACACAATTTTCTTCTCATCTTCTGTTGGTTTTGGATCAGTTCTAGAAATATGGCCCCATAATTCTTTACCCTCTAGGTAAAGTTCAAATTGAAAGGCCCAAGATGGATAATTTTTACCATTAAACTTGATTAAGTTGATTTCAGATTTCTCCATTTGCAACAAATATTCAGATGAACCAGCAGTAATGATGAACAAAACCAATCACACAGCAACAAATTGACTTGGAAAAACAGAGAACAAACCCACTAATCAATCTGTAAGGCACTGGAAGTACCTTTTTTTAAAACCAGATGGGCCTAAGGATGGCCAGATGCAATAGAATGCACACAGAAGTGATGCACTGACAGAAACAGTGCAGAAAACACAGCAGGCAACCTTGATTTTGCTGGCGTGATCTATCTGTGGACCCCACTAATGAGTCCAATCACAGATCAGAACAGATCAGATTGTGAGTGATCCAAGTTACTACCGGCAGTCCAAACTTGAAGTGTATTGGATATAAATCTACAAATCCGGACGGTCTTGATTAAACTGATTTGAGAAAAATGCCCAAAGTCGACAGATGAAGGAGGGAAAACCAACGTCAGATGATGATGAAAAATCCCCAGAAAGTCACCAAAAATATCCAGAAATCCTGTCGATCAAAACTTCAAAGTTGCAAAAGGATCCAGGATCATCGCTTGTGGGCCACTCTTGATCAGGCACAGATCGGCTGTTGCTGTGACAGATTTGTGATGAGAAAATGCTTCTTCAAACACTGATCGAAGGGAACTCCTTCAACTAGAAGAGCTACAACTTCTATCTTTCAACAGTGCTCTGATACCATGTCAATAGAATCAGCAGTGCAGACAGATTGGATTGCAATGGGATGATCTCCCAAGGATCGATTGATATCAATATATATATATATTAATGTACAATCCTTGATTTAGGCTACAATTTAGTTATTGTCTAGTCAGCTATATCCTAAGATAGTATGTAGTATCTGTACAATATATTACAGTTTGACTAAGCAAATGAGTCGGGCTTTATGTTGGATTTGGTCCAATGGATCTAGAATCATTAACACACCTCCCTTGAAGTCGCCCATGGGTCCCCTGCCGGATCCTTGGACCAGATTAATGAACAAGTGGGCCATGGGTCCCATAACCTCCAAACGTCAACACTGCTTGGGGCGTTCTGGATTCTGAAAACTTGTATTCAAGACTATTGAAGCAGCGCGGGGAAGGGAGGATAGCCAACAGGCTAAACTCCAAGCCAAAAGGCTTAGGGATAGGGATCCATAGGATCAAACTTGTCTTGGTCTCACACCACAGACACACAATCAAGAGAAAACTCAATTGAAAACTTTATTAAATCAATGCATTGTCCCTAAAGAGGGATTACAATCCTTTATATAGATTTATACTCTAACCTATTCTTGGAAACAACTCTAATTAAAATAAGCACTAAATCAAATAAGAGAAACTTTCTAATTAATCTCATAAGTATTCCTAAAATTCAGCTAATACTAAAAATAAAACTATTGCATGATTTAAAGATCTTTTTATGGGCTTGGGCCCAATGGGCAACCAAATCGAGGATCTGGCCTGCATCAGCTCCCCCACTCTTGGAGGGAACTCGTCCTCGAGTTCAGTAGGTGACCGCCTGGGTCGAAGATCAAACGCACAAACTTCCGATTCTCTTGTGGATCTTCATATCGTGTGTAAGCTTCACGGAAGCATGTACTCCACGGAAGTCTTAGATATTGCCTCTTTTGATGGTTGGAGCTTGCATGGACTCGTGCTCGAACAAATTGATGCTTCGATTTCTGAATTTGTACCATCTGCTCACAAACTTCTGATATCAACAATCGATTCCCGAAGATGAAATCAATGTGGGGAACCTCAATGATTTGCTCTTCTTTTTCAACCTTTGAAACAATATCCTGTTCTTTTGATGCTTTAATTGGCTCTTTAGGAATTGAACATACGAGGAAATCTACCAGTTGATCGGGCTCTTGGCTGATTACATTCAATTCTTCAAAGTCCGCATATTCTTCCTTCGGTGCTTGCACTTCTTCATCTGAATTTGTTGAGAAATCATTAGTGTCTTGATTTTGTTCCTCAACTTCAGTTTTGATAATCTCCAAGACTGGTTCCACCATATGGACTTCAGTGGTGTGCTGAGACTTTTCTTCTTGCATCTTAGCTTTTCGGACGCGAGACCATTTAAGTATGCGCTCAACACGAATTGCTTCCCAATAGGCATCATGAATGGTTTCACAATAATTCATATTTTGTAATATGTTTGGTCTCAAGCCTCTGATAAAGCGATTCAAATCATGAAGCTCACTCTGTTCCAGTTCACATACTTGTTGTAGCCTTGAAAACCGATCAGAATATTCATCGACTGTCCAATCTCTTTGTTTCAAATTAAGGAACTGCTCAAAGTATACCTCATTTGCATAATACCAATCTCCATAGTTACGCTCATACAACATTCTTTGAACTTCATTGGAGCACCCAAAGATTTGCATATTGGCTTTTGAGAATCAACAGTTGAGATTGAGCAAGCTGAAAGACTGGATTGTCCTCTGGATGGGGTTGACATCCAGTTGGTTGGGCCCAACCCTTTTTTTTTTTTGGGTCGGGCTTGACCTGACTGTTGGATGGGCCCACCTTTATTTTATTTTTCTGTAGCTGATTACTAATGGGTCAGACTAACCAGAACTCAAGCCCAGAAGATGGTCCCAAACACTTATGTCTGAAGTGTTCCCTGCTCCTGTTTTCGTTTTTGTTGGACTTCAGCGAAGAAGAATATGGAGAAGAGAGGTGCTGGGGATGGCGGGTGTGGACACGATGATGCCGACGACGATGAAGATGAGAGGTTTGGCCGCTGGTGGGTGATGGTGAAGTCTCAGGTGACAGGTATGCTTCTCTGTGTTCTCTGTTGTCTTCCTTCTATCCTTTTTCTTTTTTATTTCTTATTCACTAGTCTATCCTCTTTCTTTCTCTCTCTCTCTGTTTTTTATTTTATTTGGGAATGGGTTCTGAGATTTTGAGGAGAGCAGTTTTGGGTTTGGGGAATGGGGTTTGGATTTAGGGATTTGCAGTGGGGTGAGGATGAAGGGATTTGGGGATTGTTGGTGGGGTTCGATTGGGTTTTGGGATTAGGGGAATTTGGGGAAGTGAGAGGACAAGCTTTGGCAAATCTGGGAACGTAGGGTTTTAGATTTTGGGGATTTTTGAATTAGGGAGTTTGGGTGATTTGGTTTTATTTTATTTATTTAGAATGGATGGTTTTTAGTGGTTGGATTCAGAGTTGTTGAGATGGGGAAGAGGTTTGGTCGGCAGGGAGGTTTTTTCTTTTTTTTTTTTTTAATCTGGGTTGTTGGGATTGGAGGGCTGACAGTAGGTGTGGGGTTCAATTCGGCTCGGGTGTGGCTTTGTGAATGGCTTCGGTGATGGGCTCTGTGGCCGGAATGGTAGAATGTGGGTTTTCTGGGTTTCGGCTAGTCACTGGGTGGATGAATTGATGAGGATGGATTAACGATGGTGAAGATGGGTTTTGGTTTTTTTACTGGATTAGGTTCAGATGAGGGTTTTCGGTGGTGGGTTGTGTGAAGCAGGTGTGGAGAGGGGGGTTCTGGGAGGTCGAAGATGGGGGTGGACTGTTTGGTGTGTCGGGGGTTTGGTTTGGAGAGATGGGTATCGGTGAAGAGTTTGGGTAGAGAGGATGGGTGAGGGAAGGTCTGATAGGGCTGGTTTGGGGCTGCTGGAAGGTCTGATAGGGCTGGTTTGGGGCTGCTGGAAAAGGGTTTGCGGTGTAGGTTGGTGGATGAGTCGAGGAAGACGTACGGGTGGTTTTGGGAATGGAGGGTATGGTGCTGTGACGAGAATGATGTGGGGATGATGATGATGATGATAATAATGGATGGTGGGATGATGATGATGATGATAATAATGGATGGTGAAGATGATAATAGGAGATGAGTGGATGGGTTACCTCGATCGGCAATCGAAACGGCGATCTGAGAATGGATCTTCGCTCTGATACCAATTGAAGCAGCGCGGGGAAGGGAGGATAGCCAACAGGCTAAACTCCAAGCCAAAAGGCTTAGGGATAGGGATCCATAGGATCAAACTTGTCTTGGTCTCACACCACAGACACACAATCAAGAGAAAACTCAATAGAAAACTTTATTAAATCAATGCATTGTCCCTAAAGAGGGATTACAATCCTTTATATAGATTTATACTCTAACCTATTCTTGGAAACAACTCTAATTAAAATAAGCACTAAATCAAATAAGAGAAACTTTCTAATTAATCTCATAAGTATTCCTAAAATTCAGCTAATACTAAAAATAAAACTATTGCATGATTTAAAGATCTTTTTATGGGCTTGGGCCCAATGGGCAACCAAATCGAGGATCTGGCCTGCATCAACTGTTTTCACTTTTCAGCCACCGTTGAGGGATTTACTTGTTGAAAGAGATCCTTAACAATTCTATAATTCATGTTACAGGGCCTATATAATTCTTTGATACAGAAGATAGAATTTCCACTCAAACGGTGGTTCCAGAGGGTGTCGATAGGTACTGGGGCATCACAACAGTTAGAAAAACCCAGTTTTAAAAATCATCCATGCATAAAATCTGAAACTAGAACAACCATTACAATCAAATTATGAATTGAATACCAGAATATCATCCCAACATCACTTCCATTACAAGTAGATGCAGAATCCTATTCACCGATCAATTAGCTATCCACGTGAAAGAAGAATTCTACTCACGATAAAATAGAGTAATCAAAAATTACACGAGCAAAGCCAGAAATTCAAAACCATACAATTAGATCAGAATTTCTACTCACCTGTTTTGGCTAACTAGAACTGGTTCTTCCTCCTCCTAATTTCTTCAAGGCTAATACTAAACTAGGCTTTGAGTTGATGGGGTCAAATATATATAGAAGCTAAAGTTAGAATCCTACCCAAAGTCCTCTTCCTAATTTTATTATTTCCTTCTCACATGCCAATCCCATTCCTAACATTACTAGGAGTCTATGGTATAACCAACACAAGTCCCACTCGAATTCCTCCATCAAACTATGGGTCCCAATAATTCTAAGAAAAATTAAATATTAAATATCAGAAAATAATCTAGCCCTTAAATTGGGCCCGGGGTATTACAATCTGTTTACGGAATGAGAGGGGTATCGAGTTGTGGACTCTACTCCAGATATGATCAGATGTATCAAGTACCCATGAGCTCTGATAGCATATTAGCAGACAAGAAATATGAAGTAAGTTGCTGAAAAATGTAGATTTTAGTAGTCAACAGGAATATTATTTTCCTGTGTCTCTGCATCTTTTCATGTGTTTCTCAACAATTGATATTTTAATGTAAGTAAAATGGAAATGACAATACTGTTGTATGATTCTGTGGGAGTAGTTTCTTTCTCCTTTTCCTATATGGCTAAAGCTCTTTAATGCTAATGTTTGGACTTAAATTAAATGGAGTTTACTTTGGGAAGTTGCTACTAATTTATGTGTGTAAATTGTCACAGCTATGTCGGATGGACACTTTGCAGTACTTGTTAGTGTATCCACAAAGGCCCCTCTTGACAACAAAAACGATAAAGTTGGTTAGTATGCATGCATTTTTCTTGAGTCATAATGTAGATCATGTTCCTGAACTATAATTTTTTTCTTTTAGGTTGGATATGATAAGCTTGGAGGAGGGCAGAATGCAACTGTTGCAGTTATGAGCTTTAGTGGCTATGACATCGGGGGGGCAATTGTCATGAACAAATCATCTCTTGATCGTGGTTTTGGTCGTTGTATTGTTATGAAAAAGTACTCAGTTGTATCACCATGAAGACTTTTTTTATATAATAAATAAATGCACATAAGTCTATTTATATTATGTATTTGGTAGAACAGCTTAGCATGTTGATTTTTCTTGTCACCTATATCAGTTAATTTCATTGGAACAGATTGTCTACTGTCAAAAAAATGGATGACAGAATAATCAAGCCTCAGGTTTCAACTGGAGAGGGCGGCCTGGACATACTCAAGCAGGTAATGCTGATTCCATCATATATTAATAGTTGATGAGTGAATTATTAGCAATGCAAGCTAATGTTGGAAAGCAGCTTTTCCTATTCGATTGGTTGGGTTTCATCTCTTGTTGAGGTCCGTAAAAGTTTCATTTCCTTTGTAATTAAAGGTTGTGTCTTCTCCGATTCAATTGGAGTTTACACATATCCTGTACTTGGCTATTGGGATGGCTGATTCTTTGTCCATGCAAGGGTTGGACAGATCTCCTTTTTTTTTTTAATCTGGTTTTGTTTCTTTTGTTCGGTAGAATTGTTCTGTATGGTGTTTTTGCGAACCTGTTGTAATTGGCTGTGGTTTCTTTTGCATCCTTCCTCTTTTTTAATAATATTATCGTTACTGATGAAGAAAAAGTTCTCAAAGCACTGTGCATTCAATGACTTGAATTATTTTGTAAGAATATAGATATAATCTTTTTCAATACCATTAGAGAGAATTTTTATGTTTGTGATTGTACATATTTTACCATTTTCTTTTTTCTTAATTTTAATTTTTCCTTTTCATTAAATTTTCTTTTAGTTTGCACCAAGGATGAAAATATAGCGGCCGATATATCGGGTGTAGCGGCGGTGGCCGCTACGATAAATGTATTTTATCAGCGCTCTCAACCATGGCGGCCCGTAGCGGCCGATACGAACCGCTACATATATGTATCAGCCGCTACACTGCTGCACAGGAAAAAAAAAAAATCATTCGTTGGCTGGGTGGAAGTAGAACACCAATGGAAAAAAAAAATAAAGAGAGAGGAAGTCCAAACAGAAAGAAAGAAAGAAAAAACAGAAAAGGAAAAAAAAAAGGGTCTTAATTAAATTTCATTTTAGTTGAAAGTTGGACTTAAGTAAATTTCACACTAATTAAAAACAGGCCTTAGTTAAATTTCACTCTAATGAAAATAGGCCTTAATTAAGTTTCACTCTAACTGAAATCAGGCCTTAATTAAATTTCAGTCTAATTGAAAATAGACCTGGCCAAATAACACTCTAATTGAAAATTGGTATAGCCAAATTTGACTCTAATAGATATGGGCCCTGACCAAATCTCACTCTAATAAATATGGGCCTGACCAAATCTTATGTAATAGGAAATAGGGCCCTGGCCTAATTTTACTATAACACGAAATGAGCCATAGCCAATTTTCACTCTAATTGTAAAAATAACCCTTACCAAATATGTTGTGCAATTAAGCAGTGTTTCATTATAAGCATTTTGTCCCTTGTGAATATATGTAGATAGATAGATCACTTTTGAACCTTGAGGCTTGAAGTATTGATTGTTCAATGTTCACTCATGACCTAACTCTTAAGCCTTATGCCTTTATTTCATGTTCTAGTGTTTTTTTTTATTATTATTTTTTTTGTATGAGCTTTTCATTACTTTCTAAGTGAGCATGACTAAGAAATATGAATACATGTGAAAAAACTAATCGTTACTATTATTTTCTATTTATACACCGATACAGGACCTCATATACTTAGGGCACCTCTACGCCCCCTTTTCTTACTTACTTTTGCAAAAGAACCACATTTTTCTTTCATTTTACAACTTTCTAGATTTTCTGGATTTTTTTCAGATTCACGCCTATGCTATGTAGTGCTCGCTTCGTAGCGGCGCTCACCGCCACCGCTATTTTCATCCTTGGTTTGCACTAAAGTTTTTCTTTGTTTGAGTAACTCTTCATCATGGCAAGAGCCCATGAACATTGGAAGGTTCTCGGTATTTGAAGTTGATGACCATTGGTTGAGGGTTTGAGTCATGTTACGGTCCAACAAAAAAAAAAAAAAATCTTGGAAGACATGAATTCTTGGAACTTTGCTAATCTGGACTAAACACCACCATTAGAAGAAAGTCATTGTTGTCATCAATCATCATCATCATCATCATCATTATCAAAGCCCCGTCCTTGCTTTTTTTCTCTATTATGATGTATCTCAAGCCAAATCCTCTAATGGATTGCATTTCTTTAAATCTATCCATACAACTTTTATCTATGTCCTCTTGGCTCACCTTCTCCTTCGAGGGCCATCAACCAGCATAAAAAACTTTTCTTTAGCGGCATCATTGGTGGCTTGCATTGAAAATACCCAAAAACATGTGAAATGAGTTTCTTTTAATTTACCATTGATGCAACCCCTAAATGCTCCTAAAAGCACTCATTTCTGATTCTATCTTTCCTATTTCTACCAAACATCCATCTCAACGTTCTAGTCTCTACTACACTCATTTTGATGCTTGGGCTGCTTCTTGATCGGCAAACTTCTTCTCTATTGGTTGTATCTATTCTAATCATTTACTGTAAAATTATCCTTTCAATGTTGTTGGCATGCGTTGACTACAAAGCACTTCAAAAGCAAGTCTTCACTTCAACCATCCTACTTTTATCTTATATTCGACATCTTCTTTAATCTCCATTCTTACAAATTATCGAACTTTCTCCTCTTTGGTTGTCTCCTTTGGTCAAGTGATGAGGGGTGCCAATAGTATGGCGGACACTTTGGCTAAACAAGGGGTGGATAGCAAGGATGAAAATAGCGGTAGCGGCGGGCGTAGGTAGCGGCCCGCCGCCAAAACGCTATGAAGCGTAGCGGTGCGTTTTGAAAAAATTGTCAAAAAAATCTGAAAAAATTCCAGAAAATCTAGAATATTGGAAAATGATAGGAAATGTTTTTTTCTCTTTTTTTTTTTTTGCAAAAGTAACTAAGATAAGGGGGCGTAGCGGTCCCTTCATTGTACGAGGTCCTGTATCGCTGTATAAATAGAAAATACTAGGAATAATCATTTTTTCTTCACATGTATTCATGTTTGTAATCAAACAGTGTCATCAAAATACTATCACCATCATTGCTTAGAATATCACATTTCTAAGTTATATTTTGAAATGTATATAATAGTTTAAAATTTTCTGTTAAAGAAAAATTTGATCATGGGCCCTATTTCCTATCAGTGTAAAATTAGGTTGGTCCACTGTTTCCTATTAGAGTCTAATTTGGTTAGAGTCTTATTTCCCATTAAAATGAAATTTGGTTGAGCCCTATTTCCTATTAGAGAAAATTTTCCTAGAGCCTATCTTCATTTAGTGTGAAATTTGATTAGACTTTATTTTCAATTAGTGTGAAAGTTGGTCATGACCCTGTTTCCAGATAGTGTGAAACTTGATTGCTCTTTATTTCTAATTAGAGTAAGATTTGGCTAAGCCCCTAATTTTTCTTTATTTGGCTAAACCATGATTTTTTTTTAAAAATTTTTGGGAACCATTGTGGAGCCCACCAATGGTAATAACATTGGGTGCATCAGATTTATTTTTCCTGAGGGGCGAATTGATTTTTATTTATAACTTGCATAAGGTGAGCCACCATGGGCCCATTTAATCTTTTGTTATACCTTTTATAAGGTGAGCCCAATATGGGCTCAATATGGGCTCATTTTTATTTACCCTACTAGCTAAATAAAGGTGGGGACCGAAAGAGGGCTTTTGTTGCCCTATTTCTTCTCCTGAAACAGTAGTATCGAGAAAAGAGAAGAAAGAAAAAAAGAAGAGGGGAAAAAAGAGAGAGGAAGAGAGGAGGAGACGGTGGCGTGCTGCTGCTGCTCCGGTTCTAGGTACCTTTCTTCATCTACTGTCTGTTTTTTTTCTTTCATTTCTTCATCTACCAAGCTTTCCTTTTTTTTTTTATTATTTACATTTCATTGCATCTCTGTGACTGAAACCGCAACGGAGTCGTAGCAGCGGTAGCGCCCGCTACGCTAAAATAGCGGTCGTAGCGGCCACTACGGTAATGTATCGGCCCCTACGGGGCGATACGGGTGCGATACCTCTTTTTTTGCATTTAGCGTGGTGGTACATGTAGCGCAACGGCTGATATTTTCAGCCATTGTGGATAGAGATTCTCCATAGGTGGGTGAGGTATGATACTTTTAAAACCCTCGTATTTCTGATTTTCTTTCTCCTGCCTTTTGCCGTTTTTCTCTTTTAATAAAGGTTTTGTTACCAATAAAGAAAAACAAAAGAAACAAATTATCGAACTGAGGTATCAAAATGGTTCTCTCTGTGGTATCTATTAGCTTTAATTCTCATAGCAGATTCTACTCTTTGCACCATAGTTTAAAATAGCTACGTAGCTGCCATACTATCGGCCGTAGCGGTTGAGGCCGCTATGCCATTTTTTAAGTAGTGGCGCTACGGTCTAAAACCTAATAGAGCCAAGTAGCTTTAATTTATAACACCATTTTTCCTATTTTTTCTCAATGATTTTTCATATGGTTGTCTTTACCCATATATGGTTTCAAATCACTAAAAAAGACATAAGATTGGTTGCTATACAGAATTAAAAAAAAAAATTAACACTTAAAAAATTCACATCGTTGTGCCGCTATTATCGCCGGCTCGCCGCAGCTACTGCGTATTGCCCGCTACCTACTGTTTTGGCCACTAGCCGCTATCCCCGCCGCTACCGCTATTTTTATCCTTACTTTGCACGTCTCACCAAAGTTGCAATCCATATATCTTTTCTTTGCATAACTTATTTTAAAGAACTTGGAAAGGCTCCCGCCATCTTTCAAGTTTTGTATTGACACCATCTTTCGACTCTTCCACTAATACTATATCATATGCAAACAACTCACATCGAGGTACCTCGTCTTGAAAATGAGCAGTTAACTCGCTCATAATCAATGTAAATGATATGTACTTAAAGCTGACCCTTGGTGCAAACCTGTGGTCACTAAAATCTCACCTGTCTCTACAAAGGTAATTCTCACACTTGTTAGCATCCCATTTAGGGATTTCAATATATACCCTGGTAGGTAGAAATCTACTGTCTGGGAAAAGCAAGAAACACCCCATGATGTCTTAAGTCCTCCTTTCGGGCGGCATTTGGGACATTGGAATTGCTATGGCCCCAACTTTTACTATCCGTATGGTTTAATGTATAAGGCCCATTGGTGTTAAATTCTGATTGCACTTAAGTATGACAAATTTTCACAAATCTAAACTTTAACATACTACGCATTTTGAAGTTGATGTTTACTTTTTCAGAGAGAAGATTGAACAAAATGATATCAGAGTGAGGTATGTACCCACAGATGAGTAATTGACAGGTTTCCTTTCTAAGGCACTTTCAAGAGGAAAGTTGTCATATGCATTCTCCAAGCTAGGGACAGTAGACGTGCATCAGCTTTAGGGGAGTGTTAAAGAGTTATAGGGAGAACTTGTTTTTATATGAGGTAGTGTGGGTTATTGGATATATAGTGAAATTTTTTTTTTAATTATATTATTGTTTTTATTTTATTTATTATTATTATTTTTTGTTTTGGGGGGTGGGGGTTGTTTCGTAAAACACTTAAAAAACCTTGAAACCTATATATTGGAAGTGTTGCCCAACCCTAGGAAACACTGCTTTACAGCCCTTTTTTCTGTTTCCCCCGTTTTCATTTCTAGGATTTTTCACCATGTGATGAAAATCCTTGGAAATCTGTGAATAGATCATCATAACATTACTATGGGTTTTGTCAATCTTTTTCCCACCAGTTAGGAATATTCTGTATTAATTACATCCTGAACTGTTTGAATATTCTGTATTAATTACATCCTGAATTCACAGATATTAGATGGGGATGGAATTGCTTCTCCAGGAGAAATAGTTCGACCACATTACATTCTTGTCGATAAAAATAGCCGAACTGCTTTACAGGAAAGGTTAGTTGTCCTTTTTCTTTATTTGAGATGATGTGGTAATTTTCTGTGCATCAGAAATTTATTTTTCTTAACTCTTTACGGCGGCTAGAGAATATGAGTACACTCCTTTAAAGTACAAAGGTCCTGAAGGGGAAACTGCTGTTGTGGACAAAGTGGCACTCTTTACAGATGACAGTGGTAATTTGACGATCAAATGCATTATTCGTGACACTCGTACACCAGAGGTAATTTACAGAGTGTAATTATTCTTTCTATTCTTTGGTCTTTTAGTCTTCTATTTACTTGTAATTTTTTTAAAAAAACTTGTAATTGTTACTGTGCATACTATCGGAGACAATTATGGAGGCAATTTGTCTTGGGCCTGTTACTGACCCTCTATAGTCAGTTTTGGGCCTGCATTGTTGGCCTTTCTTAGAGGTTTGAGCTTCCCTTATAGGCTTCCTTTGTAAATGAGTTGGGCTATCCAAGAATAAAAAAAATTCCTTTTGAGTTTTGGCGTGAGTCGAGTTCTGGATGTTTATGAATGCTACTGTCAGGTCTATAGACATAATTTCAAAGCCCTTTAACAAAAGGACAGGTCCAGGCTTAATTTTCATGTCTGAAAATTGATTAGGCCTACTGCAACCTGTCCTGATAGAATGCTTCCACTAGGAAAATGAAAATGAGCTATCATTGATTTAGTTGTTATCACTGTGGTTCTATTGATGCACGCAGGTGGGTGACAAGTTTAGCAGCAGACATGGGCAAAAAGGAGTTTGTGGCATTATTGTTCGACAGGAAGATTTGCCATTTTCTGAGAGTGGCATATGCCCTGATTTAATTATAAATCCTCATGAATTTGCAAGGTACAGTTTTTTTTCTTGATTTTATTGTTATTAAATTTTTTGACGTCTTTTTATTGTTCTCCCTGTCACTTGTGTAAGGGAGTATTTTGATTGTAATTTGCTGCATTGACATATCCACAGATTTTGTTCTATCATTCCTCTCCTTATGCGACATCTTGCAAAGAAATTTCATATTCTAACAATTTTTGCATTTTCTTTCAAATCATTTGTCTCTGTATTTTAATGTTTATGGCCTCTAGGCAAACATGCCGGTCTATCCACCATTGCTTTAGTGTTAAATTTAAAAAAACCTAACAGGGTAGTCCATGTGCGGTGGTGTGAGACCTACTTTTAAGCAGTACATGTTGCCATCATGTACATGGCATGTATGAGGATTGAGTTTCCTTTTCTAAGCAGGTCTGCAATATGCAGTGGAACAGTGGAATGCCTCAAAAGTGAGATTCCCCATGACGATGTCTCTTATCTCGTCCAGCCTTAATACCCATTTATTATGGGTAGCATTGATACCAACTCCCGTCATTCTTCTCACCCAGAACAAGTTCCCACCAAACCCATCTTTTCTCATCGTTGTCCATGAAACAGAAAGGCACTCCACTGATGACAATCCAAAGGAAATGTTGAAGCATGGGGGTTGGGATACCACTAAACAGCCTCCACGGAGACAAAAACACTATTCGATAGTCAGTGAACACAACAACAATCAGCTACACTACTTAGAAGTTCCAAGAAGTCACAGGTTCACTTGCACCTACGAGCACCTATGTGGCACTTTCACTTTCATTTGCATCTGCTCTTCCGTGGCGTTTTACCTTGCATTCACTGTGCTTACTGCACACGGAATTGTCCTCATGTAAGAGTACTAGGGGTTAGCCGTTACTGTATTAGTGGAGGTCTTTGGAAAAACATTTCTATGCCATGTACCAATCCTTGGAGGGGTAGCTTCTTTCTCTATATGAATGATCAGTTCGGGGAAAAATTAAAAAGCATTTTATTTTTTTTTACTTTTTGACACTGGTAATAGTAATTTTTTTCATACAAAAATGTTTTTTTTTTGTTTTTGTTTTGGAATAGAAGACTAATAGCAATACAAGAAAGAACAAGGAGAGCGGCAAAGATGCTAAAAGGATTACAACATCGGCCCAAGCATTAAATCCCCATTAAGTCCCGATTGTCATACTATGCTTGAATTCAATATCCAACTATCTTTTTGTTCGTCAAACAATAATCCAGTCAATGATCAATTTACCAAAACTAGCCTTTAATGCTTCTTAAATCATGTTATAGACCGTTGCAAAGATATAGTCTGAGTAATTTTGCAATTTTGAACTAAATAAATGATCGTCTCTACTATTGAGCGTAGGATGAATAATGGCACAAAAATGCAGTCTTCATTTGGGAGATTGAGATCGTCCCAATTATATGGGACACTCACCTTTAGGATATATTTATTTAATCTTTTTCATGTTTTCATTATATTTGTAATTAGAGATTATTATTTAAGTGTTTGTTGATCTTAGCTGTAGATTGCTATTGGTGGCAAAGATTAGATCTAGGGGTTTCTTTTTCTTTATATATATATACATATATAGATATCCCATTGTAAAAGCCTCTTGGCTTCTATAGACCTAATCAATGAGCAAGCTATGCTTTTGAGAAATTTCTTGTGAATGGATCTGGTGTGAAGCCACCCTTGGTGCGAATCCAATGTATTTTTCTTATTCTATATTCAACTCTTTGTGATTTATTGTGATTTCTTCTTCTCCAACTCAAAATACATTGCCGCACATCGAATCCGCAAACCCACATTCAGCCGATTGCCAAACCCTTTCTCAAATCCCAAATCCTAGCAGCCGTACCAGCATATACCATACAACCAATAGCCGAATGTTATATGCCGTATAGTCCATTGAGCCAAATGCCATATGTCACAACTCACAAAATCCAACTGCCGATCTACTAAACCCTTGATTCCATCACATGAACACATCATAGCCTCCATTCCAACACCTGTCATACCATAGCTATCCACCGTCCAAACAGTCCAAGAGCGATTCTGATCGCAATCAAATGCACATGCCCACCTATACACGTCTGCAGAACACATGTCAGTATGTCACCCATTAGACATCAGCCAAAGCTTTGTTCCATGTTTCACATGAATCGAACCTTTATGGGGATTGTTTGCAGCACTTGTACTTCTTGATCTATTCTATGTTTTTAACTTACTTTTTCTATTGCAAACTAGCTTAATTCCTAGTAAATCTCAGCCATACATTTTGTGGTTTGTCCTATTTTGAACCTAGCCAATTATTGAAATCCTTAAAGGAACTTCAAGAACAATCTGCTTGAATAAAGAATTGATCCCTAGGCTAGCAGACATTTAGCATAACATTGGAAACCTCAATCAAAATATCGAAAGCGTAACGCCCCGGAACCAGGGGCCCTTCGGATACCGTGTCGCAACGGATTTGTTTCACAATCACCATTATCATAAATCAAATGAAATGAGCAACAATAATATTTTGAGGCAATCCTACGTAATTCTTGGAATAATAATTTAAAGTCTGAATTAAATTGAAATAACTAAATAAATCCACTAATAATAGAAAAACTACAGTCTTCAATTTACAAATGAAATAAATTAATAGTACGAACTAATCCTCTTCAAGCTTCTAAGTGAATCCGTTGCTCAAGAACGCATGCCAAAGCCTATCTCTTCATTATAATCTCCTTGCAAATCAACATTCTGATTACCTGGATTGGGGCAAATTCAAAAATCATTGCAAACTGAGTGAATGGATTTCCAAATCTATTTAAGCATATGTATAGTATTCCGCCATAGTAAACAAAAGAAATAAGCAACATATGAGTTTCACATAATTATATTGAATCTGAAGTTTCATTTAAGGTCAATTTGGTCTGTTCCCATGAACACTGCCTAACCGCTTAGTAGCACCGGCCAACAAGGTTCCTGCCCCAAGGGGTGCAAGACAGAACAAGGAGTACCATTAACAAATTTTGTACACAATACAAGGCGACCATCAAGGGTCTGAATCATCAAGGCGGTACCTGGAGATTATCCTCCCAATGCTGACTAATAGTCAGAACATCATAGGCCATGATAGGTGGACGTCATCACCATACCATGCTGAGCGGTCTAGGGGTCCAAGGTACAAATACATCATCAAGGTCCTTCCAAATCCTCATATTATACAAGGTCTTTCATCCGTAAACCCCATGCTCTCAATTGGTCCCCAACACACACAATAAGTTAGCCTGCAACTTGCCCCTTGCACATAAATCCAGATTTTTTATTTATGCACCGCTCCGATTCACCATTGGTATCTGAATGTGTAAAAGCATTGGCATAGCCTGCCCATTGTATGTTTGGGATATTCAGACATAACAAATACACCATAGCACCTAAGTCCATAAACATCACTTAATTATCATACACGTGGATAATCAAGTATGAATCATAAAAAATCTCCAATCATAACTCAGATTAGGTAATAATTAGTGGTATAAAGGAACCGAAAAATTCAGCATGTGTATATTAACAATATGCACAACTTCAGATTTCAGATTCATCAAATATCATAACAATAATTAAATTAAAAGGGCTTATATACGTAATGAAATAAAGGGCAGGGCTGGTATGTAGTTAATAGAACTTACAATGTTCTTAAATGTAAAAAAGTAAAAGAAATCAGGTCCTATATGCAATTTTCAGAAGTTTTTCAACTCAAAAGGAGGCTCAAACAAAACTAGGAATACCTCACGTGACTACTTTTTGGGTCAGTTCATCTATGGGCCCAATTGGATCCGGCCTACCAGGGAACCCACCCCAAAGGGCCGCCCAGCAGTCCCCTCCATCCTTAATGGTTTGGATCTCAGATTGTGTGGCCCATGTGGGCCCCACAGCCTAAATCGACATCTTGCTCTAAAACACCCTGCAACTCAACGAAACCCAATTTGGCCTGGATTTCTAGCAGATTTTGGGTTTATTCAAGTTGAATTCTGTCTCTAACATTCCTCTCAACATTATTATACTAAATTTTCAAGATTCCAGGTGATGGAAAAGATGGTTTTGAACCCTAACAGTGGAATACCATTGTTGACAGTTTGTAAGTTTCACTGTAACATTCATGAAATTTCAGGAGCTTCAATCTATTTAACAACAATAACTCATAATCACAGTTTGGGAAAAGATTTTCATAGGTACTAGGCATAGATTCACTATAAACAACATCATACTCATGTAGATTGAGATATCCACTCACCTTGTATATGATATAGTAGCCCTATTCACTTGTGGGAATATGTAAGTCATGCGAGAAGGCTCCGCACTGCTGGTTCTTCTCTCTTTCTAATTCTCTCTGTCTAGTTGGGCTTCTAGGATGTATGGGGAAAGAAAGAAGGGGAAACAATAAGTAAAGTGAAGAAGAGAGGGTCAATGGTGTGAAGGCTTGTGTGGTCGACATGCTTTAAATAGCCTAGGGTCTTTCTCTCCTTTTCCATTGGAGTTCTATCTAATAAAGAGTTCACTTTCTTAATTTATTAGGAATCCTAATTGGAAACAAGTACCGATCCCCTTCTTGGAGCGTGGGTGTGTTGGGCGTACTACTTGGGACACCACACATGGGTCCCATTGGCCTTTCTTACAATACCATTCGTATTTATACAAAAGTCATGAGGGTCCTCTAGTCACTTCTCACATCACTACTGTTAGTTCTCATTCAAAGGATCCTACCACATAAAAAAAAATCTTATAAGAAAGAAATTATCTTCATTATTAGTGTTATTCATCCAAGTAATTAATACTTATATAACCCCCAAAGATATCTTACATTCCAAGATATATGAATCAAGAAAAATAAATATTAGAAAATATACAAGCCCCTATCACAGGGTTTGGGTTGTTACAGAAAGGGAATTGCATGTAGGACTGTGAACAGGTTTTACAATTGTTGCTAATCGAAAACTTGGATTCAACATAACTTGGGCTCAATTTAATGCTATTTTTTATTCTGATTTGTGAATATTAATTTTTCATTTGTTCTCAAACCGATCATCTTAGGTTATTGTTCATGGTCGTGCAATACTGGTGGGCCATTTGGGCCTCATTCAAGTTGTGGCTCCCATAATTTAGGTCATCCAGCCACAACAGTTGTGGAAATAACTCCAGCCACAACAGTTGTGGAAATAACTGAATTTAGGAGAGAGGTTAGGCATGACCTAGAAAGATTCAAAATCATTATAAATAGAAGGCATAATAAGCAATTTGGCGATTGCATAAAAGTGAATGAAGGCTCATTTTCTTTATTCTCTTCTCCTTGTATTCATTGAGTCTCCAGTGAATTGAATATTTCATCGAATTAGTTGCCATTTCTGGTGAGTTGATTTGCTATTTCTGATTAATGATTTTTAGGGTATTGGGTTCACAAATGATCATTATACATTTTCTTGGCTGTGTAGGTCGGTTGAAGATGCCTAACCCACTTTAGACGAGTTGAATACATTTTTTACGTTATCCTGTAGACCCCTGGTAAACCAGGACCATTTTTACCTAATTTGACCCGTTTGCCTTCCTTATTTTATGGGCATGTAAGGTTTGTACATTCCTTTTAGGGCAGGACCATAAATAGAAATAGGGTCTTCGACCCCCAGAAGGAATGAAGAAATGAGGTGATTCTGATTCATCTCGGTTATCCAAAAGAATTTCCATGTTTGAGTCGAGGGTTCATTATCTGATCTTATCAATTCTTAAGAATAGATTTTTGTTTTATATCGAACTTATAATCATGGAATCAACTTCTTGTCAGATTATAAGTTCATTCCATACTGGAGCAGACTGGAATATGGTTATGTACATTCTTATTATAAGCAGGGGTCGATCGAGAGGAGGTACAGAATGAAAAAAAAAAAAAAAAAGCTATAACCATCTATATATCTAGATGGATAAGTATTTATTCTGATCTAGACTATTAACGAATATGGATACCTATTCTGATGTGGATGGCAGGCAGACCTATATTTCTAAAAAATAATCGAAACAAATAATCAAGTTACTGATGACTAGATGAAACCAAGAAATAACCCCTAACGGCTGTACATTCCTTTCAAGCTGATCATATACTTTTATTTCAAAGACTCTTTCACATTATGGATTCATTTGTATACATGCATGACAGCATACACATGCAGATGCTTTTGATGTTCTCATGCTGTGTTTATTTGCTTTAGATGTGGACAATTTTCTTTGATTTAACATATTTCATGCTATCATCAGTCGATCGATGATTGGAGAAATGTTAGAGCTCCTTTTTGGTAAAGCGGGGGCTTTAAAGGGTGAATTTCATGACGGTAGTGCATTTGGGCGAGGAGATGACCAAGCTGAGAGTATTAGAAAAATAGGGTATGAATCATGCAGTTTTGTTCAGTTTACATCCTTGATATCCTTGTATGCTTTGTTTGTTAACCATGGCTTTGATTTGCGACAGTGATCTCCTTATTGAGAGTCATTTTAACTATAGTGGAAAAGATTTCATGTATTCAGGTACGTTATATATAACTGAGAAATGCACGAAGTTAGGGTTCAAATTTCTCCAGACTTGTGTTTCATGAGCTCTTAATTACCTTCTTTTATTAAAAGGAGTAGACCTCTTTTGTGAGGTTCATCTGGTTAATTTTGATTACTTTCTTCTTTTTTGCAAAGTTGAGAGGAGGCCAAGTCATTGTTTACTGATGTTGAAATTGTTGGTGTCATTGTTCCAGAGAGTGTCTCCTCTTTCAGTACTCTCTTGTTGGTGTGGGGATGATTGCTTGCGACTTAGTTTTTAAACAATGTGAATTGGAGAGCCACATGCTTCATAGCTTTCCTACCCTTCACCTAAATAAGGAGTTGGGTACAAATTGCAAAATTCACAACTGAAGTACAAAATGCGTACTGGAGAATGTGAGAAAAATGCCTAAGCCATTTTTTACTATTAAAAAAACTTGGAATCCATCTATGATCAATTAAACACTATAGTATTATGCGGACAAAGCTTAAAGTCAATGAGTTTATAGCTTCTAACATGTAGAAAAATTCTTGAACCCTTTTTTATCTTCATAAAGAAAAATGTATTTTTGTTATGGGAGAGAGTTATTGAGAGAAGACTAAGAAGAACAACAAATATTTCAGAGAATCAATTTGGTTTCATGCCTGGGAGATCAACCATGGAGGCTATCTTTCTCCTGAGGAGGTTAATGGAACAGTATAGAGAAGGTAAGAGAGATTTACATATGGTGTTCATTGACTTGGAGAAGACCTATGACCGGGTTTCTAGGGAGATTCTTTGGAAAGTTCTGGAAAAGAAAAGAGTTTGTGTCGCTTATATTGAGGCGATAAAGGATATGTATGATAGAGTCGTGACATCTATAAGGACGACTGGCGGCGAAACTAAGGAGTTTCCTATCACGATTGGTCTACACCAAGGCTCAGCATTAAGCCCGTACTTGTTTGCCCTAGTTATGGATGAGATTACAAGACATATCCAGGATGAGGTGCCGTGGTGTATGCTATTTGCAGATGACATTGTTTTAGTGGATGAGACGAGAGAAGGAGTGAATGCTAAACTTGAATTGTGGCGGAAAACATTAGAGACAAAAGGGTTTAGGCTAAGTCGATGCAAAACGGAATATATGGAATGCAAGTTTAATCAAAGTAGGACACCTAGTAACATAGAAGTAAGTTTGGGCACACAAAAGATAGTAGAAAAAGAAAACTTTAGGTACCTTGGATCTATGGTGCAACAGGATGGAGGGATTGATACTGATGTAAGTCACAAGATTCAAGCCGGGTGGACCAAATGGAGGAGTGCTTCGGGGGTCTTGTGTGATCGGAAAGTCCCCCTCAAGGTTAAAGGAAGGTATTATAAGGTGGCGGTACGGCCAGCGTTGTTATATGGATCAGAGTGGTGGGCAGTAAAGCATAATCATGTCAAGAAGATGGAAGTTGCGGAGATGAGAATGCTAAGATGGATGTGCGGGATCACTAGGAGAGATAGGATTAGGAATGAGGAGATTAGGGGCATAGTAGGAATAGTACCGATTGGAGATAAAATGAGAGAAAATCGACTGAGATGGTTCGGCCACGTTAGAAGGCGTCCAACAGAGGCACCTGTTAAAAGGTATGAAAGCATGGAGTTTGCCAAGAGTAGGAGAGGGAGAGGGAGACCCAAGAGAAGTTGGAAAGAAACTATTAAACATGATCTTGCCTACATGGATCTAACGGAGGACATGGCCCTAAACAGATTTGATTGGCGTCGTCAAATCCATATAGCCGACCCCACCTAGTGGGAAAAGGCTTGGTTTGGTTTGGTTTGGTGTTATTATTAACAAAATGCCTTCCGGTCTATAGTTTCTGCATAATTTTTCGACATTTCATTGAATATATCTCCAAGTGTTCTGGAAGCATTTTTGAAGCTATTTTGTTGTTGTTTCCCATTTGCGCATTTCAGCATTTTATACGGCTGCAGTTCTCAGATTATTCTGAACCATTTATTATTTATCATTTGTATCTCCAGTCATGCAACTAGTTTATAGTGCATATTAGTATAATTGTCATTTGGGCTTTACAGGCATCACAGGTTGTCCTCTCGAAGCATATATATTCATGGGGCCCATCTATTTCCAAAGGTTAAAACAGATGGTAAAAATTCAATTTCTACTTCAATAAAATCTGCAAGGGTTGTAATTTCATTGAAGCTTGGAACTTGCTTGATTCCAGTGAGTGAATCTTTTAATGCTTTTAGTGAGATAAGTTTTCATTAATGCTTTTTTTTTTTTTTTTTGCATGACTTGTAGAATTTGATTGTTTCCAATGAGCCAATTTGTTAATGCTTGTAATGCATGTGATGTAGATTGGTTGTCATTGATGCCTTTTCCCCTTGGCAAAGATATGTTTTTTTCCTTTGTTTTTTCGCTGAACATATTGCTTTAATCGAAAGGCTTTCTAGGCTATTCTAGTCGTAAAAGATGAGATAAGACCGTAGTCACATTCATAACCTTTCAGAATTTTAGTAATTGACTACATTAAGTCGGTGCCACCAGTCCACAAGTACTTTGAATGTGGACCATCAATGACATTATTCTCCCCAGCTAGAGAAAACTTGACCTCGAGATTCTTTCTTTCCATTTTGTCTTTGCATCTGCTTCACACTCACCAAGTTATCAAACTTTTCCATCTACTAAATTTTCAATATATTTGTTCTTGTGGTGGTATCTATAGTTGGAATAGTTTGCAAAGAAGAAAAGAGAAGGATTTTTGTATTTTCTCAGAATATTGTATATTATGTGTATCCATTGTATCTTCATTGTGACCCAGTCCTGATTTGACACAATCAAACTATCTGGTGCCCCAAAAAAAAAAAAAAAAAAACAACCAGCAACTAGCTTTGTTTGCAGAAAATCCCAGAATTAAAATAAAAAAGGAACAAGCATTAATTAACCCAAACTGACCTCTAGCGCCTTCCTCAATCACAATGCCCCCACATGACAAAAGAGGGGAGAAACAAAGCAAAGAAGCACTGTTTGTTGAATATACTAGAACTGACGAACCTGATACCCTGCAGTCGAGTAGTCAATTGTTTATATAATGCTCAGAAAGTCATAAAAAAAAACCCCTAGAAATACTGCCACAATTGAATCTTACTCGAGTAGTCATTATTCTAACTGATTTAAGAAAAGAAATGCTGTGGCCATTGCAAGAAGCCTGCCACCTAATTGTTATCACCGTCGGCCTTGAAATCGTAATGCCCAAGCATATCAATATCATGCTTCTGCTGATACAGGTGCTCATACTGTTGATGCTCCAACTCAGTCCTCACACGCCACAAACATACTGTTGCCCTACCTACTACTGTTAGTCCTGAAGTCCTACAATAAATAATGCTGGCAGTGTCCGTCATTGGATTCTCTGGATTCTGGTGTGTGAAATCACATGATTCTGATGCGCCAGAATTATCCGACCTTAGGCCATATATCAGATCAATTCATGTTCATACTGCCTTTGGTGATAATGATGGATAGTTTTGGTATTCAGAATGTCAATTTCTTCATCATTTAAGATGATGTTCTTTTTATTCCTTATCTCATAATCTTCTATCGGCTGGCCAGCTTATTGATAATGAACTGTCATGAATTTACAAAAAACCGAATGACAGTTTTAACGATGTTAATTACTTCAGTGACAGCGGTAAACAGAGACTGCAATGCACCTTGGACTTGAGTGTGCAAGGATAATGTGGTCGATATACTAGTAGATCTCAATGTACGAACATCACATGCATGAGGAAATTTAATGGGAAGAGGCAAACAATATACTCTAATTCAAAGTAAACAATTTGTCGAATGATCTCATGTAGTGGGCAACTACACTGTTGTATCTATGATGCTAGAATTCCACTCAAAACCCAAACAATCCTTCTAAAACTGAGTCAAACAAACAAAATAGAAGTCATAATCAATGTTTCTAAAGCAGTTACTACAAACTTTGTAAAGAAATTAAACAAAAGTATCAGTTTTTCTAAGCAGAAATCGACCCAGACAACCTGTAGGAGATCTGGTTTGGGCCTCACATGGCCCACCTGATCACATTCCAACTCAACGACCACAAAAAAGACCCAAGGGCGACCCACTTAACTCATGGGTTGGGTTTAACCCATCTAAGCTGCTGCCCAATGAAGTTGCAAAGCCAGTCAATTTAACATTGCAGAATATGTCAAATTTTCAAGTAAACCCCTGTTTCTTTGTCTTTTTCCAAAAACAGTCCTTGGAATTGTTGTAAGGGCCTATTTGGCATCATTCTGAGAATGTTTCATTTTAAGAATAAATGAAGAAAAAGAGAATCTAGAGGGAGGGAGGGTGGGAGGGAGAGATTTTATAGATGTGCAGAACGGTAGAGAAAATGCTTGCCAAACAAGTTTTTCTTCATTCTCAGAATAAAACATTTATGGCATGAATGCCAAACAGGCCTTAACTTAGGAATCAAGGACTGTTTGGGCCCCAATTCATCTTCAATTCGTAAGTGGACCCTTGCAGCCCTTCTTAGGATGCACAATTTGCTCCATGTAGGCTTTGGCCACTTTGTAATCTTGATTAAAATTCCAATCCGCAGCAGACAACAACTATTTTGTGGTGTTTTTTCTTAATGGGTGTTTAATACAGACCAGGCAATTGTGAAGCCGATCGGGAAGGGGTGTAGGAGCAGAAGATTATTTGTCGATTCCACATCATTCATCATTCCTTTCTTTGTTTCTGTCTTCTTTCCAGTCTTCAAACAATACTGATTTATCTTCGGCATTGAAAATTAGGACATCCGAAAAACAATAAATTGTTGCTTCTAATTTCTCTTGAACTAGTTTTCATATGAGCAAAGGAGAAACCTTTTTTTTTTTTTTTCCGTGCACACCCTTGCATAGGGGAATGATCTCGCTATATGACTTCTTAATAACAACCCTGGAACAAATCTCAACCATCCAACCTGAAACATATGTTTTTATCCTAACAATTTGAACTTAACAAAAATAGTGAAATGACTAAAATCCCCTTAAACTTTTTACTATGCTCAACTCTGTGGAAGAACGAGTCATAGTATCCTCAGTAGTATTTGGATTTGCACAAGCTTGGGCTTGTTGGAAAGCTGTGCAATATCCCATCGAACTGATTTAATTCCACGTCATTTGGACATCGTCTGATATTAAAAGAGGATTCAGATATTCATCCATGAATATAACCTTAGTATTTTTCCACAACTCGTTCTAATGTGCACCATCCATGGCTATATTGTAATGACAACCACAGTTCAAAATAGCGGCCGCCACGTAGCATAGCAGCTGCATTATCGGCCGTAGTGGTCAAAATAGCGGTGCTACTATCTAAAACTTAGTAGAGCTAAGCAGTTTTAATTTATATTATTGTTTTCCCTATTTCTTCTTCTCAATAGCTTTTCAAATGGTTGTCTATACCCTTATATAGTTCCAAATCACTAAAAAAAACACTATTGGTTGCTACAGAAGATTCAAAAAAAAAAAATTAATACTTTAGAAATTCACACTGTTATCCCGCTATATATCGCCTCAACTGCTACATATCGCCTGCTATGTAGCGTTTTGGCCACTGGTCACTACGCCTGCCGCAACTACTATTTTTATCCTTGATGACAACTGCAATTTAGGCTCACAAATATTCAGACTTGTGCATTATATATATATATATATATATCTGTGCAAAACATTCATGCACGTTTTGTATTGGTAGTTGCTACCTTTTAACACTCATTATTGTTGTTGTTGTTGTTTTATTAATATTTTTAATTAATTCCAGTGGTCTTATTAAGTGGGAAGATTTGGTGTTTACATAGGCTTGATTATGGTACTCTTACCAAGTAAAAAGTGGTAACTTGACCTTTATCAGGCTTTCTCCATTTATTTGGCATTATGACTTATGGATTTATTGTGATCTATCAGGCTTTAGATAAGACCCGAGCCAGAGCCAGAGGACTTTGTTCCATTCTAACTAGACAACCTATTGGAGGAAATGATGGAGGTTGTGTTAGCTTATACCTTTTTTTTCGATTTTTTTTTAGAATTTTGAAATCATTTTCAACAAGATCATGTTCCCGGTATATTGTCACTGCAACTTGTTTGCTACTCAATCTTTTTATGCTTATGCAGGGTTACGATTAGGAGAAATGGAACGTGATTGTTTGATTGCTTATGGTGCAAGTAGGCTGACCTATGAGCGCTTGATGATTTCTGGTGATCAATACGAAGCTCAGGTATTTTTAAGATCTAATTTTTGAGGAGCTGTTAAATGGTAAATTATCTTTAGGAATACATTCAGTTCTTTTTCTTATTTAACATGCCTTACAGTTACCTTTGAGTGATACCTAATAAAAGTAACATTCAACTACTTATCATTATTTGTCTTGTGAAATTTGTTTATGAAGTAATGAGAACAGAGAAGGAATGTGTGCTTCAGGGTTAAGTTTGTAAGCATCTGTCTCATCATTATGATTTTGGATGTCTAAGGATCAATTACGTATACCACACTTTCAATCCATTACATGAAAATTTGAAAAGGATGACCACCTTTTGCCCATTTTCTTCAGAACCATGTGTTCCATGTAATCATGTGCATGAAGGGAAATATTTTTGTCCATTGTTCATTTTCCGCAGTCATTTGTATGACATAGTCAATAGTCATCCATGGAGGAAAGGAAAGTATTTATTGTTAAGTTTGGCCCACGACCCATTAAGGGATCCAAGGCCCATCAGTCAATCCAGTCCAGCAAAATACATCTCACGTGGATTTGGGATTTGATTTGGTCAATGCTGTATATAATTAGTGATTGATTACTTTCCTTTATTAGATTAGTGATTGATGTAATTTAGCTAGTTTCCTTTGTAAAAGCCTTGATTAAGGCATGTATTTCCTATATAATGGTGGTCATTCTCTAAGAGAAGACACACAAAAATAATACAGTCAAATTTCTATTTCTCTCGTTTCGTTCTTGTGGTTAGGAATTATGAGAATGACATGGTATCAGAGCTATGTTCAAGAAAACCTTGTTTTTTTTATCTTGCATATCATCAAGGCAATCAGGATATAGAGAAATCCATCTCTATTGAAGAACGACAGATCAGAGATCTGTTTCACAGAATCCAGACACTGCGGGAATGACATCTTCATGGTGGCCCACCTATGATCATCACATCCTCTTCAACAATCTTTACAGACATGGTCGCCTGGTTTTCCTAAGAATATTGGAGATTTTTTCAACACCCTCATGTTGGTGATTTGCTCATTCTTGAGATTTTCCAGTTTTATTAAACTGTTTCCATCTAAATCGTCCAAAATCTTGGATCTGCGGGGGAATTAGTTCGTTCTTTTTTCAATAGAAGCCAAATTACTGTGCTTCCTCAAATCAGTGATCTGATCATTATCCAGATCCATCAGTGGGGCCACGTAGAAGATCAGCAGCAAAATTTCTGGTCGTCTGGGGCATATTTTGGATTTTTTTTCCTGTTCTGTGCTGCTTTCTCTTACTGATTGATCGGATCTTTGCTCCTGCATACAGCATAGTGTGTTATCTTCTTTAAGGCTTCTTCTCTTCACTGTTACTGTTACTGGATTTCTTTTTGCTGCCTGTTCACTGTTTCTCTCAGTCTTGGCCAATCTCAATTGACGATGGAAAAATCTGAGATTACCTTAATTCGGTTCACGGGAAAAAATTACCCCGCCTGGTCATTTCAGTTCCAAATTTACCTTGAGGCTAAGGAATTGTGGGGCTATATTTCTGGATCTGACCCTAAACCCACGGAAGATGAGAAGAAGATATCCGCCTGGCTTACTAAAGATGTAAAAATTAAAACATGGATACTGGGTTCCGTCGAACAACATCTGATAATGAACCTCAAACCTTACCCCACCTCTAAAGACGTGGGGATATCTGAAGCAGGTGTACCATCAAGATAACTCAGCACGCCAATTTCACCTTGAATGTGCGATTGCTGAATATGCACAAGAGACCTTGTCAATCCAAGACTACTATTCAGGATTCCGAACCCTATGGTCGGAATATGATAGTATTAAGTATGCAGATGTGGCTGCCGATGTTCTGATAGTGATTCGCGATCTTCAGGCCTCTAGTCAGCGGGATCAATTTTTGATGAAATTACGCCCTGAGTATGAAAGTGTCCGATCGGCATTGATGAATCAGACTTCTTTACCTTCCTTGAATGTCTGCCTGAATGAACTCTTACGCGAGGAACAACGCATTTCAACCTCAGCCCATATAGCTCAACAAAAGGCGGAGACCTATTCCGTCGCGTTTTCAGCCACTAAAGCTTCCCAGCCTCCGCCTCGAGACTTGAGCAAAACACAATGCTACAGTTGTAAAAAATTTGGACATCTTGCATCTCAATGCAAACAGGAAGTCTGTAGTTACTGTAAAAAGTCGGGACATATCATCTCTGAATGTCGCCGCCGGCCACAACATCAAACTCCACTGCAGCAGACTCCTCAGCATCAGATTTCCCAGCATCCGGCTCCACAGTATCAGCCTCCACAGTCTCAGACTCCGCATGCTTATGTTGCTTCTTCAGATCTGCCTGCTTCTACATCTGCACCCTCACAGTCTGGGTCCTCCTCTTCTCTAACTCCTGAATTGGTACAGTAAATGATTGTCAATGCCCTTTCTGCTTTCGGTCTCTCAGGTACCTCGCCACCCTCTTCTACTTGGTTTCTTGATTCCGGGGCATCTAATCATATGACATATTCCCGTAACCCTCTCTCCAATGTGACAAACTACAATGATAATCTTCAAATCCAAATTGCTAATGGAGGCACTGTTCCCATTACTGCCCTCGGGGACATCCCTGGTCCTCTTTTTATCTCTCCTCAATCTCTTCATTATACGAGTCCCATCATCATCTCTCTCCAAACCCTCTAAACAAACACTACCCAGACAAACCAGTAGTATACTTCTTCTCACCATCTTCATCAGCCAGACAAGAGTACCCACCTGCTATTCATATGGCCGCTGTTCGCCGCATCATTCGGTACCTTATTCGCACACCGACTCGCGGGTTGTTTTTTCCATCAAACAATCCTATATATCTCACCGCTTATTCAGACGCTAATTGGGCCTGTTGGCTGGATACTCGTAGATCTACCACTGGATGGTGCATGTTTTTGGGTACCAGCCTGATTTCCTGGAAATGCAAGGAACATGAAAAAGTCTCGTGATCATCTACAGAGGCCGAGTACAGAGCCATGTCTACTGCATGCTCCGAAATTCTTTGGCTTTGCGGTCTACTTTCCTACATTGGATTCCCAGCAAAAGATGCTACCCCCCTTTATGCGTGTTAAGTAGTTGTTTGTGCAGTTTCCTATCACCAATTGGTTTTGGGATTACTGGCTAGCAACTCTGACATGGTATCAAAGCCTGAGGTCTCGAGTTCGAAACCACGCAGGGCAGAAATGCCCCATGCCGCGTTGTGTGTTTGTGCAGGCGCAAAATGCGCAGGGCAAAAAGGCCCCATGCCGCGTTATAGTCTTGTGCGGGCGTGTGCTTCGGATCCGGGCGGTGTCCCGCCCGAGGGGGGTGTTAATTAGTTGTTTGTGCAGTTTCCTATCACCAATTGGTTTTGGGATTACTGGCTAGCAACTCTGACAATGCGGATAATACCAGTGCAATATGGATTATTGAAAATACGATTTTTCATGAACGTACTAAACACATCGAGGTTGATTGCCACTTCATTCGTGATGAATTTAAGCATGGTGTCATTAGCCTTCCGCATGTTTCAACTGAACTTCAAATTGCTGATATCCTTACTAAAGGTCTTCCACGTCCTCACCATCATTTCTTGGTTGGCAAATTAATGCTTGTTGATTCTCTCGCATCAATTTGAGGGGGGGTAAACAGGAAAGCCCAAGGCCCATGAAAGGATCCTGTCCAGAATATCACATCTCACGTGGATGTTGATTGGGTCAACTTGTAACAGCTGTACATATTCTCTTAATTAGATTTCCTCTTGTAATTAGTTAGTTTCCTAAAGTTAGAATAGCAACTGATGTAATTAGCTAGTTTCCTAACTTAGAGCCTTGATTATGGCATGTAATACTCTATATATTGGAGCTCGATCTCCAAAGGAAGACACACAAAAATAATACAAACTGAGAGTTATTTTCCTTCAAGTTCTGTAATCATCAATTTGTCATCCTCAAGCATCTCCCTATTAAATCCAAGCATAATATTTGTTTCCCTAATAATTCTAAGAAAAAGAATCAAGAAAATTAAATATAAAATACCGGAAAATAATCTGGCCCCTGTAACTGGGCCCGGGGTATTACAATAACCTGTCTCCATCACTTCCATATCTCATCATATCCTTATCCACCTTCACCACAACAAACCTGCAAAACAACAAAAACCCGACCGCTCATCTCCCAAAGAAGAAATGAGCAGCAATATCGCCGTTCATGTATGCAGGTGGGGCGAAATTGCCACTAAGCAAAAAAAAAAAAAAAAAAAAAGAAAAGAAAAAAGTTTTATCATCTTTATTGAAATTTGAGGCCCTATTTGGTCTTCACAGAGTCTAAGGGGGATGGATTTTCCAGTAAAATCCTCATTGATTTTTCTTTCCTTCCATATTTGCGTAAAGATTGCAGTGGAGCCACTTTTGGAAACGTTCGTCTTCATTTTCAAATTGATCATGTACCCTAGCTAGTGATGTATAATGACAATATTAAAGTTCCAAATTATCTACTCACTTTACAATGCGTTTGAACTTAAAAAAAAAAAACCATTATATGTTCATTTCCATCATCTCACTTTCACTTTTCCACCATATTTTTGAAAAAATCATCATTTGGCAGTCTGCGACTGCGTACTCCCTAGTTTCTCTCTCCCATAATAATTGCTATTCTTTCACAAATTTTCTCTGCGAAGTTAGAAAATGAGAACAAAATGGTATTATTATCTCATACCATCGCTATCATGTCACAGGTCTGCAGAAGGTGTGGTCTGTTATGCTACTTTGACCACAGGTTGAAGAGAGGCGTTTGTAGTACCTGTAAGAGTGTGGATAATGTATCACTGTTAAAACTTCCATATGCTTGCAAGCTCTTATTCCAGGTAAATCTACTGAGTTATTTGCTTTATTTTATATATCTGAATGGCATGTCACACATGGAGACCTTCCCATCTGCCCTTCTCCCATCACTAGACATGTATCTAAGTGCACCCCAGAGCTAGATTGGATACTAGCATTATGCAGTCTGCTCATAGGAGAACATTGTTCTATATAGAAGTGCTTTTAAAGCCATAAAATCCCTAGAAACAATCGCAATAACATCCAATCTTTAATCAATCAATATATAGAAGCCCTAATTATAATAAAACATCTCGTACGAATCCCTAAAATCATGGAAAGAGACATGTTCAGAATATTGTGCAATATTTAGGTTTATTTGTAATTTGGATAATTAGGTTTGTCTGTTTTTTTGTAGTTAATTTAGGAATTAGGATATAGTTGTGATGGAATGAGGACTAGGTTTGCTGATTTAAGTTTCTTATGAGTAGATATTTTAGGCTATACTCTTATACATAGCCGTTCTCTAATCTTAATGAAATCACCTAAGAGATTGGAGTTCCAATTATTCTGTCAAGAGGTAGCCCAACTCGTAGGACCATATGGCCACCCTTTCCATTAGATGTACTCCAGTAGAAATTAGGGACACTTCAGTGACTAACGCAGTCAGGGAAGGACAAATCCCCCTTGGTGGTGAACCCACAATACCTGATCTTCGATCAATTAGAAAATACACACACAAGGAGAAAATAAGGATTCACTTACCTTTAATCGCAAAACCCACCACAGAGATATTTGATCCAATGGGAGATGCTCAACCAAGAGGAGAAGATATAAAAGTGCAACAATGCAACTTTATCAATTGATAAAAATATAACCAAGCATATCTTGATCATCCCTTATGTGTGTGTGCGTGCGCGCGTGCGTACGTATAGGTGAAGCTTAAAGCATCTTTAAACGCATAAAGAAATCCTAACCATCCATCAAGTTCTTAAGAATAGTGAAAATCCTAGAAAATAGAGTCCTATTACATTCAAATTAGAAAAGACCAAAGAAAGAAACAAAGAAAGGTTTGCAGCCGGACGTCCTTTTTGGGTGGCATGAACCCTGCTGATGGTTGCATGGAGATATCTAGTTGATCTTGCTGCTTTGAAAGTACCATGAATATGTCCGAGTCTAGTATTAGACAGTCGTTTGGAATTTGGATCCTCTTACACATTTGTAGGGATTAAATATTATCATTGATAATCCAGATGTTTCTCCTTTATTGGCATGTTTTCCAAAATAATGAGTCCTCATCCAACCTAATGAATAGGTGTTTGCATTGAAATCTATCCCTTATTTCCCTCCTTAACACAAGAGCCTTTTTAATAAAGGACTCATAATAGCACTTTAATAGGAAAGAATTGGGTGATTTGTACGTGAAACCCATGTTGGAAACTTGGTCCCATATGCAACCATTAAAGGTTGGTATCTTAATCCTTGATAAATTTCCATCTAAATGGTCCATCATATGGTTCTTTTGGGCCCATCATTTTCAAGCAAAGGTCGAATTTAAATCCCCCTTTCAATGTTATCATCTTCACTGTAACCTGGGATTTATGTTAGACCCATCATGACTGTCCAATGTACAGTTCGACTCATTACTCTTAATTAGGGCCTTATAAAGGTGGATCGAGACCCCCCTTTGATCGGTAAACAGGATCTAAATGTTTTAGGGTCTGATTTACCACATGATCCACTAAATGTAAGCTATCCGCTCCTGCATTTGCGTCCCTACTGGTGCGGGATGTTCATGGATTTTGGCTTCTTTTGCCCCTTTTGACTCCGGCCCAAATTGGCAACGTTTGCTGGAATGTTCTTGTATTTACTTAGAACTATCTGCTTCATCCTGTTTCTCAATCTGCTTCATCCTGTTTCTCAAACCAACTTTTTTTTTTATTAAATACTTGGAACTGTTTTGAGCCTAATTAATCCTCTACCTAGAAGTATGTCTAGGTCCTTTAGGCTCGGTCACAAGTGTCCGAAAGTTCTAGTAATGGATGTTCTTGGTCCACATCACTTGACTCGCTTAAAAATAAATCATCCTTGAATTAGGATGCCACATCGACCATGGAGAACCAATTGTAGTTCGACTAATCTTGTAAGATATCTTTTTTGTTGAACTTTCTCGTTGGATAGTACACTTCCACAATCTATGTGCCACACCCATCCAACCGCCCAGTTTTTCTTGATCTAGTGATGCACGACTAGATCATGGAGTGTTAGATGAGATCTACTTGAGTAAGCTTCGTTAAATGGATACTTAAAAAAGTGCATCTCTGTGTGTCCATCTTCCTCTAATGAATTAAACGACTACGCAATACATTTGGCATTTGATTCAAGATCGCTATGACAAGACATGGTGTTGGAATACACATCAAAGCTTCCATCGTTAGAGCACACATCGAAGGTCGGCATATTGTTAATATCAACGGCTAACAGTGCATCAAATATCAAGCAAACAACAAATTTAACTAGGTCCTCAACCATCATATCTCGCGATGATGTTTTACATGTCATGACTCTTTACATCTTTACCACCAGGTTTGGTTTGGTCAAACTTATCATTTAATTGTTCATAAGATATCCAAGGATTACTGTAATCATCTTCCTTTGCTGCTTAAATTTTCCGAATCACCAAAGGTTAGTCAACGTTATCGTAAAACAACTCACCATCCTTGCCTTTGTCACCTTTCGTCCCTCATCATAAACCAGATCATTGTAGTAACCATCATATGCACTTTTTTAATTATCATTCATCTTCCTCTGATTCTTTGTTAAAATTTTCATGGCAATTTTGGCCTTCCATACACATAAATTACCGAGTTTATAGCTTTTCTAATTAATTTTTGTATTTCAAAATCCCCAGGGTTGGAATTGTTGTCACTCTTAACTAATTGCCCATAACATCAATACATCATGCTGATTGGAAAGAATGAAATCAAAAAATAAATCAATAGGAAAACAATACAGAAACCAAGGAGAAAGAGAGACTGCTCATCAATAATCACTGAATAATCTATTAAATACTGATGGAGGGTGGATAGATGTGGAGTCTTTAGTCTTACACGTGTCTCGAGGCCATGGCAATGGATATCTTCATGCATTAGAGTCCGCTTGGTGTCTTCACCAAGGCTAAACATTTTGCATTCGCAACAGCGAGAAGAAAAGATAGAATTTTCTTTGATCTCCTTAAAGAGCATTACAACCTTTATATAAATTAGAAGACAACATATTGGATTACAATTAGAGATTACCACTTTTAATTTGGATGGTCAATTATCTTTGATTCTCATATAGGGATTGGTAATTTCTAATCAAGGATTCTAGGATTTTGACTTGCTCATCTTTCCAACTCAAGAAAATTAAAATCAACTTGGTTCTCTCTTGGCTAAGCTTCCTAAAATGGAGATTTGACATGTGACATGACCTTACCCTTATTTTACATGTAACAAATTAATTACTTTAATTAACCTTATTAGTGGACTAAGCCTATGATGGTCATCTTTGGCCTTTTTTTGAACATTTGAAGATGCATTTGGCCCATGGCCTCCATCATCTCTCTGTGGCTTGAGAAAACTCATCTTTGTCAAGTTAAAGGCCTGGTACCACTCATACAAGTCCGGGTTGAGCCGCTGAAAGTTGGAAGTTTTAATCCATGTGCAATCGGACCACGATAGACCTTTCCACTTCTTTAAGAAATTTAAGTAACCTCCATTATGTGATGAAACCAGTTGATTGTCCATCATGTCCTCCTTTTCTTCTGTCACTTTTGTAATAAGAGGTAATCGTATTGTCTGTTCGTCATGACTCATCCGTGTGATGTCCATGGTAAAGTGTTAAGTCATTAAACTTAGCACTGATGTTCCTAATGTCTGTTAAGTCATGTGGATAGTCATCACAGAATGGTATCAGAGCCGAGGACGTCTCTTTTACAGGTGGGGGATAGTGTGAGATCCGGCGAGCCTTGGTCAAGGTGGTTGATCCTGTTGAAATCCGGTGTGCCATCACCCACCAAAGAATACTCAGGATATAATGGACTCCATGTGGGACATGTGCTCATCACCTGCCAAAGAACACTCAGGATATAATGGACTCCATGTGGGACATGTGCTCATCACCCGCCAAAGAACACCCAGGATACAAGGAACTCCATTCGTCCCACATCGAAAGCATCCAACTCCTAAGTCCTAACCGTGGGCATATATGTGCGGCCTAGCCTTAACCCCGCATGACGCATTTTAAAGTCGTGATGCTTCGGTCAAAGTAGACAATATCATGTAGATAGTAATCATAGAATGGTATCAGAGCCGAGGATGGCTCTTTTCCAGGTGGGGGTTAGTGTGAGATCCAGTGAGCCTTGGTCAAGCTGGCAAATCCGGTTGAAATCCGGTGTGCCATCACCCACCAAAGAATACTTATAATACAATGGACTCCATTTGTCCCACATCGGAAACATCTAACTCCTGACCTTGGCATATTTGGGCGGCATGGCCTCAACCCTAAATGACGTGTTTTAAAGCCGTAGGACTCGGTCAAAGCGGACAATATCATGTGGATAGTGGGCCCCAATCGTCACACTCCTTGAATCTGATCAGACGCCATCACTTAGAATGAAACCCTAGATTCAATTGGATCTAGGGTTTTTTCTACAACTGTCGTGTCGTGTGAATGAAAAAATGAAAGAAAAATAGAGAGAGAGAGAGAGAGATGGTTTAGAAGGATGATCTACCCTACCAGGTTGGGCGACCACTCCTATATTGTTATTCCACTAATTTCTAAAATTATCAAAAAAATCCCTGAATATTATTATATTTACATCAGGGTCCCTGACTAATTCCAAAATTATGAATAAATCGGGTTCTCCACCAACCGTTTATACATTCTCTTATCTTGAAGTAACTTTACATTTTCTAAGTGTAAACTATGATTTTGTTCGATTAGTGTACCGACTGGCTTTGCACCTAACTTCCATCTCTCTTCAAGAAGAAGGTCAAGAACATACTTCCTTTGTGATATAACAATTCCATTCTTAGACCTAGCTACTTCCAATCCCGAGGAAATATTTTAATAATCCTAGGTCTTTGATTTGAAACTCCATCCTTAGAAATATTTTAGTTTGGAAATTTCATCAACATCATTTTTCTGTGACAACTACACCACAAGTATGGGCGCCTTCATATTCTCCCATAATTGAGTACAACTCTACTAAGCATTTCAAACCATGCTTAGAGTAAATGCTTTAGTCCATATAGAGACTTCTTAAGGAAACAAACTGTCTTCCTACCCACAACAACAAAACCAAGTTGAGGATCCATATAAAATTCTTCCTTCAAATCCCCATGGAGAAATGCATTTCGGACTTCCAGTTGGTATAATGGCCAAACGAAATTTGCTGCAACGGATAATATGATTAGGATGGATGTCAATTTTGCAACAGGGGAGAAACTTTCAAAGAAATCAACCCCATATGATGGAGTAAAACCTTTTGCAAGAAGTCGTGCTTAATACCTGTTAATTGCACCATTGGAATTGTAGTTAAAAGTAAACAGTCACTTATAACTGACGTTACACTTTCCTTTTGGGAGAGTAGTCAGTTCCTGTAAATTATTTTCTTTCCAAAGCAGACATTTCTTCCTCCATTGCCTCCATCCACTTAGGATGATTCAAGGCTTCTAACACAAGCTTCGATAGATTGGTGACAAAACTCAAAATTTGAAAAGATTATATGTGATCGGAAGTGTCAATACAAATGTTCGATAGATTGGTGACGAATCATTATAAGACACAAAATTTTGAATGGGATGACGATTGACGAGTAATGCAAAATCTTGTTCCTTTTCGCAATGCAATGGGGCTTACCGAGTCGGGTCCATAGGACCCGACTCGGCCTGCATCATTGAGAGAAAAAAAAAGGAAAAGGGAGGGAGGATAGGAGGAAAAAGATACAAAAAAAAAAAAAAGATGCCTATTGTGCTGCCTGCTGCTGCATGTTGTGCTTTCTACTGTGGTGTTGTGCTTTTGTTGTTGCTACTCAGCTGGTCCTAGTACACATCTTTGTTTTTTCTTTTCTTTTCTTTTCTTTTTTTTTTTTGTCATCTGGCCCCAGTCACCTCTTTTCCTTTTTTTGTTCTTTTTTCTACTTCAGCAATGCCTTATAGTTGTTGTTGCTTGTTCATCTTTTTTTTCACTTTTTTGTTTTTTGAGAACTGGATAGGGATTTCACCCGACTTGGCCGAGTCCCTCCCGAGTCGACTTGGACTCGGCCCTGGGAAAGTCGGTCCTGAGTTTGTCTTTTTAAACCTTTGGTCTAGTTCTGTAAAGGGAGTACCTGACTGAGGAACAATTTCAGACTGAGGTTTGTTTTCAGATTGTGGATCCGGATCCAGGGCTTCTTGTTGTCGTTGGCACTTGAGTGGGAAAAGAGTAGGGAAAGGGAGAGAGAAACGCAAGAGTCGATAGAATACATTACAATCAGGGTTTAATAATTCCCTGCATGGAAGGGGAGAGGTGGGACCCAGGTCGTGGTTGGGTTGCCTTGCTATTAATCATATCTTTGCAGAAGCTTGTCTCCTTCTCCCTCTCTGTCTATGTTATATGTCCATGTCCAACCGTCATATTTCGGGTAGCTGTCCTTGTCCCAGCAGGACCCAGCCAAAGCCGCATGGCGCATGATTTCTCTCCTCATCGTGACAAAAGTCGTAAATAGAGAGAGGGGTTGGGGGGGCCACGTCATCAATCTCCCCCATCTTCTTTCCAAATCCATCACTACCAATTAAATTGAAGCTCCCATGCTCTCGTCATGTGATTTTCAATACCATCTGTCTCTCACGCATGGCCCGGGCCCCGCTCCCCCGTTCTAGTCCATAAGATGGCGTAGATGAGAGCGATGGTCTAGTCCTTTTCCTTGAGTAAACTTACAGCAGTCTCTGCATCTTCTTAGGTGCTTCACCTTCCTTTGGAACTTCGGAGTCAAGACTTTTTCCCGCTGCTAATTCATGATGTACTAGATAAGTTGTTGGAGAAAAAAATCAACAAGAGGTACACGATCCTTTTCACCACTATCTAGTAGTAATTCCTTGCTGATTAAGGAGTAGATTGGGACTTCTTCATGGAAGCTAACATTGATTGTAACAAAGATATGACCATTTGTCCCAAGAACATGACACTAATATTCTTTCTGCGAACTAGGGTATCCCACTAACATTTGATAGCCTTTGGATCCAACTTATCGCGTTGATGCATGGGAATGTGCACAAAGCACGTGCACCCCGAATATTTTGGGCGGGACCAATGGTGTATTGGGACACAAGATTTCTATAGGACTCTATCCTCCCAAGATCTTTGTAGGCATTCGGTTTATTAAATATGTTGGTATTAAAATGCCATCTGACCAAAAAGGTTTAGAAACATTCATTTCAAAAAGAAAAGCCATTGTTACCTCCAACAGGTGTCTGTTCTTATGTTCAGCAACACCATTTTGTTTTGGTGTATATGCACTTGAGGTTTCCGATTCAATCCCATTTTCAGCAAGGTAATGCTATAACACATTGGAGGTATACTCTCCTCCATCGTCTGGCTTTTCTCAAACTTTACTTCAATCAGTTTATAATATGTTTGAAACACATGTAAGACCTCATCTTTAGATTCAAATAATACACCAAAGTTACCCTGGTGTCATCATCAATAAAAGTCACAAAAGATCGATGCCCATAAATAGATGAAACAAGAGCATACCAGACATCAGAATGAATCAAATCAAATGGAGAAGTACTTCTTTTATTAAAATTAATTGAGTACACATATCTCTTATTCTTGCAAGGATCACATCTCAAACTCCTATCATTTTTATTTCTAAAATTCAAAAACAAAATATTCCTAAGACACTGCACTGGCGCATGACCAAAATGACAATGCCATAGAGACACTTTATTGTCATCATCAACTTCTGTCTTTAGAGCTCTTGACTCTATGTTCTCTAAGTCCAAGGTGTAAAGACCATTACTCTCACTACAACCAACCATCAATCTTTTGCCCCGTCCGCATATCCCGAAACACATAGTAAGAAGGATAAAAGGAGACACGACAATTAAGATGCTTGGTTAGGGCACTAACAAACAGAAGATTAAAAGAAAATTTTGGAACATGGAGAACAGAGGATGAGGAATAGGATAGATTGGGTGAGACGTGGACAGTTCCTTTCCTACCTATATGGGTATAAGAACAGCAATTCTTACCAATCCATCGGTAGAAGTGTAAGATTGAAATGCAAAACGGATACCTATCACATGGTTTGTTTCCCCTAAATCAATCACCCAAAAGCAGAGAAAGCAAATCCAGTAGGACTATGAGAAAAGGCCATACCCACTGAAGAATCATGAGTTGCACACTTTAATGCAGCCAATCTCTGACGAAGATTTGTGAGCTCATTCTTCTAATTCTGTGGGTCAGATTTAAAGTTGGTATCATGTTCACCTGGGGGTTCCACCTCTTCTGGGGATTCAGATATATATTTCCCGGTCAACCGTTCAGGTCCCAACAATTTTCCTGAATATGCATGTATCTAACACAGTGAGTACAAAAAAGTTCGTCACGATTAGAATTAAGTCATCCACCACTTCCTTGACCACGACCACAATTTCCACCAGTACATCCACATCCACGATTATTGCCACGTCCTCGACCTCCACCATACCCACCGTAACCACCATTTCCTGTATTTAGCAATGTGTTGCTCGCACTATTATTTGCAAGAGCAAACCTCTCAGATGTATTATCAGATTTAGGAGTCAGAACCATAGGCCGACTTTCTTCTCCTTGTAATAGAGCTAATATTGTACTAATGGGACATAGAGGGTCCTGCCTTGTTACTTGTGTGCGAATGGGTTCATATTTTGGGTTAAGACCACCCAAGAGCTCAAAGATATGTTAGTCTTCCAGCAATTTTACATGTTTCTTATCACAACAAGGTTCAGGACTCATATACAACTCCAACTCTCTCAATAATGCCCGGAATCTAGAATAATAATCTCCAATTGACAGACCTGCTTGTTTAAAACTAGCAATTTCTATTTTCAATTCTAAGACCCAGGCATTATTCCTTTTTTGTGCATAGGCGGACTCAATTGACTCTCCTAAAGTTCCTTTGCAGTCTCAGAATATTTAAAACTCATCGCAATTCATTCTTCCATATAATTAAGAATCTAATCCATGAATCATGATTAACATATTTTCTGAAATCCAATCTGAGTATTTAGGATTGCCCTTTTCTGGTTCCTTGATACTACCGGTGATATAACCCAGGTCTTTTCAAACCTCCAATGGTCATATTTGCTGAACAGGCCCAATCTTTATAATTATTACCATTGAAAAGACTAGATGTTATCCTAGTATTAGGATTAACAATATTAGGAAGACGTTGATTAGACCCAGAGGAACCTTCAGATTTTGACTCCTTTGGCTCCATGTAGCAAACGACTTGATGAATCCAACAAATGCACCAAACAAACAACCACACAATAACACACCAAATATTGTTATAGAACTCACTAAAAACCACACTTCAATGTCAGAGAAACTAACAAGCACTTGCAGCAATAGATACCGGGGGCTGAAAGTCCTTAGAAACAATCATCCAAAACTGCAATCCTGCTTCTAGCAAACAGAACTTCAAGTTCCACAACTTCAGTACTGCTGGTCGACCGTTCCACATCAAACAAACAACTCCACATACCCCATTCAACATGTAATATGAAAAACTCCAATGAATACTTCAAACTCTATAGATAAAACTCATCTAGGGCTTCTATGGTGCAAATCAAACATGCGGCAGAGATTCAGGGCCACCACAGACGTCAAAGAGTGGCGGAAGCCAAATAGGGCATCTGTAGCCCAGCCGAACCACAAAAAAGGTTTCGGCTGGGGTGGAAACCCTTCAAAACTGCTCTGGTTCTTAGATCCGGACCAGTAGCCTTGTTAATTCGCCTGTCTACCCTTGGATGAGGTGCTCTGATAGGAAGTTAAAACCATAGATTTGATTGGGTCTACTTTTTTTTTTTTTTCTAAAATTTTCATGTGAATGAAAAACGAAAGAAAAATAGGAGAGAGAGAGGAGAAATTTAGAGCCGGTATAGAAGGATGATCTACCCTACCAAGTTGGGCGACCACTTCTATATTGTTATTCCACTAATTTCTGAAATTACAAAAAAGTCCTTGAATATTATCATATTTACATCATGGTCCCTGACTAATTCCAAAATTATGAATAAGTCCTTCTATGACTTATAACGAGGTACATCTGGCGGTTCAATGCATTCACACCTTGATTCTAGGACCCCGACTTGTGTTTGAATACAAATGTGTACTCTTGGACTCCATTTAGCGTGTTTGGCACCCAACTTTTGAGTATTCAAGTACCGTAGAGTCTGGTGATCCAAGTAGAGAATAAACTCCTTGTTCATCATATTGTGCCTCCAGTGCCATAAAGCCTTGACAATGGCATAAAACTCTACAACACTTGGAGTATCATCATCAGCAATATTCAATTTCTCATTGAAGAATGCAAGAATGCTACTTGATGACCTTCTTGGCTCAATACTCTACCAAATCCTACATGTGAAGCATCACATACAACTTCAAAGACTATCAAAATCAGTAAGTCTAGAACTGGTGTCTTTGTGAACTTGACTTATCATGCATTCAAAGGCCTTTGTAGCAACCTTCTTCCAAGTGGGTGTGCTATGTTTGAAGCTGTCCGTAATCTTTGCCATAATAATGCTGAAATTCCTGATGAAGCGCTGACAAAATGTAGCTTATCCACGGAAGCTTTGGACTTTTTGAATGTTCTCAGGGATGGGCCATTCTCTGTGTCATTTTCATGGAAATTGCTGAACACGAGATTTCTGTGAATGATATTTGATGATCTCATTGTGAGATTTCATCTTTTTATAGAGTATTCTATTTCTATACACAGTAAGTGCTATCAATTTACAATCCCTTTGATAGGGAAATTACAATTAACGACTACGTAATCAAATATCCTAATAAGGAAATATATTATTCTACGTGATTGAATGTCTGCGTAATCAAATCTCCTAACAAGGAAATATATAATTATACATGACTGAATGTTTGACCACTAATAATGTAGTAAGTGTCAAATACACGATGGCTCAGGCCCACTTGGGCCCAATATGGTGGTATCCAATCTCGTTGGATTTGGTCAAATCCTTGCACAGTTTTCTTCCTTCTATAGATTGAAATTAGATTAGCTAATTTATCTCTTTCATTAATAGTAGATTGTAATTAGATTAGATTAGCTGATTTGTAGCCTTTGTTAAGGCATCTGTATTCTATTTAATGGGAGAGAATCTCCAATGTAAAGACACAAAAAGAATTGAGAATTCAAAAATCTCTTTTTACATGCTACGATTGTTATGGAAAAATCACCAAAATTCCCTCCTGCAGTGGGCGACCAAGACTGTCGAGGTTTCCAGTTGTGTCTGGATGATCACAAGTGGGTCACTGTTGAACGGCTATGATCAGCAGTGGATGATTTGGCTCTGAGATGTCTGAAACAGATCCTAGATCTGTTCTTTACTCCGGGAGAGGTTGATTCCTCTCAGATCACTTAGAAGATTGCAAATCCTAGCTCTTCCCTCCTGCAGTGGGCGACCAAGACTGTCGAGGTTTCCAGTTGTGTCTGGATGATCACAAGTGGGCCACTGTTGAACGGCTATGATCAGCAGTGGATGATTTGGCTCTGAGATGTCTGAAACAGATCCTAGATCTGTTCTCTACTCCAGGAGGTTCCTGCAGTGGGCGACCAAGACTGTTGAGGTTTCCAGTTGTGTCTGGATGATCACAAGTGGGTCACTGTTGAACGGCTATGATCAGCAGTGGATGATTTGGCTCTGAGATGTCTGAAACAGATCCTAGATCTGTTATTTACTCCGGGAGAGGTTGATTCCTCTCAGATCACTTAGAAGATTGCAAATCCTAGCTCTTCCCTCCTGCAGTGGGCGACCAAGACTGTCGAGGTTTCCAGTTGTGTCTGGATGATCACAAGTGGGCCACTGTTGAACGGCTATGATCAGCAGTGGATGATTTGGCTCTGAGATGTCTGAAACAGATCCTAGATCTGTTCTCTACTCCAGGAGGTTGATTCCTCTCAGATCACTTAGAAGATTGCAAATCCTAGCTCTGATACCATAACAATCGTAGCATGTAAAAAGAGATTTTTGAATTCTCAATTCTTTTTGTGTCTTTACATTGGAGATTCTCTCCCATTAAATAGAATACAGATGCCTTAACAAAGGCTACAAATCAGCTAATCTAATCTAATTACAATCTCTATTAATGAAAGAGATAAATTAGCTAATCTAATTTCAATCTATAGAAGGAAGAAAACTGTGCAAGAATTTGACCAAATCCAACGAGATTGGATACCACCATATTGGGCCTGAGCCATCGTGTATTTGACAGTAAGTGGATCTGGATCTAGGTGTGATTGACAATGGGCCAGGCCTATGCAGTGCTCAAGCATCAATTTGGCGGTCAAGAACTAATATCGAGGGCGAGGGAGTCGTTTGGTAAAAATATCTGCAGTCTGTAAGCCCGAAGAGATGAATGGAAGACTTATGACATTACACAGAAATTCATCTTGGATAAAATGACCGAAAATTGACAGTCCTGAAGAGCATTTAAGTCTTCTTTCGTTGCCTGTCGTCAACACTCATGCTTCACACCCGGAGAATAAGAATTAGGAATTGCAATAGAAGATAATGTAGCAAGTAAAGAACTATGAGAGAAACCATAACGATCGGGAAGTCGGGAAATACAAGTAGAGTGACGAAGGGTAGAAATTGGATCTGGATCAGGTGCCGGATCAGGTGGTTCTTCGGGAGGCGGTGGTGTGGCAGCATCTGTTTTCCTCTTTTCATAAACAAGATTAGGTTTAAACCGTTGAGGTGAAGGAAGAGGATCAGAAGGTGTTAAAGGATTAAAAGCTGGTAAGTGAGCAATAGGAACATGAGGAGATGAATCAAGATGGTTCTAAAAAAAACTATTGATTTTCAAAAAACACAACATTTCTAGAAATACGGATGCAATTTACTTCTGGATCATAGCAAATATGTCCTTTTTGATGAGAGGCATAACCCATGAATGCACATTTGGCAGATTGAGCGGATAACTTTGTACGTTCAGAAGGGGGTAGATGAACAAAACACACACAGCCAAATGGGTGTGTATAAATTGGTTGGGTTTTCAAAAGATAAGAATATGGAGTTTGATTTTGGAGTTTGGAAGAAGGAAGACGATTAATGAGGTGGACAGCTGTGGTTAATGCATCTGGCCAAAAACAAGGTGGTACAGAAGGTTCAAGTAGAAGAGATCGGACCATGTCAAGGAGATGACAATTCTTACGCTCAGCTACTCCAGTTTGTTGGGGAGTATGAGGGCAAGTTCATTCGGATACAATCCCCCGTTGTTGTAGAAAGTTTTGAAATTGGTTCGAGACAAACTCCCCTCCTGAATCAGAGCGTAGAATATTGATGTAAGTAGAAATTTGATTTTCGACATAAGATAATTTTTTTTTGAAATACATCAAATACTTCAGATTTGGCTCTTAAAAAAATAGACCCAGGTGAATCTACAATGATCAATGAACATGACAGAATACTTATAATACGAATGAGAGATGACTGGTGCGATCCCCCAAACGTCACTATGTACTAAGTCAAAGCATGTGTAGCCATTGAATCATGCACCGGAAAAGGAAAGCTTTACTTTTTGCCAATTTACATGTAGAGCGCTCCAATTGAACATCATGTGCAGGATTTTCATATTACTGTCCAAAACAGATTGCATTAAAGATTACTTTATTTTAGAATGCGGATGTCCTAATCTTTTATGCCACATCTGCACATTATTTTGAGAAAAGCAAGAAAATGCTGAATTCTAGAAAAAAAAAACAAGGAAAAGAAGAAAACGATTTATTCCTAGGTTGTGTAGGTAGCTATAGAGGAAACAAACCCCCACACTTAGGCTCCTTCGTGATCACCTTCCCCAACTTCTGATCCTGCACCACACAACCAAAAGAAGAAAAAGACACGGTACAATGGTTGTCAACAAACTGACCAACAGACAATAAATTTGTAGATAAACCAGGATAAATAAAGATATGGTGCAAGGGTAATCGATGTGAAATATCACCAATGGCGGTGATAGGAAGTTTTCCACTGTTGGCAGTATGAACTTGGAGCTTACCATCATAGGATTGAGCATTTGAAAGATTAGTGGGAGAAAAAATCATATGATTAGAAGCTCGAGAATCAAAGTACCAAATGGATGATGAGGATTGATTTTTACCTGATATGCCTAATGTTGAAAAGCTTGAAGGATCATCTGTTGAATCAATTTAGGAGTAACATGAGCAACACAAGCATAAGAGGATGGCTGTGAAGAAACAAGTGAAGTTGGAGCAGAAGCAACTGAATTACTGTCAGAGGCCGAACCTTCAGCATGATAGGCACGTGGGTGCAGTTTTTTGGTCTTTTTCTGCACTCAAATATAACATGTCCTGTAGCCTTGCTGTCACAACCCGAATTTCGGGGCCTTGTCGGATTCCAGATTGCAATTCTTTAGCAATATTCACTGAGCATAAATCAAATTTAGGCATTTAAATCAATCTAATATTCCAATTAGAATTTATGAAAGTCAATAAAACATCAACGAGCTGAACGCCATTCTACTCTGGTCCCACTATCAGCTAATAGTAAAAGGGCTAATCCCACTATCAGCTGTTTTAGTATTTCTCGTTCTCTCTTTAGCCACGCATGCTAAAATCTATGGGCTGAACGTCGTTCTGCTCTGATCCTCCCACAATATGATTATCTTAAGGGGGCAACACAACATCAGTAACACTAGTGAATGAATTTTCCTAATTACCAACACTGCACAAAACATAATGTCAAATAAGATACACAAAACTAGAATAGCATATGAAGTGCAATTCAAAGTCAATCAAGTCACCGCCCCCATAATGCAACTCATGAACTACATCCTCGCACTCTATCCACATTACCAAGCCTCCAAGGCTATACACATATCCACAAGCCACTCTGTCATTATCTCATTATCCTCGTCCACCAAGGACCTGTCAACACATCGTCCCCCAAGGACCAAATAGCACAACGTCCACCAAGGACTAAATAACACAACGTCCACCAAGGACCAAATAACACAATGGCCTCCATGGCCCTCATCCATAATACAACCTGAACCCAAAGGTCCAGAATTTCCATAACCACAAAGGACCCTGTATACAAGTACACCATCACAAGCGTGCTAGTAGTTCCGAGTGCATTATTTTTCCTATCAAATCCATCCAATCCCATTAAGCATTCTATTAATATCATAGAACCAAAAACATGAATGGAAAATAATATAATTTAGCGCGCACAATATATAGTAGTGTGGGCCCAGCCCCAAACACCATCCAGGTTGTCATTGCCCCACATCTAATCATAATTGGTAGTTAATGGTGTAGAGATGGCCCCACCCTGTTCATCGTTAACCCTCTCCAAAAGAATCCAAAACTACTAATAAATAAGGCATTTAGGATTCCATAATATTTTATATAAAACAGTAGGGCCCGAACAATTTCAATACAATTACATAGTTAGCATAAAAGTCCTGACATGTTTCAGCAGCATCTTAGTGTAATTAATACTCAAAATCAGGCACTTTCAATACACAGAACTCTTCCAATGAAGAGTAGCAACCATCCAGATTTGGGATACACCAAACAGTGGGCCTCACTGACCTATTACTAGATCAGACCTGATCTCCAAGGTCGCCCAGGGTCCCACATGAATTTCCATGGTTCAGATTTAACATTCAATTAGCTTTACTGGGCCCCGCAGTCTTAACAGTTACAAGAATTTCATGAACAGGCTGCTCATTTTCTAGAATTGAAGCTTCTGGATGATGGGGCACATGGGACCACCACCACATGGGTCAACTATGGGTCCCTTTCCTAATGTGGGGTCTTGATTATGGATTGAATCAGTCCTAGAATCCTGTAATGGCCCTCGTCGGAACAGCCACCTGCTGCACAATTCACGCCTCCAGCCAAACAGTAGGCTGGATGGCCCACCTTGCGGGGCCCCCTCTACATGAGTCCAGACCACAGTGGTCGACCATGGGTCTGCCCCCTGCCCTATGGTCCAGATCATCATTCAGTGGGCCATGGAGGTCCCACCATCCCAATAGGTTAATTCCCATGGACGCCTAGGTTTCTGTTATTTGTTCACAGATCTGATTCCAGTCACTTCTGAGGGCAGTTTCTTGTAAAAAGAATTCCCTAATCACCTCTACAACCCATCCTACAATATTCACATGAGCCCGCCATCCAAGAGGACATGATCTGATTCTCATCAATGGGTTTCATGAATTGACAATCTCTGTAACCATTACATAAACCGGCCACACAACTTAAATTCATTAGGCATCCAATTAATTGCTAAGAATGAAGACGAAGATCCACTCACCTTCGATAGACGATCGCTGCGTTCGCGATGTGAGGGCACGAGTAGGGCATCCGCTAGTCGTCCCTCTGCTGGTTGCCTTCTTCCTCACAAGATCCTGAATTTCCAGCAAACAAAACTCTCTTCCTCTCACATTTTCTCTCAAGAAGGAGAAGAAAACTTGAATACCAATACTAGGGGTCGATGGTCTATATATACACACTGGATAAGGTAAGAGTCCTTCCTAAACAGAATATAGAGTCCTTCCCAAATACATCCTACACAAGCCATTCGTAGTTTGAGTTGACGTACAACTCTTTCCTCATCCTAATACTAACTCACGAGTGTCCCTCTCCAATCCCATAATAATTACAACAAGCAAGGGTCTAAGTGTCTCACCTGGGCCCTATTAATTACTCCCAATCCTAGAGCCCTCAAAGATCCAGGATATTACACTTGCGGTAGTTGCAAAATTTTCATCTGCACTGAGAAGAATAGTGTCCATATTCCTTGCAACTAAAACATTGAATTTTGGTCAAATCCCACCTGGGAGGGTTTCCCTTTGCCGAAGGGTTCCCTTTGACTGCACAAGCAACCTCCATCGGACCACCTGAAGTCTGATGAGTGAGATTTGTTTGAGTCACTTGTCGTTGTTCTTCTCGTAGGACCTCATTCAGACAGGTTTCCAAAGGAGATGGTTGCCGGCTCATCAGACTAGATCAGACATTCTCAAATTCAGGTCTTAGTTTCATCAGAAATTGGTCCCTCTTACCAACACTATGAATCTCCTGAATATCTGATAGAGTTTTGCCAGTAACAGATGCATAAGCAATGTTTGTGTATCTCGGTCCACAAGTCAATGAACCCAGAATAATAATCTTGGATGGATAGGTTGCCTTGACAAAACTACGCAATTTCATGCTCTAATCGATACCATACCATCGGGCAAAATTTTCTTGATGGTAAATTCCTTTCATATAAGCCCACATTTCTTTTGCAGTCTTGTATGGTTTAAGATGCATGAAAAAAATTGGATCGACTGATCCCAAATCCAGCTCATAATTTGAGCTTCTTTGGTTTCCCAATCTTCAACCTTATCTTCATCAGTTGGTCTCGTCTTGGAACCACTGATGTGTCCCCACAGTTTTTTTCTTTAAGATAGAGTTCAAATTGATAGGCCCTAGAATTGTAATTTTTTCCATTGAATTTGATGAGATTCATATCAAATTTTTCCATTGCAGCTAAGTGTAGACAGCAACTAACAAAAACAGTGCAATAGGTTCAGATCAAAGCTAAGGTCCAGATCTGAATTCTGACCCTGAAAATTGATAAAACAGGGCTTGGGCGACCTTGTTTTTGAAGAGAAAATGGGCACGTGGGTCCCACAGGTGGATCAATTCTTTGATCAAAAGGAACAGGTGTTCTTAGTCCATAATTTCCTAACCCCCAATTCCAGTTTTGCTATCAACAATCTCAAATCCACTAATTTGTATGGTCCAGACGAAAACTAATGGGAAAACTGGAATAATCAAAGATTCAATCAAATGGCCTACCTCAGATTAGCCAAAAACCAGCGAAAAATCTTCACAAATATCAGAAAAAACAGGCGACCAGACTGGTACCCTCTTCATGATGATCTGATAATTTTAGGTGTACCGCCATGTATCCCCCAACCAGTCGGTGATGCACCTAGATTATCCTCACTTAACAGCCACTTTGCAATCTCTGATCACAGCTTCTTAGCAGCACAACAAAGGTCCTTAGTAAATGTCGAGAAGTCCAGAACAGAAAATCAGAGAAGAAAGAGATGTCTCTAACAGAATATATGACTTCTGTATATCCAGCTCCCAAGAGTCACGGACAGAAGATAGAACTTCTGTATAATCAAAGAAGCTTCTGATAGAAAAGCTACAAATCAACAGAAGATTGTCACTCCCACATGACGAGCATCAGAGATAACCATGTCTTTTTCATGGAAATTGCTGAACACATGATTTCTGTGAATGATATTTGATTATCTCATTATGAGATTTCATCTTCTTATATACAGTATTCTATTTCTATATACAGTAAGTGCTATCAATTTACAATCCCTTTGATAGGGAAATTACAATTAATGACTCTGTAATCAAATCTCCTAATAAGGAAATATATGATTATACATGATTGAATGTCTATGTAATCAAATCTCCTAACATGGAAATATATAATTATACATGACTGAATGTTTGACGACCACTCATGAAGAATCGTAATGTAGTAAGTGGATCTGGGCCTACTAGGTGTGATTGAAAATGGGCCAGGGCCCATGCAGTGCTCAAATGGGCCTTCATTCACACTATGATGTCCCTGACTTAATGGGGTCTTATTGTACACCTCGTGATGAGACCACAAAGCCAATGAAGATGACTTTCTCTGTCATAAATCTAATCTTCTTCAGATTGAGATAGAACTTTTCTTACCGAAGAATTCGCATAACCAAGCGAAGGTGTCCCAAATGCTTCTCTTGATCCTTGTTGCAGATAAAGATATTGTCAAAAGTAAACAACAAAATTCCTTGGGTATGACCTTGAGATCTGCATAAGGGACTAGGTGCATTGGTTACCCCAAATGGCATGACTACCATTCATATAATCTATCACATGTTTTGAAAACATTTTTCCACTCATTCCCACTGCGGATCTTGATCAGAGATGGTATCGACTCAAATAAATCTTTGTAAATATCACAGATCTCCCCATCATGTCTAATAAATCATTGAAACACGATATCGAGAATTGGAACTTCGTGCCATTTTTGTTGTTGGCCTTGATTCCGACACGCATGCAAATTTTCGTCATTTGGTGTTAGCAATGCTGGTACAACACGACGTAATAGGGTTTCAAGGACCAAATCTTTATGATTGATTTACTCTTCTAAATGTGTGGGATAACCTTCATGCGCCTTCAAACGTGCACTTTCCCGCCTTCAAACGTGCACTTTCCCTTGAATGTAAATGTCTCTCTCTTCTTTTCTTTTTTCTTTTTGTAATTAGTATAAACTTCCATGTCATAATGCCAAGGTTTTACTAACAATATATGATCACAGACTCACAGTTCATTGTGATCATGTCACACCATATTGAATCTTCATAGGTTCAGGCACGAATAGCCACGAAGCACCATTCGGTCACTAGAATAGTCATATCACTCACAGAGCAATCCAATTAGGTCAGGTGCTTCTCCACTGGCACCTCTCTCTCTCTCTCTCTCTCTCTCTCTCTCTCTCTCTCTCTCTCTCTCTCTCTCTCTCTCTCTCTCTCTCTCTCTGCGTGTGTGTAGGCAATTTTCTAAAATGCCCCACTTTAAAGACGCTGTTTTTTCCGCCCCCCTTTTTTTGTCGTGGGGCCACCTTGTTTTTCTGCCCCCCCCCCCCTTTTTGTTGTGGGGCCACCTTGAGTCTCTCTCTCTCTCCTCTCTCTCTCTCTCTCTCTCTCTCTCTCTCCTCTCTCTCTCTCTCTCTCTCTCTTCTCTCTCTATATCTATATAATATATATATCTATGAGAGAGAGAGGGGGGGGGGGCTCTCCCTAATGCTGAAGTGTGCAAACCGCACGTGCTGACCCATTTACTGCAACACGGGTCAGGCCAAACCCAATCGCGAACCAACCTGGACCTATTTTGGCCAAGGTCACAAACCCAGTCGTTTGGGGTTCTATTCCTCTAGGCAAACAGAAGCCCGCTCCGTCGTTTGTCTGCAAGTGCAACCAGCTGCAGAGTTTCTGCAACTCTTCTCCGGCAAAGAACCCGATGGTTGGTTCTCACTGTCAAGAGGGAAGGCAGTTCGACGAGCTCAAGAGGGGAGGCGCAGAGGCGAGCTCGAGAGGGGTGGAGGGGAGGCCGTTCGGCGATCGCAGAGGAGAGAAGGGTTGTTTCGCAGTCCGGCGAGCTCGAGAGGGGAGGCGCAGATGGGAGCTGTTTCGCAAAGAGGGAGCTGTTAGGTCTGGCCGCAGTCAGATCACAGAGAGGGAGGCGCACCTGCGAGGGAGAGGGGAATGGGTTCTTCTCTGGTCTGGGTGTCTGGGCGATTTAGAAGAGGGGAAATCAAAATCCGGTAGGAGCCGCAGCTTGAGGATCAGATCCCACCAAATGTTTGTCGGAGATGCTTAGTTTTCCAGCCAGTGGGGTGGCCTCTGACCTTCTTGAGAATCAAATCCCATTGAGTTATCGCACCCCCCGACCTGTGCACAACGTCGGCGACTGGTAGGGGGAAGTAGGCCGGGCATGGTGGGGAGCTTGGGTTCTTTAGATGATGCCAAAGACCACATCGGCAGAGGTGGCGATGATGGAAACAATGTATATAGCAGCATAACCCAACATCAGATTTCGGGTATGAATGCGGATTCTGCAGCAGCCGTGCAACTTTTCCTCATGAACCCACGACCAAGATCACCTTCTCCTACTCAACCTTCATCTTCCACACCCCTCCATATGCTGCTTCCCAACCCCCTCTTCTTCTCTTCATGCTTTCCACACGCCACGATCAGCCAGAACAGTGCTTGGAAACAACCCCATTCCTCCTCCATCATCTCAATTCACATGGAATGCTGGCGCTGGTGGTGAAAACAGTAACAAGATCGGCATCCCGGAGAGCCAAGGCCTTTCGCTGTCATTGTCATTCTCTCTATCATCTCTACAGCAATTGGAAGCAGCCAAAGGGGATGAATTGAGAATGGGAAGGTTAGAAGCTTTTCGGGCGGCGCACGTGCAGAACGCACACTTCAGCTTTGACCCCTAAGCTGCAGCTTATGGGAGCCCTCCTAGACCCCTCTATTTTTGTCTCAATACATCTGTCTCACTCTCAGTTCTTACTGCTTCTATTACTCGCTCTGATATCTGTCTTTTTCACTCTCCCTCTTATGCAAGTCATAAGCAAAGTCTTTTGTCTCCCGTTTATCTCTTACCCTCTTTTTTCTGCAAATTTTCCTTATCATCTCTGTCCGTCTCATTGTATGCCTGGGCTTGTGTTTTTTCGTCCCTCCCTCCCTCCATTTGTTTTGCTATGATTAATCAGATTGGGTCTAGGCCTATAAAATCACCAATGCGCTTGGTTATAAAGTTCAAACAGTTCCAAAATAGATGTGCTGCCATGACTACACATGTATTTAATCACTTGTCCTAGTGCGATCAATGTGAAGGTTGGCCCATCTTTGATTAATGATGAATCTTTAATTTTTCAAAATTTAGAAATGACATTAATATTTTAATGAATGTATTTTCAATTTTTACGACACATCATTCTTCTAATTCTGCCTGACTGGGAATAATTCTTGCAGTTCATTACCAAACAAGTTCATCAATACTCATCTTTTAGAGAGAACTCTCAGCACAGTCCATTTTCTGTTAGGCATAATTTTCAACATAGAAATGATGGCCACCATAAACTTTTGGAAATGGAATGAAATAGAACATTGAGCAATACTGTGCAGTCACAAAACTAGGTTGGCTGAACTGGTGGGAACTGCATTTAGTGATGAAAAGGACTAAAAAGCAGTCAAATGATGCTGCTGTATGGCTGTCAAAATGAGGGGCTTTAATGCTGGATAAGTTAGGGATAGTTGTAGGGGCCAATGTGTGTTCAAAAGAATGATGGATAGGTGTTGATTATTGGGGGGATATGGGGCCGGTTGGAATTAGCAGGACCCTGAAAAAAATTACTGATTTGGAAATTCAGTGGGTTAAACTCAGTGGGATTTTTGGGGTTAAGGATAGAAGATGCTGAGGTAAAATTGGGGCTATATGGGACTCTCAAAATAGCTGTGTGGTATAGAGGCCCAGTTTGGGCCTGAAAATCAGATCTGGGTATTGAAACAGTAGCTATATTGAATCTTGATTCAGATGTTCCAGCAAAACTAGGGTGGTTCCAGTTTGGAGAAACATCTCTTGGTGCTGTATAGATGGATTTAGGTCAAGTGTAGGACTGTTTGAGAGATTTATAGGCTGTTGGAATGGGCTTGGATCGTAGGCAGAAGTGCAAATTCCGAGTGCAGAATAGTTTTTTTAATAATAATAACAGCAATAATGAAAAATCTCCCAAGACGATGATATGCAACATGGAAGCCGGCAGTAAAAGAATTTGAATGCGAACCCATAGTAAAAGATCCGATCATTAAATTACCTATAAAGTGTCATTACATATTTTTGTTCTTTTCACAGGAGCTTCGAGCAATGAACATCGTTGTCCGACTGCAACTAGAGGAGCTTTGATGGAGAACTCACCTTTCATTATCATGTATTGTCAATAAGTGTGAAGGTTTTCTTTTCTGTGCTAAAGAATATTGAATTTGTGAGTGATATTGTGCAAATCTTAGGTAAAATTAGAATATGCAGTATTTTTTTTTTTTTCCTTTTCTTTTCTTCTTGCATAAACTGCTCATTCCAATACTTGAACACAACAGCCTATCTCCTTATGTAAATGTTTTCTTTTTTTTTTCTCAGAAATGGAGAAATCAAATCTTCTACATAATTCAATCACTCCAATCAAGGTAACGGATTGGGAACAATGAAACCAAATATTAAAAATAAAATTACAAGGATAGGACAATTGAGCCAATCTCATGTCTCCCATTGTCATACAAGAATAGGTGACAAATAAAGATAAAACTTAGTACATCTGAAACCTAGCATGGTGCTTTGAACCTTTGTTTCATGCCATGGTTTCGATATGGAGCACCGCACAAAAAATTTAAAAAAAAGAAGGATAAAACTTGAGGTAAAGTGGCGCTAATAGCTGCTACTGACCTGCCTGAAGATTTAATTTCTAGTTTGAACATTAGTTTTCAGTGAAAAACAGTGGAAAACTTAAAAATTTGTTAGGATCCTCTGAGTCACTTAAAAATTCCTAAACTGAAGGAGTGGAACCCACAATAAGGCCTTCCTAATGAAATTCTGAGCTAGTCAAAATGATGCCCTCATGAGATTTTTCTAAATTTTACATCAATGGGAGTTGGACCTTCTGTAAGATTTGCAAGATTTATCATATATGATTTTTATTTTTATTTTGGTATACCAGCTTAGGGGGGCTAGGGCCCCTAGCCCTTTGGAGAGGGGGTCCTCGAGTAAGGGGAGTAAACCTTGGGTGAGGTGGTGGGCCTTTTTTTGAGGTATCATAGCCTCGAGTGAGGAAAGGTGCCTGCCTGAGTTCAAATCCAGGACAAGCAAGAACCAGCCCCTCTTATCGAGGCTATTCTTGATTATATATGATTAATAATGTATTATGTGTATCATTTAAAATATTTTGTGTTCATCATATGATCAATTCTGTGGTGGGGTTAACTCTTATATTTTGAGTGACTTAGATTTTTAAAAGGTGGGCTTTACTGTTCCTTCAACAACTCGAGAATTCTCTAAACGGGACTCAAGGATCCACAGTATTTCCTCAAAGCGCGTCAAGATTCTGTAATAATTTTTTAAATAGTTTTCAGTCTTAGACTATTTGTATAGAGGTTTTGACATGTGTAAAATCAGTGCTTACCATTTGCAACACTTTCAATGAAAAGATGAGAATAAGGAAGAAGTTAGGGGAGGTTTTTTTACCGCGCCATCTGTACTCCCAAGGGCACATTTGTGCAGGCCAATGTCTTTTGTTAGGAAGGCTCTCCTCTTTCCCTGTAACAACACCCACACCCAGCCTATTAGGTCAAATATGAATTTTATTATTTTTCCTTTTTCCTTATTAATAAATTCATGATCCTTATTCCTAACTCCTATTGGATAGAAGAAAAAATAGAGTAAAGTTAAATGGGCCATAATAGTTTAAATTTTCAACTCTATTTTGTTTGAATGAGTCTGGCCCAATAGATGAAGTATTGTTTTCAACCACATGAACTTCATTTCACTTCAACCCTAAATACTTCAATTTCCTTTAGTAAAGTGGATTATATTCCAAACCCAAATATCACATCAAGCATCTAAATTAAGTGAAGTGAAGTATTCTACTTTAACTAAAATTTACTTCCGCTCCACTTCATTTTACTTCACTACTCAGGTGAGCAAATAGGAGGGTATGTTTGTGAACGCGTGTAGAAAATTGATTCCGTCAACATTTTCCTCTTCTGGGTGAAAAATTAAATCTCAACTCCTTTGAAATTACTTGTCTATAGAAAAGTTTTAGTTCATTTTTTCACATTTCTCATGAAAAAAGTTGTTGCATCAAACATGAGAAACTTTCACAGCGTAAAATGATACGTACTTTTTTTTTTAACCAGAGCTATGGTATTGATATAATCTACACTCTTCAAAGGGGAAGATAAGGAGATACAGTCTCAGATGGGAGATTGCACCAATGAAGTGTTTTTACAGAAAAGTCAATGATGTTGATTTTATTGAAAACATTTACTTAAATACAACTATGGACACCTCAATATCTCATGCCATTGAATTACCACATTCAACCCATACTCCATGATCCCAGGAAATGCTAACTACCTACAAAACATTCTAACAAAGTTGACACACCGATGTCTAATGTTCACCTTACTTCTTCGGTCAGACTCCGACCCAGGTTTGATGTGTTTAGCGTTGTTTAAGCCGTTATTATTCTCTCAGCGGGATTAGAGGGTGTTTAGCTTGGATGGTTAGCTCGGTTAGATTTTTTTTTCATAGCTTTGGGGAATTTTGAGAGCTGTTGCGTTTAGTTTGACACGACCCGGGGTGGTCCGTGTGACGTGTGTTCGTGTGTGGAGATTTATCCTTTATTTCGAAAAAAAATTTTGATTTTTATTCCTTTTGATTTGTCATAGCATACTCCACAACTTTTATTTTTGCTTCGTTTGTGTTTGAATACCAGAAATTCCGTTTTCGACAAAAAGGGCAAAATAGACTTTTCACATCAAAATCTGTGCATAAATTTTGATATTTGCAAACCATGAGGAAAATATACTTTTTGGAAACTAGATATTTCGACGATCGATTTTCCCTTCTTTGTCGATCTCATCTGGGTCCCACAGATGAGGTTTTTAGCCATTTGGACATTAGGGGCCTGTGGGGCCCATAACCCATTTGAACCAACTTAACCCACGTATGGCCCTTCCCTTCATTTTTCCTGCTTCAGTTCAGAATAGAGAAGAGTTCTTCTCCTTCTCCTTCCCCGGCCACTTTCCCTCTCTGCATGTCCCCCTTCCTTGGTGCAAATTGGAAATCTGACTTCACAACCTTCTCCCTCAAACCTTGAGCTTTCCAAGGATATCATTTTTGAAGGATTTCAGTTGGAAACACCTTCTTCTTCAAGCTTGTCTTCTTATTTAGAGCTTCTAAAGGTAAGCAATGACTTCCCTCTTTTAACCTTAGTTTTGTTGAATCCTTTAGAGCCTCTATTTCATGCATGCAAGGTCTTCTATGGAGAAGCCCTTCCCTCTTTCAAATGTTGGGTTTTTGAGGTGTTTTCATGGGGGTTTTTTGTAGGTTGGAGGTTCTTGCTATGGAGAGGAATCCTTGGAGCATTTTTAGAACACATTTGATCTCGAGGCAAATAAATAATCGGATAATGAGATGCATGCAATGTATAAATTTAGTTTCTTCCTAAAATTCTTAGTTAGTAACTATAATGCTTTCAAATTAGTCTTTGATTTTGAATGGTGCGATTTTAGAACTGTTTAAAGTGTATGGCCTGTGCTTATGTTTTTATAATTTGCCTCTTTCAACATCATGAATTGTTATTGCAATATTGTTGGTCTTTAGAAATTTGGAAATGCACTTCGGAATTCTGTGTTTCTTTGTAAATGGTAATCTATTTCTGTATCAAATGTTGGAATGGAATGGGTGGTGATTTTAGAGGTTGAATGGAGCTTGGTTTGAAGCTATGGGAAGCTCAATTTGTGTAAGAAGAATTGGGGAAGGTGAATGGAAAAGAAGGGGAACCAGAAATAAGCAAGAGCAGAAAACTCTGCAATGGACGAGCTCAGGCAGCTGTTGCCTAGCTCGCTCGAGCAGGCCTATGGCCGATCGAGCGTTCCAGGCCATTGTCTGGCGAGGAGCAGGCCAGAAGCTTCGCTCGCTCAAGCGAGCTTAGGTCCGTTCGAGTGCACTAGCTTTTGGGAGCAGTCCGCTCAAGCGGATGGTCGTTCGCTCGAGCGGACCTGGGCTTTGCCCCAGGGCTGTTTCCTGCACCCTGTTTGTTCTTGTTTGGACGTGTAGACCCCCTAAGGGCTCATGGATGCTTGGGAATGGGAATTTAAACCCAAAACACCTTGTAATATGGAAATAAAAAGGGAAATAGGAGGAACGCTCGATAGTTGAATTACCGGGGAATTATTACAAGCCTCGATAAACACTTTGTGATCTCAAATGTCAGGGGACCTTCAGAGGCACCAAGCTCATCATCCATAAACCGACATTGGGATACTAAGTGTATAACGAGACAGCCCTAGGTAAGCCAATCAACAACTACAAACCACCACAACCCAAGTTTGAAGATATTGTATGTTTTTCTTATAAAACGATTTGAAATAGCTTTGTGCGGTTTACCGCGTTGGAAAACCTCGTTTGTATTTTGTTCAGAGTAGTCATTTTATCAATTTGAAATGTGCTTTAGTAATTCGATTTATGTTTTATTCGGATTTTGGTCGCAAAAAATTCCTAAATTAGTTGTTCCACGTAAATATCGTAGGATGTGTTTAATACTAGTCCAGTGCCTTTGAGTTGGTGCGAAGCTATATCTAGCAAGTAGATTTACAGAAAATGAAATATCTGGTCTAGTGCATTGTGCTGAGTACATCAAGGCTCCAACAACACTTAAGTATGGCACTTCAGGATCCAATACTTCTACATTTTCCTCGATGGAACGGTATGGATCTTTTTTTATATCAAGAGACTGAACGACCATGAGGGTGCTTAATGGATGTGCATTGTCTATACCAAATCATTTTAAAACCTTCTCGGTATAATTAGTTTGATGGACCAATATCCCACTAGAATTTCTCTCGATTTGTAGGCCAAGATAAAATTTTGTTTTTCCAAGGTCTTTCATTTCAAACTCTTTCTTCTTTAAATAATCAGTAGTTTCTTCGAGCTCTTTTGGAGTCCCTATCAAATTTATATCATCTACATAAACTGTTATTACTGCAAATCCCTTCAAGAGTTTCTTTATGAATAGACACGTGCAAATGAGATTGTTTTCATACCCTTTCTTAGACAAGTATTCACGAAGATGATTTTACCACATTTTTCCGGATTGCTTTAGGCCGTACAATGATCGTCTTAATTGGATTGAGTAAGTACTCCTTGACTTTGCTTCAGGCAAAGGAAATCCTTCCGGAATTTTCATATAAATTTTTGTGTCTAGGTCCCCCATACAAGTAAGCAGTTACAACATTCATAAGTCTCATTTCTAGATTTTGAGAAACTGCTAAACCTATCAGATATCTGAATGTTGTTTTATCCATAACAGGATAATATGCTTCCTCATATTCAATCCCAGGTTTCTGCAGGAAACCTTGTGCCAATAATCGTGCCTTATATCTTGTAATTTTATTCATTCATTCTTTTTTCTTACAAACACCCACTTTAACCTACATGGCTAACATTTTTTCGAGTTTGTACTATAGGTCCGAACACACCACGTTTATTGAGAGACTCTAACTCTGCTTTGATGGCACTTTTTCATTTTGGCCAATCTTTTCTTTGTTGACATTTACTTAAAGTACGTGGTTCTGTATCACAATCATCATCATCATCATCATTTTCCTTTTGATATTTGTGTAACTACCACATATGCAAATACGTCATCGATGACAATTTCATTTCTATTCCATCTCTCTCTTGAGTAATTGTAAAGTAAAGAGATCTCTTCATTATCCGGTATCGGTGTCTCTTCAGGGGTTCTAAAGTCTCATCAATGACTTTTATTATTCTAAAGAGAATGGATTTTACCATAACATTTTCAGGAGCATTATGTGCCTCTTCAGGAGGAACCTCTTAAGGAGTGTTATGTGCCTCTTTGGGAGGACATGATGATGATTGATCATTTCAGTTTTTTTCGCGGAGCTGAGTCCTTTGAACCTATAGGTCTGACACGCTTCTGCCGTACTACAGATTCTTTTTGCTTCGGTATTTTGACCTTCCTACGAGGACATTAACATTGGTAGGTGCATTCATAGCTGACACATGTGACTTTGTCACCTTTGATGCATCGTTAAATGCATCAGGTAATCTGTTTGCAATTTCTTGTAAGTGCACAATTCTCCGTACTTCATTTTCACACTATGAAGTACGTGGATCTAGATGAGACAGTGAGAATATTCCATGTCAATTCTCGTTGTTCTTCAGGAATGAGTTGTTCTACAGGAACAATAAGTTTTTCAGGAACTATTTTATCTCCCCTACTGGTGGGAATATTGTCTCATCGAACTGACAATTGAGAAAATGAACAATGAAGACATCTCTCTTCATTGGTTCTAAATATCGAATAATCGATGGAGAGTCATAACCTACATAGAGTCTCAATCCACATTGTGGTCTCATCTTAGTACGCTTAAGAGGTGGTATTGTGAATTGAGCTGCACAACCAAACTTGCGCAAGTGTGAAATATTGGGTTGATGTCCTGATATAAATTGTGTAGGAGAATTTCGATGATAGGGCATAGGTCGAAGTCTAATTAACATTGATGCATACAACACAGCACGTCCCCAAGCACTAACTAGTAATTTGGACTGCATCAGCAGAGTCCTAGAAATGAGTTGGATGCACTTAATCATGGATTCAACTAAGCCATTCTGGGTGTGGACATGGGGGACAGGATGTTCGACTACAATTCCTAGAATGAATAGAAGTCATAAAAAGCATGTGATGTAAATTCGCTTGCATTATCAAGTCTTATAGACTTAATAGGATAATCGGGAAAGTGAGCCCTAAGTTTAATGATTTGAGTTAATAGGCGGGTACAGGCTACGTTCCTAATTGAAAGTAGGCAAACATCCGACCAACGGGTGGAGGCATCAATCAAAACCATAAAATACCTAAAAGGTCCACTAGGAGGATTTATGGGTCCACAAATGTCACATTGTATTTTTTGCAGAAAGGATGGGGATTCGCATGCAATCTTAGCGAAAGAACATTAGGTGGTCAACTTTCCTTGTAGACACGGGATTCATAAGTACCCACTAGGTGAGCTCGTTTGGCACTTTACTAGATTAGTAAAAATCAAGTAAAGCTTTCATTTCTCAGACAAAGGGTTACTTCAATGGCAATTTAAATCAAAATTCCCTCCATCTTTTAAAAAAAAAAGTAAAAAATCAATCTCCTTTCTCCACTAAATGACAAAAAGCTCCACTTTTCTATACAAAAAGTTAAAAAGATTCCATACCAAATAACTTAAAAAAAATACAATCACAACCCCACTATATTTTATTCTCTCTTGATTTGATGCTTTACTATACTTTATTTTACAAGTAAAATTACCAAACGAGAGTTATCAACAATCTTCCTCAACATAATAGTCCCAAGGTGACCTAACCTATCATGCCAAAGCATTAAAGTCTTAGGATCACTAAGATTCAGGGTTGACTTTGTCATTTTGCTTATAACCGACTGTGATTCAACATTGGAGATTGTTGTGTAATATAACCCTGAGGAGAGTGCACTTAGTTATTCTAGTATTTGAATATGGCTTCCAATACTAGTAATGATGCATAAGTAGTCCTTGTTACCTTCACTTACAGTCTCAATGTGATACCCATTCATTCTGATATCCTTGAAACTAAACAAGTTTTTTTTTGGGAACTGCTTGAGAACAATGCATCTTTAATGAATAGTTGGGTACCATTAGGTAACATCATATGGGCTCTTCCGGAGCCTTCAATTATTTTCACAAGTCCAGCTATGGTGGATACCTTTAGTGGATTGAACACCAGTTCTGAGAAAAACTTCTGATTTTTCATAATGGTGTGTTGTGGTACTATCTACCAGACAAAGATTGTCCTCAGTTCCACGATATGTACCTTAAACAAAATAATAAAGTAATATAACTATGCAATCACATGATAAATATCAAACCATTCACCATAAATAGAACATCAATGAAATCAAAACCCAACATAAACCATAAGTCTAAAAACATGCATCTCAAAGGAAATAAAAAAAAAAACAGTCTGTGAAGTTCAAAATTGGTCTTCTAGATCATGCCAAGGGGTGCTCCCAATTGAACATTAAATGCCTCATTACTTAGAGGTTGGCTATCCTCATTTTTAAAGAAGTCTTGAGTCTCCAATTTTGTAATGTCAATTGGAGGCCCATTTCGTGCCATTGTATTCCAATTTCAGTCTTCCAAATCATTTGTCTTCGCTGAATGAACAGAGGCCTTGTATGCTTTGTATTGTTCCACCACTTCCTTTGGTACACGACAAGTGCGTGACCAATGCCCACTTCTTCCACAGTTGTGGCACATGTCATTAGGACGGTGGGTAGGATTAGCCGATGGATTATGATTCTGATTGTTCTTTTGCTGAGGAGTAGACTGAATCTGGTGATTTTTTAATTTTATGGGGGACCTCTAAAACCACCTCGCCTGGAGGAGTTATTTCTTCCACCTCTACTGGAGGATTTATATATTTCACTCTCCCTCCTCTGCCTCTATTTGAACTGAAATTGGCATTTGCTTCAGGAATTGCCGAAGATCCAGTTGGTCTGGAGTTATGGTTTTTCATTAACACTATGCAATTTTGTTCAGCGACTAGGAGACAAGAGATGAGGTCTGAATATTTGGAAAAACATCGCTCTCGATACTATTGTTACAGGAGTACATTCGAGGCGTGAAAAGTGGATAATGTTTTCTCCAACATCTACTCTTCCGTAACCTTTTCACCACACAATCTTAAACGGGAAACAATATTGAAGAGGACAGAGTTATATTCAGATATTGTTTAGTAATCATGTAACCTCAAGTTTAGCCATTCATTTTGAGCAGTTGGTAATATGACCATCTTTTGGTGATCATACCCATCTTTCATGGATTTTCAGAAACCTGCTGGGTATTCCTCAGTTAGATATTCATTTTAGAGGTCGTCATGTATAAAAAGATGAGGGCTGACACCTTGTTCTATGGGGGCATCTTATTACCCTTTTTTATGGCCTCTCCAAGCTTCTAGGATTGCAAATGGATTTTTGCATTCAATTGCCAGGATAAGTAATTCTTTCCATTAATATTAGGTGCTTTAAAATTTAGTTTTGCCAGATTTGAGATCATGCAAGAAGTGTAATAAAAGATGTATGAAGTTAACGATATGCAAATAATCAACAATGTAAAAAAAAAAAAACGAAACCTTAACATAAAAAACAAATTAAGGAAGGAATTAATCATGACAAATAAGTTGGTCAATGAAAGATTTGAAACATCAGGTTCTCAACTTTAAGAATCAGAGCTGCTGGTTCTGTCAAGACTTCATGCTTGGTTTAGAAGTTCAGGTTCATAACACATGAATTAGAACTGCAGGTTCTGTCGAAGGTTTCAATTTGAAGCAGAACTTCCGATTCTGTCAAATCTCCAGGTTTGAAGTAGAACTTATGGTTCTAATAATGTTTCAAGCATAAATAAGAACTTCTGGTTCTCTCAAATCTTCATGCTTAATTTTATGGCCTTATTATATGATATATAATTTATTTGGATCTGAATAAAAAACTTCAGGTTTGATTTATAGATATGAATCTACAGGTTTATATGAGAATTCAAACTTCCAGGACTGCTAGTCCATAGATCAGTGAACTTCGGGTTCAAAAACTATAAGAGGAATTTGACAGAAAAGAAAAACTATATGAATGACTTTCATTGTGATTTTCCATTTTGAGTTATGGAGTAGATAAAAATAAAATAAATTTTTTTTTGACACATCTTTGATTACAAAGTTGAGTCTCGAGCAGAAACCAAAGATTGAGAAAAAAACACAACCTAGTTATATACCAGGAAATTCTCTTTAGTGACCAACCAAAAGCACTTGGACTGAATAATTCAAAGATCACTCAATATAAGTCCCAAACAATTGTGAAAGAGATCTAAGAAGGCTTGGGAAATGTTTAATTGACGATTGGTTCGTGCCTGGTAAGTCCTCTTAAAATTTCATTAGTTGGGGCATTAGAATTGAGTTGAATATATATAGATTATGCTGAAATAGTGACGCAGCCAAGATCCGCGATCGAACAATCGATCAATCTCCCAAAGGATTGATCGAATCCAAAGATGGACTTAAGCCACTAGGGCAACCTCACAAGAGGAGAAAACACCATAACTGAAGAGAAAACTCTCATAACTCAAAAGATTAATTGATAATAAGAATTTCTATTACAATGAGGCCTAACATCCTTTTATAAAGGGGTTGGCTTGATCCCTAAGTAACTATATTTCCTAATTTATGAATCATATCTAAAATAAAAAGGAAACTAACTGATATTAATCATAAACACACCAAACTACTAAATAATATTTCCTAACTAAATGGATGTCCCGTTGGGCCTATGGACTGGACTCAATGGGTTGGCCGACCTATTGTCTGGCCTTCATCAATTCTCCCCTGCTTGAAAAAAACTCGACTCCGGCGAGTTGATAGCCTGATACAAAGGAGAGAGTTCGACCACAACTCCTGAAAAATGTTCTCCTGGGTCAAAAATCAAGCATACAAACTTCTGTCTTTTCTTTGGATCTGCATTCGCATGACATAGCTTGGAAGCTTGATGCGGTCTTTTACGCCATCGAGAGGTAAATGGGAGGTTTTGCTTATGCTGATGTCTGTATTGAGTTCGGATGTGTGATCTGACCATTAGAAGCTTCAGTTGTTGCCTTTGTACCAACGGAGCATGAACATTGACTAACCATCGGTGATCGTGAAAAATGAAGTCAATGTGAGGAACGTCAATAATTTGATTTTCTTGTGAAAAAACTGGAACAATGGACTTGATGTCTGATGTAACGCCCCAAAATCCTGGCGCCTCGAATCTCGGGGCGCTACGAGAAAGTACCTAAGAGATGCGGAAAATCCAATAATATAATCAAGTGTGAATCCCATATGAGCAGGTAAATGGACAAGCCCTAAAATTTTATTTCACTTTAAGGGATTACAAGGTACTTTCCGTAATCAAACTAACTATTCAATTCTAGGCCGACACGGCCAGCTACAAAAAAGAAAAGAATAGAGATCTAGGTGATAGACGCCTCACGATGCACCAACTGCATCATTCTCTGAATCATGCGGCAACGGATCAGCCGCCAAACAAACCATCAATCAAAGAAAGCGGAAGAGAAGATACCTGAAAACACTAAGGATTGGGTCAGGCTCAATGAGCCAGGCAAATAGGTATGTTTAGATGGCAATACATTATAATAATCAATAGGGAAGAAGACCATACCTGATCCCAGCTGTACCTGCATGATTAGTATCTCGATAATAACATAGAATATTAAAGTGCAACAGAAAACGGTGTAGAGTGTAGTGCATGAACGATAATCGAGATATTTATATAACAGATGCTTGATACAGCATATCAAGTAGATAAGGGAATCCATTATCATTAAGACATCATATAAATCATATAAGTACATCGGAGTCATCAGTAGTAGAATTAACCTTACCGTATTCATAAGCATCGCATCCGGATCCAACCGTATCAATGGCGGCAGTTAAAGACAATAAACGGCATCCATATTATATAATATTCATACATCCAATATACATACATAAAAGCAAACAAAGGTACATCCACAGTTGAAGTACAAAGGACGTGGGGGGGGGGGGGGGGGGGGGGGTCAGGGCCAGCCCATCGTCATCGTCCCAACAACTGTCGATGGACACCAACCATGGGGGTCACAGCCACCCACAGCTGCCGTCACATCGAATAGCAGCGTACAAGAATCCATCAATGTCCATAGCCACAACTAAGTCATAGCCATTGATCTTACGTGCTATCTCAACCAACAATATCCATAGCCACGGTCAAGTCCCAGTCATTGGACTTACGTGCTAGATCAATATCACCGTCCATCCACACACCCGGTCCGAGCGCCGGTGGTCTCAGTATCCCACCCACACCTGGTACCTCCTGTGTCAATCATATCACAATATCAATGTCCATGCCGGCATCATAACCCTCGGCAGACTAATCAATATCAATGTCCATGCCGGCATCATAACCCTCGGCAGACCAATCATACATCCATAAATCTACAGATCATTAGGTGGGGGTACTCCGAACTGGATAGCCTTATTATTCTTAGTATGAGATACTAATAGTCAAGGGTACGAGGCACGAAGTTCGGGTATAGCTAATCCATCCTTGTGATTCCCAACGGTTAATAATGCATACCCTTGTAAACTCCGCTTCTCTATACACTTAATCAGTATTATCTCTTTATACAATCCATCTATCAGTATCTACCGTTAATTCCCAATATTACAGGTCAGGACTTCAAGTGCCATGTCCCGACATTTCATCCAATACGAACCGTAGTCATGGATTAGAGCCTAAGTGCAATGCCCTGATTTATAATACTTTTCAAGGCCTACATCCAAGGTTCGGACCTACCAACCAGCCTTAGTGTCCGTTTCATCAACATAAGTACCACATGTCACAAATCCATCGATGATCGTTGCCCCTCTATTCAGGTCCAGGGTCACACTTCACCTAAGACAGTGATCACGGAGTTCTAGATGCTTATTAAGTATCATTGGTGCTCCTGTAGGTATTTAGCATCGTAAGACATCCATAACCCTTGGATCAAGTTCCGTTTTACAACCCAATACCCTACTTAGGTGGCTACACGGGTCAAGGTTAAGCCCATCCCTTAACTCGTGTCTAACATATCCCAAACAGTCCAAATGGAAAGTCAACGGAGCCCACACATGATCAAATCATAAAAAGGGTCCAAATCTGAAAAATCATTATTTATAGTGTACCAGGTTGACATCATGGGTCCATGAGTCGACCTGGTACTCTGTGGAAAGGAACAGATAACTGGAAAGCAGAAATCACAGTTTGCAGTGTCCCCGGTCGACCTGGAGGGTCCCCCGATTGACCGAGTACACTGTAGGCATTTTAACAAACATCTGGCAGGTGGGGTGTTCCATAGTGTGGCCGGTCGACCGGGTACACTAGGTCAGGTACCCTGTGACCATTTTCTGCTCCCAGTTGAAGGGAAATTCCCTGTGTGCTCGTCAACCGCTTGGGTGACCAGGTCGACCGGGTACACACAAAAACCATATTTTTAAGATTCTGCCATCTTCCATTTCTCATCAAAATCCTATCAAATGGATCCCAGATCTTCACCAATCACCCCCATACATCAAACACACCTCTCACATCATGATCACATCACCAATGAGCCATTGATCTTCTAAATGGGGGATTCCCATCCATCAATGGCCAAATACACATAAAAACACCTTAGATTAACAATTCTATACATCATATCATCCAATCAACCATCCAAATACAGAAATCATGTCAAACATCCATAAAAGACAGTAATTACCAATCTAAGCATGTTGATCAATTTAATTAAATAATTTAAGCATGTCTACTTTCCTAATTAGGAAGAAAGCTCCTCAAGTAGCTTGAGCTCCACTCCAATAGCCTAAGATCACCCAAATAGCTGAATCTACAATCTCTACACCCATTTTCAAAGAGAGAAATGCATAGGGAAGAGAAATCTAAGAGAGATGACTATTTTACAAGGAAATTGAAAAGGGGGAAGAAGACTACCTTAGCTTAGAGAGAGAGATCTATGAGGGAATTGTAGTAAAATGAGAGGTGTTGGATACCGCGATCACTGAGAGGGGGGGTGAATCAGTGATTTCTAAAAACAGGTCCAATTCAACAACAAAACAAGTCAAACCACACAATGACACCAGATTTAACGTGGTTCACCGAAAGGCTACGTCCACGGTTCAAAGACTGTCCGAACACCAATCCGGGACAGATCTGAATCTTATTTAGTCGCACCAACGACAAAGAGCACCAACCCTTAGTTTCAGATAGCACCAACTATCTAGGAAGCACCGACTCCCTTTACAATTTATCTGCACCCACAGATAGGATCACCAAACCCTAAACACCAAGCACCAACTTGATGTAAAAACAGAATGGAAGATTAATTCTGTCTACAGCCCTTCCCCTCTACAATTCTCTCTCTCTCAATCCCTTACAAATTGAAATCTAAAGCATAAAAGAGAGACACTTAACTCATGGACGAATCACCATCTTCTAGAGCATAATCTCGTCCACAATTGCTGTAGAAAACGTCTGATAATGCAGCAACACAGCAACACAGCACCAGCACTCTTCTTCTCTCCAAAACTCTCTCTAAAACTCTTCTCTTCTGGTGTCTCTTCTGATGTGTTTATGAACGACCCAAGCATGCCTTTATATAGGTTTTAATAACCCTTAATTGTATTCAAAACGGGCTACAATTCGTTTAGAAAGATTCCCAAACGAAATAGATAACTGTGCTGAATTTTCGTGCAAAACTTCTAATTCTGCGCAACTCTGGTTCCCGTGCTCGGTCGACATCCTGGCTTGCTCGGTCGACCGAAGACACTGACTGGAAACAGACAACTTTTGAGCTCGGTCGACATCCTGGGGACCCGGTCGACCGAAGACACACTGTGTCACGAAAATAACTGAGAGGTGCCTTTTTCTGTTTCTGCAGGTTTCTTCTTGCTCGGTCGACCGCATGAAGAGCCCGGTCGACCGCGTGCTCTGCTTCAGGAATTCTAAATTCCTGACTGTTTCACTTCTGATTCTTCTTTTCAGCTCTATCAATACCAGCTTATTAACATCATGTTTGTGACAATGTGTTGACAAGAATTCCAACTCAAAACAATACTTGAGATGCTAACTTCTTCAATTCATCAAAAGACTTCTCAAGTCATCTCAAATTCCAACAATCTCCCCCTTTGGAATTGTTGGCAACACTATTGGAACTTCAACACTTTCAACTCCAGCTTGCAGCTCTTCCAAGTTCTTTTCAATACTCACTTGGAACCAATTCTGAAATTCGGAAATATCAACCATGCACTGTCAACATTCTCCCCCTAGCTTTCATAGCATAACATCTCTCCTTGCTATCATAGCATAACATCTCTCCCCCTTTGACAACAAGTCCAAAGGGACCAAACCGAGGAGCGAATAGGATATTCAATGAATGCATTGCTCCCCCTTTCAAGCACAACTCCTACGGTTTAGGAGAGTGAGTAACTCCTAACTTTTTTCCGGAGATACTCAAAGACTTCCTTTGGCAGAGGTTTCGTGAAAATATCAGCCACTTGCTCAGTTGTTGGAACATACTCCAACTTGACCTCTCCATCAGCAACTTTATCTTTAAGAAAATGATAACGAATTGCTACATGCTTTGTTCGAGAGTGCTGAACAGGATTCTTAGATATATGAATTGCACTCGTGTTGTCACATAGGATCGGCGTAGGATCCGTTGTAGGAACTCCTAGATCAGAGAGCATTTGCCGCATCCATAACACTTGCGTACAACAAGTTGCCGCTGCAATATATTCCGCTTCCGCTGTCGAAAGGGATACTGAGTCTTGCTTCTTACTATGCCAAGCAACTAATCTTTCTCCAAGATAAAATGCGCCGCCGCTAGTACTCTTGCGATCATCTACGCATCCAGCCCAATCGGCATCAGAATATGCAACAAGAGTGAAGGATTTTCCTTTGGGATACCAGATACCAAGCTCCATAGTACCTTTCAGATATCGAAAGATTCGTTTCACTGCTGTAAGGTGCGTTCAGTTGGTGCTGCTTGAAAACGTGCAACCATACATACTGCTTGTAGAAGATCTGGTCTTGTTGCAGTCAAGTAGAGCAAGCTTCCTATCATAGAGCGATAGGTGGTATGATCAACGGACGAGGCCTTATCATCTTTGCTAAGCTTCGTGTTCGTTGACATTGGTGTGCTCACTGGCTTGCTGTCTTCCATATTGAACCGTTTCAGCATTTCCTTAATGTACTTCATTTGTGATATGAAGATGCCATGTTTCAGCTGCTGCACTTGTAAACCAAGAAAGAACTTTAGTTCTCCAAGCATCGACATCTCAAATTCTTTCTTCATCTCTTCAGCAAAATTCCTGCACATCTCCTCATCATTGCCACCAAAGATTATGTCATCACATAAACAATGACATCCAGCTGTTTGCTTAACTCAGTTTTGACATATAGATTGCTATCAACAAGTCCTTTTCCAAAACCGATCTTGCGGAGATAGAGATCCAGCCTTGCATACCATGCCCTTGGCGCTTGTTTCAGTCCATAAAGAGCCTTTTTCAATTTGCACACTAGATCTGAATTTTTGCTGATGAGAAAACCATCAGGTTTGCTCAATGTAGACCTCTTCTTCAAGTAAACCATTCAAGAAAGCTGACTTTTACGTCCATCTGAAATACCTTGAAGGTTTTGTATGCTGCCAATACAAGAAACATTCGAATAGCTTCCAGACGAGCCACCGGTGCAAAGGTCTCTTCAAAATCTATGCCTTCAACTTGAGCATAGCCTTTACAAACCAACCTTGCTTTGTTTCTAATGACTTGACCATCTTCATTCAGCTTATTCCGAAAGACCCATTTAGTACCAATAACATTCTTATCAGTAGGTCTAGGAACAAGTTCCCATGTGGAGTTCTTCTCAATTTGCTCCAACTCCTCATGCATAGCTTTTAACCAACTATCATTGAGACTGGCTTCAGCCACAGTCTTGGGTTCAATGGTGGACACAAGTGAGTAATTGCTAACTACACTTTGTCTAGTTTGAACGCCTGCCTTAGGATCTCCAATGATTTGATCATTAGGGTGTTGCTCTACCCAAGTGCTGTGCTTCTTAGGTGAAGTATCTTCTGAGTCATCCTTTGATTTCTCAGAATCATTAGATTCAGCCATCTCATCATCAATCTCACTCGAGTCCTCATAAACTGGACTGTCATTATGAGTTGCATTCTTTGGTTCAATATTCTCATCTATTCTCACATCAGCACTTTCTATGATTTTTCTGGTTCTTTTGTTAAGACACCTATATGCCTTGCTAGTAGAGGAGTAACCCAGAAATATACCTTCGTCAGCTCTTTCTTCAAATTTGCCCGGATTTTATTCGAGCCGCTTGATGTAACACTTGCTGTCGAAGACTTTGAAGTGCTTGACTGTTGCTTTTCTTCCAAACCATAACTCATAGGGAGTTTTGACTTCATGTGGCCTGATCAAGCATCGATTTTGAATGTATACGGCCGTATGAATTACCTCTTTCCAATACTTGTCAGCCATCTTGCTTTCACTCAGCATCGTACGAGCCATCTCTTGTACGGTGCGATTCTTCCGTTCCACAACTCCATTTTGCTGTGGAGTTCTAGGGGCTGAGTACTGTCTTTGAATGCCATGATGTTCACAATATTTAGTGAACTCTTCAGATGTGAACTCGCCTCCACGATCAGACCTTAAAATCTTGATACGTTTTTTCCAATTGATTTTCAACCTGTGCTTTAAACACTTTAAAACGATCAAGTGCTTGATGCTTATGCTTAAGAAACAATACCCATGTCATACGAGTATAATCATCAATGCATAACATGAAATACTTATCTCCATTGGTGCTTTGAGTTCGCATCGGTCCACAGAGGTCAGTGTGCACTAGCTCAAGAGGTTTCTTGGAATGATGCTCCTTTGACTTGAACATAACCCTCGTTTGCTTTCCCTTTTGACAAGAGTCGCAAATGGGATTGGAAGGCTTTTCAACTTTAGACATGCCTCTTACAGCCTTTGAATTGCAAATCTTTGACATGTTGTCAAAGCTTAGATGCCCAAGGCGTTTGTGCCACAACCAACTTTCCTCTGTCCGACTCATCAAGCAGGTCTTTTCAGCTCCATCTGACAATGTATAGAGATTTCCAGCAGTTCTTGATCCAGTTGCCACTGTTTTCCCGTTGCTACTCTTCTTGATGGCAAACCCATTCTTTGTGAAGATAACTTCATGACCCTTGTCACAGATCTGGCTCACACTAAGCAGGTTGTGTCTCAATCCAGACACATATAAGACTTCTTCCGATCTGATCTTGTTTGCCATAAGCTGAATAACACCTTTTTCCGCAGATTTTGGCACCATCATTGTTGCCAAACTTCACTGAACCGCCTTCATAGTGCTGTAATTTGATGAATTTCTCTTTATCACCAGTCATATGGCTTGAACAACCACTATCAAGGACCCATGGTGCTGCCTTCTTTTGTGCATTGAATGCCATTTGCACAATGAGAGATTCTTTGGAATTACCTTCCCTTTTCTTTGCCCTCCATGCCTTAACTAACTTGGGTTTCTTTTCAACCTGAAATTGGTTAGCAATAGGCAACTTACAATCCCTAGCCAAGTGTCCATAATTATGACACATATAGCACTCAATTTTGTGGCTACTTAGGATTGAAAAAGGGTTCCTAGTCACAAGTGGGCTGTTTCTAACATAGAATCTACAATCAGCTCTTTTATGTCCAAACATATTACAATGAAAGCAATAACCATAGAATTTGTATCTTCTTTGTGGCTGGTTAGTCTTCATTACCTTTCTAACAGGAATGGACTCCTTTCTAGGTTGAGTGGGCTTCATAGAGTTAGAAGGTGCAGTGACTTGCTTCACAAACTCTTTCTTTTTAGGAGGTGCAATCTTAGAGGATTCACCTTTCTCAAATCCTAGACCAAATCTGAAGTGGGCTGGTCTTTGAACTTTCAGTAGTTCATTGAGTTTCATAGTCCCTTCAATCGCTTGGAGCGCTTTGAGTTTTTTGCTATTTTCCAAATTTTCAGCCTTTGCTCTAGCGATCTCAGTTTCAAGTTTCATAGCCTCTTCCTTTTTGATACTTATTTGGTTTTCAAGGACTTCTACCATTCTTTTATATTCTTCTACTTGAGTTTTCAAAGCAATAATGGAACTTTCAGATTCATGGAGAAGTTTCAGATTTTTCTTACTTGATTTGCGTTCCATGCTTAGCTCCTCAAGTGCGGCTATGAGTTCCTCTTCAAGATTGACTTCAGCCTCCTCATCCTCTTCCGGATCTAGCTCTTCTTCTTCTTCAACAGTGACCATGAAGAGAGCTTCGGTTGATTCATCATCGTCTGAAGTTTCAGACGTGCTGTCATCTTGTTGACATAGAAAGTTTTTAGCTTTGCCCCTTTTTCTAAAAGTTCTCTTTCCTTTACTCTTTTCAGCATAAGAGTCATTATCATTGTCTTCTTTTAGCGGACACTTGGCAGCAAAGTGACCAATACCTCCACAATTGAAGCATTTAAAGGGTAGCTTCCCTTTGTACTTGCCAATGCTTCCTTTCTTCAACTTTCTAACAAATTGAGCCTCAAGCTCATCATCATCAGAATCAACATCATGACCAGCAGTCTCTTTTGCCTTTTCTGAACTTTGAAGGCCGCTTCTTTATCAGATGAAGACGTTTTTCCTATGCGCATCTCATAGGCAGTTAGAGAACCATGTAATTCATCCATGGAAAATGCATTCAGATCTTTGGCTTCTTCGATGGCTGAGACTTTTGAATCAAACCGGGGAAGAAGAGATCTTAGAACCTTTTTGACGATGACCGGCTCTTTAATCTCCTCCCCTAGTCCACGAATGTCATTCGTGACTTCATTCACTCATTGCATATACGAGTCAACATTCTCGCTTTCCTCCATGCGAAGAGTTTCAAATTGAGAGCGATGGGTTTGTAATTTGGCTTCTTTAATCTTCTCATCACCTTCATGTATGCTTTGCAACTTGTCCCAAATTTCCTTGGCTGTTTTGCATGCAATTACTTTGACAAGCTCGCTGTCCACAAGGCCACTAAAGAGTGCATTCTGCGCCTTGGAGTCGTTGTCTGCCAACTTCTTCGATGCTGTATCATTGGGTACGGTGGCAGCATTGTAACCGGCTCTGACAGCCTCCCAAACATCATAGCCAAGAGATTTGATGAAGGCTTGCATCCTAATCTTCCAAAAGGAGTAATTAGAACCATCAAACAGAGGTGCTTTCATATTCCCTGTATTGACTGCCATGTGATTTGACAAGAGATCACCCTTAGCGTATTAAACTGATCAAGGGAACCTTGCTCTGATACCAATTGTTGGATACCGCGATCACTGAGAGGGGGGGTGAATCAGTGATTTCTAAAAACAGGTCCAATTCAACAACAAAACAAGTCAAACCACACAATGACACCAGATTTAACGTGGTTCACCGAAAGGCTACGTCCACGGTTCAAAGACTGTCCGAACACCAATCCGGGACAGATCTGAATCTTATTTAGTCGCACCAACGACAAAGAGCACCAACCCTTAGTTTCAGATAGCACCAACTATCTAGGAAGCACCGACTCCCTTTACAATTTATCTGCACCCACAGATAGGATCACCAAACCCTAAACACCAAGCACCAACTTGATGTAAAAACAGAATGGAAGATTAATTCTGTCTACAGCCCTTCCCCTCTACAATTCTCTCTCTCTCAATCCCTTACAAATTGAAATCTAAAGCATAAAAGAGAGACACTTAACTCATGGACGAATCACCATCTTCTAGAGCATAATCTCGTCCACAATTGCTGTAGAAAACGTCTGATAATGCAGCAACACAGCAACACAGCACCAGCACTCTTCTTCTCTCCAAAACTCTCTCTATTTTCTCTCTAAAACTCTTCTCTTCTGGTGTCTCTTCTGATGTGTTTATGAACGACCCAAGCATGCCTTTATATAGGTTTTAATAACCCTTAATTGTATTCAAAACGGGCTACAATTCGTTTAGAAAGATTCCCAAACGAAATAGATAACTGTGCTGAATTTTCGTGCAAAACTTCTAATTCTGCGCAACTCTGGTTCCCGTGCTCGGTCGACATCCTGGCTTGCTCGGTCGACCGAAGACACTGACTGGAAACAGACAACTTTTGAGCTCGGTCGACATCCTGGGGACCCGGTCGACCGAAGACACACTGTGTCACGAAAATAACTGAGAGGTGCCTTTTTCTGTTTCTGCAGGTTTCTTCTTGCTCGGTCGACCGCATGAAGAGCCCGGTCGACCGCGTGCTCTGCTTCAGGAATTCTGAATTCCTGACTGTTTCACTTCTGATTCTTCTTTTCAGCTCTATCAATACCAGCTTATTAACATCATGTTTGTGACAATGTGTTGACAAGAATTCCAACTCAAAACAATACTTGAGATGCTAACTTCTTCAATTCATCAAAAGACTTCTCAAGTCATCTCAAATTCCAACAAGAGGAAGAGAGTGTAGGAAATGTTTGAGATGGTTATAGTAGGTTTCTTTTATAGGAATGGGTGGGATGGAGAATGTTCAAGGTTCCCTCTCTTGCTAGTGTAAGTTTAGGATAAGGATGAGGGTATTTAGGGAATGTTAAAATAGAATGACTAAAGGGTCCTTGGTGGCTAATAGAAATAAATGATAAGGACTAGGGTAGTATAGGTATTCACATATAATGACTAAACTACCCTTAAATGAGTGGTTGTGAATAAAGGAGCCTAAGGGCAATAAAGGTAGGCTATTTATAATGACAAAAGTGCTCATGTTTACTTGGTAGAGAACAAAGGAGGCCAATGTCATTTAAGATATTTGAATTTCCAAAAGGAGGAAAATGTGTGGTAGGAAAGACTAGAGTGCCCTCATATAATTAATTGATTAATGGGTTAGGTTATGGGTAGTTCGGTCATTATAAGGTTAAATGCACAACTCTCTAAGGGAAGCACATCTATAATTAGGATAACCTATGGTTGACTTGGTCAAATTGGGTCCCACTAGGTATTTCTAGGAACGGGTCTTCACATCTGATGTCTGTGACTTTTCTGTGGAAGGTGATGATGTAGATGGAGACGAGGCTGTTGAATTTATTGGAACGAGCATAACCATTTTTCCATTCCACAAAATGGTACATGTATTCGCCTCTTTATCATGGTGCACTTGTCGATCATAAATCCATGGATGTCCGAAAATAATATGAGCAATATTCATAGGATACATCACACCAAAGTTTGTCTTCATAATGGCCCATTTTGAATGATACCAAACGTTTATGAGTCACGGGGATAACGTTACTATTAGACCATGTGACTTGGTAGGGCTTCGGAAGCTTCTCAGTTGGCCAATGAAGTTTGTCAATGACCTCTTGTGCAACAAAATTCATTGCACTACCACTGTCAATAATCAGATTAGCGGACTTGTCTTCGACTCTTGCCCGTGTGTGAAATTTCTGAGCCTGACTCCATTCATCTTCGTCCTTTTCATTTGCATTGAGGAGTCGGCGAATGACAACAGTGGGATTGTCTTCTCCTCGAAAAAAATCTTTCCACAATATGAACTCTTTGTCGACATTGTTGTATGCGAAACCGTCTAAGCATACGCTCAACAAGGAGGGCTTCTAAGTATACCACTTGATTTGTTTTGCAATAATCCATATTTTCCAAGATGTTTGGTCTCAAGCATTGGACGTAACGAGTTAAATCATGTAGCTCATCTTCATCCAATTCGCATATCTCATACAACTCTCAAAATTAGTGGATATATTCATCAACCATCAAGTCTTCTTGCTTCAAATTAAGAAATTGTTCAAAGTAGAAATCATTTTCAAAATACCAATCTCCATATGTAAATTTATACCAAATTCTTTGAATTTTAATTGAGCTCCCAAAAATTTTCATAATGACTTGAATCAAGAGGAAACACGAAGAGATGATAGCTTTCTTTGAATGGACTAACTAACCTGGTTTTGGAAATCGCAGGTACACGCGGGTCATTTTTTGGGATTCAGATGATTCAAATGTTGCTGCTTGGGCTAATGGCACTATGAATGAGTCGGATTGGAATTGGGCCCACTTGACTTAGACTGAAAATTTCTGCATTGTTTTATTTTTGGTTAGTGCGCTGGGCTGGGCTTGGCTTGGATTCGGGTTCAGGTTCAGGTCAGGCCCGCCCGAACTCAGGTTAGGCCCAAAACTGCAGAACTCAGCACATGAAGTGTTCTTTTGGTTCTGTCTTCGGTCTCGTGCAAAGCAATGAATAAAGAAAGAGGAGTCGATGTGTTACTGGATTCGTCTAGACTCTAGAGAGAAGAAAAACGCCTTGAGAGAAGAAAAACGAAAAACAGAGGTGCGAGAAGCGGCCTCGTGGTGCTGAGATGCTGTGCTGCGAGGTGAGGTGAGATGTTGCTGATGAAGATCGATTGGTGACATGTATCCTCTCAACTCAGTCTCCTCTCCTCTCCTCTGCTCTTTCTTTCTTTTTTTTTTTTCTTCTTCTTCTTTTGGGTTTGGGGATGGGTTTGTTTCGGGAGATGTTCGGTGGACTGGGAAGTAGGGTATGTGGGTCGGGTGGGTTTGGTTTGAGGGGCTTCGGCAGGCTTGGGATTAGGGGAAACTAGGGTCCTGGATTTTTGGGTGCTTTGGACGAAGGGCAGGGGGAGTGGATATCGAGTGGGGGTCTGTACTGTTTCGAGGGATGGGGGTTTCAGGTATTCGATGTAGGGACTGGGTAGTTGGCGACCCGGTTGGGGACGAAGGTGGGTTTCAGTGGCTCGACTAGGTCTAGGTTTTTAGGGGCTCGTTTGGAAGATGAATGGATTTAGGGGTTTTGGGGGTTCGGGAGACTGGTGGAGTGGGTGACAGCATGATGGCTCCTGATGGTGGTGGTGGATGGAAGGAAGATGACGTGGAATGTACAAAGATAGAACCCAGGCCAGTGTCGTCTCGGCGATCGCTATTCGGTTCTGATACCAATTGATGCATCTAAGATTCGCGATCGAACAATCGATCACAATCTCTTGAAGGATTGATCGAATCCAAATATGGACCCAAGCCACTAGGGCAACAAGAGGAGAAAACACTGAAGAGAAATCTCTAGGAGATCCATCTCAAGCTTCAAGATCACATCAAATTTAGTCTACTAAGAGCAAGGATAAAATAGCGGTAGCGGCGGGCGTAGCGGCGCGCTGCCAAACCGCTACGAAGGGGGCGATACGTAGAGTAGCGGGGATACGTAGCGGCGTAGCGGTGCGATTTGAAAATTGCCTAAAAAACCTGAAAAAATTTCAGAAAATCCAGAAAATTGTAAAATGAAAGAATATGTGGTTCTTTTGCAAAAGTAAGTAAGAAAAGGGGGCGTAGCGGTGTCCTCAATATATGAAGTCCTATATCGCTGTATAAATAGAAAATAATAGTAATGATTAGTTTTTTCACATGTATTCATGTTTCTTGGTAATACTAACTTAAAAAGTAATGGAAAGCTTATAAAAAAAAAAATAGAACATGAAATAAATGCATAAGACTTAAGAGTTAGGTCATTACTCATTAATGAACATTGAACAATTAAATATCAATACTTCAACATTCAAGGTTCAAATTCAATCAAGTGAATGGACTATGAAGTGATCAACAATCAACATTCAACACCAATTTAGAAATGACAGAGTAGAGAGTTAGTGAATGAAATAGGAATACCTTAGTCACCAACACAATGGGGGTTCTTTATAAAATAATTTAATTAAGACCGATTTGAAATCTAGTAATAATAGGTAACTATATCTTTACTACTATACAATCTCAAACATAATTAAATAGGTTTAATATCTTATCTAGCAAGTTATGATAATAATAGACATCTAAGCACAAAAACGGAAAGACAACCAGTAAAAGAGTCATAGCCATCATGGTCAAATAGGATCCTTTCGTCTTCTTGATTGACACTTCTCGAAAACATGCGCTTCGCGGAGGGGGTCTTGGGGTATCTCCCGGCGGGGGTCGAGCTTACCAGTCATAGCTTTGTGGCGATACCGGCCGCCACGTTTTGTGGCTGTCGTAGCGGCCGCAACGGTGCGATACCCACTATTTTTCAAATAGCGTGGCGGTACCGGCCGCCACGGCCGATGTAGCGTAGCGGCCGATATTTTTATCCATGACTAAGAGGCAAGTGATCTATTTTTGTTCTTTCTTTCAAAAATATATTGGAAAGTGGATTAGACCTTCGTGATCGAACCGGTATAAAAAATTTAGTTGGTAAAGTAGACCTTAGTGATCGAACCACTATATCAAAAAATCCTAGGTGTACAAGGTTAGATGTGAGCCTATTGGAAACCTCACATAATTAACACCATATACGGAAGGAAATGTCAAATCGACAGTGCACGTAGGTCTTATTGCCCGAACCACTATAAAATTGAGTGTGCCTCCATCTTGCATGTATGGGATTGGTATGAGTTGATTGAATTGAATGTGCAATATACATATTTGTGAATCACATTGACTATCTCCAACTCTCGAACACATTATTGGCACGTTTTTTTATTGGGTTGTGAGTTGCACATTAGATCACTTGTTTATCTTGAGATGTAGATCGCTTGTTTATCCCCGTGCATTGTTACATCTTGTTCTGTATATTGAGTGATCTTTGAATTGTTTGGGACTTTTATTGTTTTGTTTTACTAAAATTCTTAGATAGTCTTATTCATCCCCTCGAAGCTGCAGGTGAGAGAAATGAGAGATTGAAGGGAGAGAATAGAGAGAAATGGGAGGCATGGGGGAAAGAAATAGATAAATTAAAGGCAGAAAGAGAGATGAAGAAAGAAGAGACGCAGGAGAGAGAGAGATGATGAGAGTTTGAAAGGAAAGTGGAGAGAGATATGAGGAAAGATGGGGAGAGAGACGAGAGAGATGCGAGGGATGGGGGAGAGATGGAGAAATTGTAGAAGGTGGAGAAAGATGAACAGGGATTTTTTTTTTTTTTGGGGGGGGAGAGAGAAAAACCGAAGAGGAAAGAGATGAGAGAGACGAAGGGGAGATAAAAGAAACAACTTATTTCTTTCGAAAAGTGAAAAAAGTTGTTTGCAAAAACCCATGCCCTAGAGCTGTGTTCCGCAAATCAATCCTTAGATTTTTTTTTTTTTTGTGAAACGGTTTAAAATAGGCATCCCCAAATGTATTCTTCATCAATTTATCCAGTTAGAACAGTGGAACATCCCACTGCAATGATGCCAAACAAACCCTAGGGTGGTGTCGATGACACTGGTCCACGAGTGGATTGGCGGCATTGAATGACATTTAACATAGTTATTTCTAAGGTCTAATAGATTAGTTGGCGCAGCCCCGGACCTTCGATCGAATAGACCAACCTCTCTGATGAGGTTGATCGAATCCAACAAAGGAATTCCACACAAAAGAACACTCTAAGCCATGAACTCATGGGAATAACTCACGTTAATAGATTTGATTGAATAAAGCATAGCAAATAACAAAGGGTTCTTTTGTATATATAGGAGATACTATTTCTAAATTAACTAGGATATTGAAAATAGTAGAATACCTAATCCTACTCAAAATAGAATTTAGAAAGCAACCCTATTAAGCAACTAAGTAATTATCACTAATTTAGATAGTCTCAAATAAAGATAGGGATCTCTGCCAAATCAGAGATCATGTGGACCCCATCAGAGGGTCCATCAAGGCCTGCGGGTCCTAGCCTTGAGTCGGGCTGCACAAAAATAACTCATGAACTTTGTATCTCGATCAGAAACAATAGTCTTTGAAAGGCCATGTAGACGAACAACTTCTTGGAAAAAGAGCTTGGCAACCTTGTAGGCATCACTAGTGGAAGTACACGGAATAAAATGTGCCATCTTTGAGAAGCGATCAACGACAACAAAAATAGAATAAACTTTTCTTTGAGTCGTCGGCAAACCGAGCACAAAATTCATGCTGATGTCTTCCCATGGAGTATGAGGAATAGGTAAAGGCTGATAAAGTCCAGTGTTCTTATTGTTACCTTTGGCTAGCTGGCATGTCCTACAGCGCTCGCAAATGCGAATGATAGTGGTCTTCATTCGAGGCGAATAATATCTGTCGCTGACAAGAGCAAGAGTTTTGTCGCGTCCCAAATGGCCACTACATCCTCCAGAGTGTAACTCTCGGACAACATATTCACGAATGGATGTGGCAGGGAGGCAGAGTTGTGTACCTTTAAACAAGAAACCATCATGAATGCTATAATGAGGGTGCTTACCAAGATCACCATTGCGGAGTTCAGCATAGATAGAGCCAAAGTCTTGGTCATCACCATAATCTAGCTTGAGCTGTTAAAAACCTGCTACACTAACAGACATGGTAGTCAACAAATGCTTTCGTCGACTGAGCGAATCAGCGATCAAGTTATCTTTTCCTGCCATATGACGAATGCTGAAACTGAACACCTGTATGTAAGCGCTCCACTTAGCACGGTTGGCACTGATCTTCTGTTGTGAATGTAGATGTCGCAAAGCATCATTATCAGAATAAAGAACTAACTCGTTGCCAATCAAGTAATGTCTCCAATTACGAAGTGATTGTACAACGGCATAGAATTCCAAATCATAAGAAGAATTCCTTTTCTTGGCATTCGACAGTTTCTTGCTAAAAAATGCAATCGGGTGTCTCTCTTGACTAAGAACACCTCCAATGCCGACATTTGATGCATCACAAGCAATTTCGAAGACCTTGTCAAAATTTGGAATTTGTAAAACCGGTGCCTTTGTGATTGTACGCTTTATTTCCTCAAAGGCTCTTGTGGCAGAACTAGTCCACCTAAGTTCACCCTTTTTCATGCATTCTGTGATAAGGGCCATGATACTGCTGAAGTTTCGAATGAATCTCTTATAAAAGTTTGCAAGACCGTGAAAGCTTCGAACTTCAGTGAGTGTAGTAGGAATGGGCCAATCAAGAATTGCTCTAACCTTCTTAGGGTCCATTTTAATACCATGTGCAGACACCACATATCCCAAGAAAATAACAGAATCACTCATAAAGGTGCACTTCTTAAGATTAATATAGAAACGTTCCCGACGAAGAAGTTGGCAGATTGTATCCAGATGCTGAAGATGTTCTGTTTTTGTCCTGCTGAAGATTAAGATATTGTCGAAGTAAACGACGACAAACTTTCCAATATAAGGCTGCAACAGTTGTGTCATGACGCGCATGAACGTACTGGGAGCATTGGTTAACCTGACGGGCATAACCAACCATTCATAAAGACCATCTTTGATCTTAAATGCAGTCTTCCACTCATCACCTGACCTTACACGGATTTGATGATGACCACTTCGCAGATCAATTTTAGAAAAAAATCATGCTCCAGTCATCAAATTTAGCATGTCATCTAATTTGGGGATTGGGAAGCGGTACTTTATCGTGATTTTATTGATGGCACGACTGTCCACGCACATACGCCAGCTTCCATCTTTCTTTAGAGTGAGAAGTGCAGGTACTCCACAGGGACCGAGACTTTCCCTGATATATCCCTTTTGTAAAAGATCATCAACTTGTCTTCTTAATTCTGTATGCTCCATAGGACTCATCCGGTATGCAGGCAAATTTGGCAACGAAGCTCCCGGGACAAGGTCAATGGCATGTTGGATATTTCATAATGGAGGTAGTTCCTGAGGCAACTCATCTGGAACTAGATCGGAAAATTTCTTCAAAAGTGGCTACTTCTTGTGGGATAGATGTAGAAGGAGATTCTTCTGGAACTTGCCTAGCAATCAATGCATACATGACGCCCTGCTCTTTGCTTTATTCTTCAAACTTCCGCATAGTCAAGATAGGAAGTGCTGGAGCTATATCAGATGTGGATGAGGAAGATTTAGCGGGCAATGGAAGCAACCTGATCTTGCATCTTTTCCAGTTGAAAGTATAAGTATTGTGCTCATGATCTGTAACGACCTTAAGTTTCTGTAGCCATGGTCGCCCGAAGAGAATGTGTGTAACGTTCGTTGGAATGACGTCACAATGAATTGTATCTTCATACTTGCCAACTCTGAAAGGGACTACACATTGCTTACGGACAGTAATGGAGTAATTGTTGACCCATGCAAACTTATAAGGTCTTGGATGCTTCTCGGTTGGTAGCTTGAGTTTCTCTACTGCTTCTTGAGATATAACATTTATTGCGCTGCCACCATCAATGATCATATTACAGGACTTGCCCTTGCAATTGACTCGTGACCGGAAAATAGATGCATGATTTCAGTCTTCATTTTCTTTCATCAGCTACTAGGAGACGGCGGTCAAGAAAAAGCAGTGGGGTGTCGTCATCAGCTGCTATATCTTGCAATTGATCTTCTGTGGTTTCATATTGAGGCTCTGCATTGAACGACTCTGCTTCTATTTCCTCATCATACTGTTCATCATCTTCTGGCTCATTAGTGACATTTTAGAGAGAGAGGAAAGAAGAATGTAGAAATAATGTTTGAAAATCCAGTACCCTTAGGGTCGACTGTTCATTTCATTATATAGGGGCTGAATGCCCTGATTACATGCTGAATACCCATAATCTTCTCTTATCTAAAGCCTAATTATTCTGATATACAAACTAAGTATGTACAGGTGTAGTTGACTAGGTAATTGATGAAGACTGGGCCCAACATGGGCCTGGGCTTGGATTGACACCCCCCCTCAAATTGATGCTGGAGAATCATAAAGCAGCAATTTGGAAACAAGAAATTGATGTCGAGGCCGAGGTAGTCCCTTTGTGAAGATATCCGCAAATTGAAACTCTGTAGAGACATGAGGTAGAGTGATGACAGCCCGCTTATATTCATCCCGAATAAAGTGACAGTCAACTTCGATATGTTTAGTACGTTCATGGAAGACAGGATTTTCAGTAATACGGATAGCCCCAGTATTGTCGGCATGCAATGGAGTAGAAGAGGTTTGAGTGAAACCAAGTTCCGAAAGAAGCCCCCGTAGCCATAAGACTTCCGAACAAGCAGCTTCCGTGGAAGATCTGGACACACGTTCTTGTTTCTTGCACTTCCAAGAAACGAGCGAATTTCCAAGGTACATGCACCAACCAGTAGTAGAACGACGCGTGTCCTGACAGCCTGCCCAGTCAGCATCCGCATAAGCAGTCAGAAGAAGAGGATTATCCTTTGGATAATATAAACCACGAGAGACAGTTTTCAGCAAATAACGGATAATGCGCTTCACAGCTGTCAAATGAAGATGTCGAGGAGCAGCCATGAACTGGCTCACAAGATTAACAGCATAGGATATGTCAGGTCTAGTGATAGTGAGATAGACAAGACTTCCTACCAGGCGCCGATATGTATGAGGATCAGGAAGAAGCTCGCCATCGTCTTTACTCAGCTTGAGATTGACCTCGACAGGTGTATCAACAGGCGAAGAATCTTGTAGGTCAGCCAACTCAATAAGGTCTGATGTGTATTTGTGTTGATTTAGAAAGAGACCTTTTGTAGATTGATGCACCTCTAAGCCTAAGAAATAATGCAAAGGACCCAAATCCTTCATATGAAAGTAAGTCCGGAGGGAAGATTGAACAGATTTGATCATACCATCATCCGTGCCAGTGATAATAATATCGTCCACATACACCAGAAGTACAGTAACCCCTGTAGAGGTGTGGCATAGAAAGAGAGATGGATCATAAGGGCTCTGAGTAAAGCCACTTTCGCATAAGCGACCCCGAAAGGTTTCGAACCATGCCCGAGGAGCTTGCTTGAGACCATAAAGCGATTTCCGCAGCCGACAGACGAACCTCTTGGAGGGAGAGGGGATGCCCTGTGGGATACGCATATAGACTTCTTTCTGCAAATCCCCATGGAGAAATGCATTTTTGACATCCATCTGGTATAATGGCCAAGAGTGAGATGCAGCAATGGCGAGAAGTAACCTAACAGATGTCATTTTTGCCACAGGTGCAAACGTCTCCTCGTAGTCGATGCCATACTCCTGTCTGTTTCCCAGTGCCACAAGTCTGGCTTTGTGTCGATCCAAGGACCCATCAGATTTAAGTTTGATCGAGTAGATCCATTTGCAACCAATGGGCTTAACTGCTGAAGGACACTCCACAATATCCCACGTGTGATTCAGATCCAGTGCATCCAATTCCTCCTTCATGGCTTGGTTCCAGCAATCTTGTTGGACAGCCTGTAAATAAGAACTTGGGATAGAGAGAGAAGATAGTGTGGTCATCAAAGAAGTATGGGTAAAGCCATACCGCTCAGGTGGTCTAGAATTCCTGGAGGAGCGACGTAAGGCAGGAGTAGGCGTTGAACCAGTTGTCGGTGGAGGATCAGGAGGAGGACCATCTGCAATGGGAGGTTTATCCCGTCGGTGGTATACCAAAGCAGGATTGAACCGAGTAACAGAGGTTGGATCCGAAAAACCGGGTAAGAAAACTGGGGAAGAGGGATGAGGACAGTCCATGTGAGTTTGGAAGAAATATTGATTTTCAAAGAAAATAACATTCCGAGAAACCCTGATACGACCACCAATGGGATCATAACAAACAAAACCCTTTTGATTAGTGGCATAACCCAAAAAAGCACACCTGCGAGATTGGGCTGTTAGTTTTGTTCGTTCTGTGGGAGGTAGATGAACAAAGCAAACACAGCCAAAGGTATGTAGGTGATTAAACACAGGATGATGACCAAACAATTTAAAATGAGGCGTTAAATGATCAATGGTAAGTGATGGAAGGCGATTTATGAGATGGACAGCCGTGGTGAGAGCTTCAGTCCAAAAACGAGGGGGAACTGATGATTCAATCAGAAGAGTTCTAGTTACATCAAGAAGATGCCTGTTTTTCCGTTCCGCGACTCCATTTTGTTGAGGAGTATATGGACAGGTACGTTGAGAAATGATTCCTTTATGGTTTAAAAAGGATTGAAAATCCTTGGAAACATACTCCCCCCCTGAGTCTGAGCGTAATGTTTTAATGCATTGAGAAAATTGGTTTTCAACATAGGTAACAAAAATTTTAAATGCATTAAGAACATCAGACTTCGAATGTAATAAATAAATCCAAGTGAATCTGCTATAGTCATCAATGAAGGTTACAAAGTACTTGAAATGACTATGGGAAAGGGTCGGAGCAATGCCCCAAACATCACTGTGAATCAATTCAAAACATGCAGTGCTCCGTGTTGTGGAGTGTGGAAAAGGTAAAGTTTTACTCTTTCCTAATTTACAAGCATCACATTCAAAAGAAGCAGAGGCAATGGGTGTATTTAATAATCCAGAGTGAAATAAAGCAGACAAAGTAGAGGCATTTGGATGACCAAGTCGATTATGCCACAACCGAGAATTATTCTGAACAAAAAAACAAAATAACTGAGGAAAGGTTTTATTCTGAATAACGGAAGACATTGGTAAAGAAAACAGCCTGCCACGCTTAGGCCCCCTCGCGATCACTTCCCCCGACTCCTGGTCCTGCACAACACATCCAGAAGAAGAAAAAGAAACAGTGTTATTATTTTCAACAAGTTGACCCACAGAAACCAAATTGGTAGCAAGATTAGGAGAAACTAAAACATTGGTTAAGGGTAAGGGGCCAGGGATATCACCGACAGAGGTGATGGGGAGATGATCTCCATTGGCAGCTTGAACAGATTGATGACCAGTGTAAGAAACGACATTATGTAAGTTGAGGGGAGAAGATGTCATATGATTACTTGCACCAGAATCCAAGTACCATGTATGGGATAGAGAGGAAGCAGTACCTGTGACGTTCATGGATGCCAAGGCATTGATGATCATTTGGTTGACCATCTCAGGAGTGAGAGGAGCGGAGGATGCAGCTTGGGTGGAAGAACCAGGTTGTGTGGAAACATCAGATTGCATAGAACCAACGAAGTCAGAGGATGCATAACGTGGAGTGGTGACTGAGTAAGCACTGGGAGCAGATGACACCGTGTAAGAACCAGATGATGATGGTACAGAATTACGAGAGGTAGAATTGCGACCCCTCTTCCGGCATTCATCAATAACATGTCCACTGGCCTTACAATATCTGCATATCTTTGCCTTGCACTGATTTGCGTAATGCCCATATTTCTTGCAGTTGTGACACTGAACTTTACTGATATCCCGAGAAGGTGATCTGGTGGTGGCAACATAGGCAAGCGGAGTCTCAGAAGATCCCTGTTGTGCCAGAGTACTTTTAGTTAGCAGACGTTGTTCTTCCCGTAGGAGCTCCTGAAGACAATCATCTAAGCTGGGAGGAGAAGCCCTGCTCATCAAGTTAGATCGAACGGTCTCAAACTCCAGACGAAGTTTCATGAGAAACTGATCCCGATGGCTACTCTGCTGTAAAGGAAGTAGTTCAGGTAGTAGGGCTTCAGATACCGTGGCAAATTTAAGCTCATCATATTCAGACCAGAGAATGCGAAAGCCATTGTAATACTCTTGTATAGACTGGGTGCCTTGAGTAAATTGAGAAATGTCGAGTTCCAATTGAAATTGGCGAGCAGCATTGCCTTGGTGATAGATCTTTTTAAGATAATCCCACATTTCCCGGGCAGATTTGCAAGGTCTGAGGTTAAGAATAAAATGTGGGTCAACCGATCCCAGCAACCAGGTTTTGATTTTAGCATCCTTAGTCTTCCAGGCTAAAATCTTCTTGTCATCTTCTACTGGTTTTGGGTCAGATCCATCAATGTGAGCCCAAAGCTCCTTTCCTTCTAAATAAATTTGAAATTGGAAGGCCCAGGAGGTGTAATTTTTTCCATCAAATTGAACTAATTTAATGTCAGATTTGTCCATGACAGGGACTAGAGCAACAGCAGGAAGTTGATGAAGAATAGTGACCAGCAGACAACAGTAATGAATAGCAACAATATGTTACTGTATCCAGATTCCAGAAGAAAAATCTAATTGGTTCCAGGCAGCAGAACAGTGGATGCAGGCAGCATAACAGTGGATGCAGGCATCAACATAGACAACTGTAGTCCAGAAAACTCAGATCGTGATCCAGAGCAAAAAATGAAAAAAAAATGCACTGAACGACCCTGTCGTTAGTGGCTGGATGCATACGTGAGCCCCATAAAATGATCAAACACCAGATCAAAGAGTGGGGATGGAAAAGTGGACCATTTTCGCACCTTGTGGAAGTGGTTTCATGCAGATCCAATGTAGATCCACAAAACTGGACGGCTGAGATGAAACTAAAGTGATAAAACACGATTTCCACAAAAATCAGTAGAAAACCAACCTCTGATGATCCATAAATGCCGAAAAAAATCTTCAAAAATAAGAAGAGAGCCAGGCGACCAATATGGGCTGTGTCCGCTGATATGATGATGACGATCGCAGGTGGGCCACGACTGATCGGAAAGGATCCGGGATGATCACAGACGATCAGGTGACATAAATGGCTTTCAGAGAAGAAGATATGCCTGAGAATGAAGAAGATTCACAAATTGGAACTGTGCAAGCAAAACTGTGCACAGAACTGTATTAAAAGGGACTGACGACCATCTCGGCAGCCTGATTCCATAAACGTGGGCTCCACCAGATCATCAGTGGACAGATCAGAAGTCGGAGATGGATGCACAGCATATTTACGCAAGTAAGGGAAGAAGATTCAGCCAAAAATAACCAAGATCCTTGATTTTGGACGGCCCAGATGAAATCAGATGAAGAAAACTGAAATACCACAAATGGTGCTGGAAAACCTACGCTGGATGGGAAATAAATTCCTGAAAAATCACCATAAACACCTATAATTCCAGTCGACCAAGATGGTCTGGTTCTGCAGAGAGGTGGAAGAAGATCTCCGGTGGGCCACACCTGATCTGAGATGATCTGTGATGATCTGGGATGATCGGAGAGTTTCCAGACGTGGAAGATGACTTGGAGAATCTACAGATCTCTGTGAAGTAAGCTCTGATACCATGACATTTTAGAGAGAGAGGAAAGAAGAATGTAGAAATAATGTTTGAAAATCCAGTACCCTTAGGGTCGACTGTTCATTTCATTATATAGGGGCTGAATGCCCTGATTACATGCTGAATACCCATAATCTTCTCTTATCTAAAGCCTAATTATTCTGATATACAAACTAAGTATGTACAGGTGTAGTTGACTAGGTAATTGATGAAGACTGGGCCCAACATGGGCCTGGGCTTGGATTGACAATTAGTAGCATATAAACTTCGATGTGGACACACAGCTGCATGATGTCCCTTTTGTTTGCAGGCATGACAAACAATTTCTCTCTTATCTATTCTTCCGCGGGCACGATTATCATTCTAGATCTATTGCACCCACTGATTTTGCTGTGGAAAAACCTGTCTCTGCTGAATGGCTTGCTGTGGCCTCTGCGGTATTTGCTGGAATGGTTTAGGAGGAGGAGGACGATAACCTTGCGTCGGAGTACGATTAAAGGTAGGTTTAGGTCCTCTTCGAGTGGAAGACTCCCCGACTTGAAAAGTGTTGTGTCTCCGCAACTGAAGTTCATGCTGAGCTTTCTGAGCTTTACAAAAGACCTCATCAACTCTGGTGTAGTCAAACATAGCGACTTCCCGTATGATATCATTTCGCAATCCATCCTGAAATCGAGTGATAGTTAGACGATCATCTGTTTTCAAATTACAACGAACAATATATTCGCAAAACTTGTTTGTATATTCTTCCACAGATAGAGTGCCTTGTTGGAGAGTGAGATACTCTTGGTACAGTGTGTCAATGTAATCAGAAGGAAGGAAGTTGCTCTTGAGCCTTTCTTTCATGTTGAACCATCTAGTAATGGGCTGTCCCAAAGCAAGTTCATTATTTTTAACACCATACCACCAGATTCTAGCAGGACCCTTAAGTTTAACCTTTGTAAAGGCTATCCGCTGCTCATCATTCATGTTATACCAAGCAAGATAATCCTCCAGAGAATTAAGCCAATCAACAAAAACTTTGGGACTGACATCTCCAGAGAAATCAGCCACATCAATTTTACCTTTCTTTGTAATATCATCAGTGTGGTGTGCAACCATGGGACCCTGGGTGTCTCCTTCAGCGATGAGACACTGTACAAAGTCACGCATAGATTCACGTTGCTCAATCCTTTCTCTTTGGATGGGTGTGATTATTTGTGAGGCAGCGGAAGACCCTTCCTTTGCAACCAATTGCTTACTTTGCAATTCAACAAGTGCGGTCTCTACTGTGCGTAGACGATCCATTACCTCGTCCATTTCTTGGCCCAGTTTGCATAATTGTTCATCACGTTCCTTGTCTGTGAGCCAATGACTGAGATTGTCACCTCTTCTAGGCATGGCTGGAAAGGTTTTTTTTAGTGGGCTGGGTCGGGTTTGGACTCAAAGCGGGCCCAAACTGCAGGTCAGGCCCCAACTTCGGCCCAGTGCAATGCTCCCAGACAAAAAAATATCTCCTCTCCTCGGGCTTTGTGCGCAGAGAAAATAGAAGGAGGAGGGCTTTCTGCTTACCTGTTTCGACTTGAAGAATGAGAGGAAGAGGATGGGGTGGTCTGGGCGATGCTGCTGCGCTTATGATGGAGCTGATGACGAGTCGCTGAAGCAGGGACCCGGTTCGACGGTGCCAGGTATCTTCTCAACTCTGTCTTCTTCCTCTGCTGCTGCTTCTTCTTTTCTCTCCTTTTTTTTTTGTTCTCTTAGATGGGGTTTTCGACGAGGTTGGAAGATGAAGGCAGAGGGGTGGGGATGTTGGGTCTGGGGTTCTCAATTTGGGGAGGTTGGGTTCGGCTGATGGGAGGTGGGTTTTGGTATTGCTGGGAGGTGGTGGAAGGGGTCGAGATGGGGGCTTGGGGTGAGGGCGTTTGGAGATGGGTTTAGTGAAACGGCTGGGCTAGGGAGGGTTGATTTCGGGGTAGGGTGTGGGAGACTGGTGGTTGGCTGGATGGGTTTTCTGGGTTTGGGGTTTGGCGTGCTAATGTTGGGAGATGATGGGGGAGTGCGCTGGGGTTTTGGGGTTAGGGAATTAGGGTTTCGGGGATTTGGGGATTTGAGGAAAAAGTGGTTCGGGATGTTTGGTTAGGCTTAGGGTGATGCAGCAGCAATACCATATCATTGCAACAAGACTCGTGGGCCACATGTGGTACCCATGAAATTCTAATTTTAATTAGTTTTATTTTAGTAAGAGTATAATTAGGATTAGTTTCTAATTATTATTTAGTTTCCTAGTTTGGTTGTTTTCTTAGGCCTTAAGTATCTTTTCCTATAAATATGACATTGTAGAGATTGGTAATCTCATAGAGAGAATTGAATTAAGAGAAGATTTATCGTTGAAGACTGTTTCTTCCTCGTGTGATTGTTCCCTGGGAACCCTAATTGTGCCCTAGCACTTGCATCCTAACCCTAGGACTGCATCAATTGGTATCAGAGCCGAACGATCCCTCGATCGTCAGCGTGTTACCCCTATCCCCATCCCTACCTTCGTCCAACATCACCGTCCCTGCACCATCGAAAAATCCCTCCCCCGACCCGTCGCACCATCCAGCAGAACCCAACCCACCATTCCCTGCTCCCTGCCTGCGCACAACCCAGTCGAAACCCATACACCCAATCTCCCTCTTCGTTCAAACCCAAAACTTGTCAAAACCCCAGACCACCGAAACCAAAACCCCTTTCCCCCATCTCCAATCCATCTGCTCCCAGAACCTAGCCCTTCATCGCAACCACAGAATATCAGTGCCTCTTCGTCAAAAAAAAAAACCCTGCCGCACCAACATCAACAACTTCCCTTTTGATACCATCTTCACCCTTCACTCCAAACCGACAGACACAGTAGCCCCACTGCCCAGAGACGACTCCAAACCCCAATCCGTCAACCCAGATCGGAAACGCTTCATCCTTCGACTAAAATCCACAAACCCCACACCACCCTGCCTGTGCGCAATCCAGCCGAACCCCATAAACCCCGAACCCCAGCCGACTCCCCATCGTTGTCGTCACCGCTCCCACCCCTTCTCGTCGCCCAAACCAGAGAAAATAAAAGAAAAGAAAAGAGAGCAGACAGAATACAGTAGAACAGAGAAGTAGAAGAAAAAGAAGGGAAACGAAGCATACCGTGCACCAAGATCGTCCAGCAGCAAGCACATCCTTCCCCATCCTCGTCGCGGGTCGCTGGTCATCACCTCTTCTTCCATCTTCAACCAGAGCTGTCGCCGCCAGACACCGCCAACGCCAAAACATCTTCATCGCCCTCTTCTCCTGTCGAGGACGGACTCACCCATCTCTCTTCCCCATCCTCTCTATCGACAAGTGCCACAGAAAGGGTTTCGAAATCCTTTTTTTCCTTCTCTGAGAGCACGAAGGCCGAGGCGCTTACTCTACACTTGTTCCTGCCTTACAGTTCGATTGGGCCCGAGTTCCAGATAAGGTCAGGTCTGATCCGACCCATCACAGTTGAAGATCCAACCCATCACCACTTCTAATATCAGCAGAGAATTACAGGCCCAGGTTTGACCAAGATCAACGGTCGGATCTTCTTTTCGCGATCCCGGACTCATCCATCGTCAGATTTTCAATCCGTTTTCACCAACGTGATCTTGGAAGTCAGATCTACACATCAGGTCTGTCAGAAATTTTCAATTTGCATTAAACAAAAATGCCTCCCAAGAAACAGGTTGACACGGAGTCTTCCTTTCACAATGATGATGATTTGAGGGGAACCGTTGCACAATTGTCGGTAACTGTTAATCAAATATCTGCAACGATGGTTCAAATGCAAGTTCAAATGCAAGCGACTCTGGAAAGGATTGAAACCCGATTAACCAATTTGGAAACTAATCGGCGTGATGATAATCCTCGCGATGATGGAGGACTTCATCGAAATCAACGAGATCCACACGTAGTCAACGTTGATCGTGATTTGGGTATTAAACTTGTGATTCCCGAATATGATGGGAAATTGAACCCAGATGAATTCTTGGATTGGTTAGTGTGCGTTGAAAATATTTTTGCGCATAAACCAATGACGGATGGTCATAAGATTACACTGGTGGCTACTCGATTTCGCAATTATGCTGCGATATGGTGGGCCGAATTGCAAAAGAAGCGAAGATACCAGCAAATTGACCCTGTTGACACGTGGGCCGAGATGAAAAATTTGTTAAAGCAAAAATTCTTGCCTGTCAATTACTCCAGAGATCTGCGTTCACGTTTTCAATACTTGAAACAAGGATCTAAGACAGTTGTTGAGTATTCTGAGGAGTTTATGACCATGCAAGCTCGTTGTGGTTTGAATGAAGATGAGGATGTATTAGTTGACAGATACTTTAATGGGCTGACACTTGATATACAAGATATCCTTACATTCAAGCATTTTGAGAATGTTGATGAAATTGTTCAGCATGCTATCAAAGCTGAAGGAATTGCACATCATCAAGCCAGAAAACTTAATGCCTCTAAGTGGGTTATGCAGAAGAATTCTTCATTTGCAGGTTCTAAACCGAGTGATTCATCGGAGAAAGAATTCACCAAGCTCGAAGGTCAAAATAGGATCACATGCTTTAATTGTCATCAACCAGGGCATCGTGCAAGGGAATGTCCCAAACATATCCACTTGATTGAAAATGAAAGTGACGAGAAGGATGTCCCAGATGATCCTAAAGAAACAGAGGTTGCAGCTGAGACAGAAGAATTAGAGATTTACAATGCAGTTGAAGGTGAATCTCTCATGGTCATCACCAATCCTCCATCAACTACTGCGACGAAGTGGTTACGAGAAAATATTTTCTCTCCAAAGGTACAGTCAATGGTCAGGAATGCACGGTAGTCATTGATGGAGGCAGTTGTCAGAATTTCATATCCCAAGCTTTTGTGGATCGCTTACAACTGAAAGTTCGGAAGCATCATCGTCCTTATTTTGCTAGATGGTTAATGACAGGTGATGAAGTGCAAGTCCGATATGCATGTCCAGTTACCTTTTCCATTGGTACAGATTATACAGATACAGTTTGGTGTAATGTGGTACCCATGGATAGTTGTGATATCTTATTGGGTCGTCCGTGGATGTATGACAAGAATGGAACTAATAGCATGCGCGACAACACATACACATTCATGCATGGTACCAAGAAAGTCACACTCCGTCCTATGAAGCCGATGCCACCGAAGCAAGGGTCAAGTTCTCGTCTCACCAAGGATGCGCTTCACGTGCACACTATCTACAGAAGTAACATCAAGAAGAAGAGCCGAGTTCGAGGTCGAACTCTTTTCCAACCTGGGGAGAATGATGCAGCAGCAATACCATATCATTGCAACAAGACTCGTGGGCCACATGTGGGACCCATGAAATTCTAATTTTAATTAGTTTTATTTTAGTAAGAGTATAATTAGGATTAGTTTCTAATTATTATTTAGTTTCCTAGTTTGGTTGTTTTCTTAGGCCTTAAGTATCTTTTCCTATAAATATGACATTGTAGAGATTGGTAATCTCATAGAGAGAATTGAATTAAGAGAAGATTTATCGTTGAAGACTGTTTCTTCCTCGTGTGATTGTTCCCTGGGAACCCTAATTGTGCCCTAGCACTTGCATCCTAACCCTAGGACTGCATCAATTGGTATCAAAGCCCAACGATCCCCGATCGCTGGCGTGTTACCCCTATCCATCGTCCATCCACTCTGTCCGTTCCCTGTTCCCATCCCCGACAACCCCACCATCTTCCCACGACCCTTTCCGCAACCAGAGGATACCACTGCCTGTACCACTGATCCACTGCCAATCGCCAAACCCATCTTGACCTTTCCAATCGTCCAAAACCCATCCCTCACCAAAACCCATCCCGTCAAATTCCCCCTTCCCAGACGCAACTGAATCCCCAAAGTAGCCACCCTCTTCAAGAGACCCTGCTCCACAGAACCCTATCCCAGCCCTTCACTGGAAATTCCTCGTGTGATTGTTCCCTGGGAACCCTAATTGTGCCCTAGCACTTGCATCCTAACCCTAGGACTGCATGGCTTGGTGAAGTCTTTCTCCGATGAATCACTCGGTTTAGAACCTGCAAATGAAGAATTCTTCTGCATAACCCATTTAGAGGCATTAAGCTTTCTGGCTTGATGATGTGCAATTCCTTCAGCTTTGATAGCATGTTGAACAATTTCATCAACATTTTCAAAATGCTTGAATGTAAGGATATCTTGTATATCAAGTGTCAGCCCATTAAAGTATCTGTCAACTAATACATCCTCATCTTCATTCAAACCACAACGAGCTTGCATGGTCATAAACTCCTCAGAATACTCAACAACTGTCTTAGATCCTTGTTTCAAGTATTGAAAACGTGAACGCAGATCTCTGGAGTAATTGACAGGCAAGAATTTTTGCTTTAACAAATTTTTCATCTCGGCCCACGTGTCAACAGGGTCAATTTGCTGGTATCTTCGCTTCTTTTGCAATTCGGCCCACCATATCGCAGCATAATTACGAAATCGAGTAGCCACCAGTGTAATCTTATGACCATCCGTCATTGGTTTATGCGCAAAAATATTTTCAACGCACACTAACCAATCCAAGAATTCATCGGGGTTCAATTTCCCATCATATTCGGGAATCACAAGTTTAATACCCAAATCACGATCAACGTTGACTACGTGTGGATCTCGTTGATTTCGATGAGGTCCTCCATCATCACGATGATTATCATCACGCCGATTAGTTTCCAAATTGGTTAATCGGGTTTCAATCCTTTCCAGAGTCGCTTGCATTTGAACTTGCATTTGAACCATCGTTGCAGATATTTGATTAACAGTTACCGACAATTGTGCAACGGTTCCCCTCAAATCATCATCATTGTGAGAGGAAGACTCCGTGTCAACCTGTTTCTTGGGAGGCATTTTTGTGTAATGCAAATTGAAAATTTCTGACGGACCTGATGTGTAGATCTGACTTCCAAGATCACGTTGGTGAAAACGGATTGAAAATCTGACGATGGATGAGTCCGGGATCGCGAAAAGAAGATCCGACCGTTGATCTTGGTCAAACCTGGGCCTGTAATTCTCTGCTGATATTAGAAGTGGTGATGGGTTGGATCTTCAACTGTGATGGGTCGGATCAGACCTGACCTTATCTGGAACTCGGGCCCAATCGAACTGTAAGGCAGGAACAAGTGTAGAGTAAGCGCCTCGACCTTCGTGCTCTCAAAGAAGGAAAAAAAAAAAAGGATTTCGAAACCCTTTCTGTGGCACTTGTCGATAGAGAGGATGGGGAAGAGAGATGGGTGAGTCCGTCCTCGACAGGAGAAGAGGGCGATGAAGATGTTTTGGCGTTGGCGGTGTCTGGCGGCGACAGCTCTGGTTGAAGATGGAAGAAGAGGTGATGACCAGCGACCCGCGACGAGGATGGGGAAGGATGTGCTTGCTGCTGGACGATCTTGGTGCACGGTATGCTTCGCTTCCCTTCTTCTTCTTCTACTTCTCTGTGCTACTGTATTCTGTCTGCTCTCTTTTCTTTTCTTTTATTTTCTCTGGTTTGGGCGACAAGAAAGGGTGGGAGCGGTGACGACAACGATGGGGAGTTGGCTGGGGTTCGAGGTTTATGGGGTTCGGCTGGATTGCGCACAGGCAGGGTGGTGTGGGGTTTGTGGATTTTAGTCGAAGGATGAAGGGTTTCTGATCTGGGTTGACGGATTGGGGTTTGGAGTCGTCTCTGGGCAGTGGGGCTACTGTGTCTGTCGGTTTGGAGTGAAGGGTGAAGATGGTATCAAAAGGGAAGTTGTTGATGTTGGTGCGGCAGGGTTTTTTTTTTTTTTGACGAAGAGGCACTGATATTCTGTGGTTGCGATGAAGGGCTAGGTTCTGGGAGCAGATGGATTGGAGATGGGGGAAAGGGGTTTTGGTTTCGGTGGTCTGGGGTTTTGAAAAGTTTTGGGTTTGAACGAAGAGGGAGATTGGGTGTATGGGTTTCGACTGGGTTGTGCGCAAGCAGGGAGCAGGGAATGGTGGGTTGGGTTCTGCTGGATGGTGCGACGGGTCGGGGGAGGGATTTTTCGATGGTGCAGGGACGGGCGATGTTGGACGAAGGTAGGGATGGGGATAGGGGTAACACGCTGACGATCGAGGGATCGTTCGGCTCTGATACCAATTGATGCAGTCCTAGGGTTAGGATGCAAGTGCTAGGGCACAATTAGGGTTCCCAGGGAACAATCACACGAGGAAGAAACAGTCTTCAACGATAAATCTTCTCTTAATTCAATTCTCTCTATGAGATTACCAATCTCTACAATGTCATATTTATAGGAAAAGATACTTAAGGCCTAAGAAAACAACCAAACTAGGAAACTAAATAATAATTAGAAACTAATCCTAATTATACTCTTACTAAAATAAAACTAATTAAAATTAGAATTTCATGGGTCCCACATGTGGCCCACGAGTCTTGTTGCAATGATATGGTATTGCTGCTGCATCATTGAACCCTAATTGTGCCCTAGCACTTGCATCCTAACCCTAGGACTGCATCAATTGGTATCAAAGCCGAACGATCCCTCGATCGTCAGCGTGTTACCCCTATCCCCATCCCTACCTTCGTCCAACATCACCCGTCCCTGCACCATCGAAAAATCCCTCCCCCGACCCGTCGCACCATCCAGCAGAACCCAACCCACCATTCCCTGCTCCCTGCCTGCGCACAACCCAGTCGAAACCCATACACCCAATCTCCCTCTTCGTTCAAACCCAAAACTTTTCAAAACCCCAGACCACCGAAACCAAAACCCCTTTCCCCCATCTCCAATCCATCTGCTCCCAGAACCTAGCCCTTCATCGCAACCACAGAATATCAGTGCCTCTTCGTCAAAAAAAAAAAAAAACCCTGCCGCACCAACATCAACAACTTCCCTTTTGATACCATCTTCACCCTTCACTCCAAACCGACAGACACAGTAGCCCCACTGCCCAGAGACGACTCCAAACCCCAATCCGTCAACCCAGATCGGAAACCCTTCATCCTTCGACTAAAATCCACAAACCCCACACCACCCTGCCTGTGCGCAATCCAGCCGAACCCCATAAACCCCGAACCCCAGCCAACTCCCCATCGTTGTCGTCACCGCTCCCACCCCTTCTCGTCGCCCAAACCAGAGAAAATAAAAGAAAAGAAAAGAGAGCAGACAGAATACAGTAGAACAGAGAAGTAGAAGAAGAAGAAGGGAAGCGAAGCATACCGTGCACCAAGATCGTCCAGCAGCAAGCACATCCTTCCCCATCCTCGTCGCGGGTCGCTGGTCATCACCTCTTCTTCCATCTTCAACCAGAGCTGTCGCCGCCAGACACCGCCAACGCCAAAACATCTTCATCGCCCTCTTCTCCTGTCGAGGACGGACTCACCCATCTCTCTTCCCCATCCTCTCTATCGACAAGTGCCACAGAAAGGGTTTCGAAATCCTTTTTTTTTCCTTCTCTGAGAGCACGAAGGCCGAGGCGCTTACTCTACACTTGTTCCTGCCTTACAGTTCGATTGGGCCCGAGTTCCAGATAAGGTCAGGTCTGATCCGACCCATCACAGTTGAAGATCCAACCCATCACCACTTCTAATATCAGCAGAGAATTACAGGCCCAGGTTTGACCAAGATCAACGGTCGGATCTTCTTTTCGCGATCCCGGACTCATCCATCGTCAGATTTTCAATCTGTTTTCACCAACGTGATCTTGGAAGTCAGATCTACACATCAGGTCCGTCAGAAATTTTCAATTTGCATTACACAAAAATGCCTCCCAAGAAACAGGTTGACACGGAGTCTTCCTCTCACAATGATGATGATTTGAGGGGAACCGTTGCACAATTGTCGGTAACTGTTAATCAAATATCTGCAACGATGGTTCAAATGCAAGTTCAAATGCAAGCGACTCTGGAAAGGATTGAAACCCGATTAACCAATTTGGAAACTAATCGGCGTGATGATAATCATCGTGATGATGGAGGACCTCATCGAAATCAACGAGATCCACACGTAGTCAACGTTGATCGTGATTTGGGTATTAAACTTGTGATTCCCGAATATGATGGGAAATTGAACCCCGATGAATTCTTGGATTGGTTAGTGTGCGTTGAAAATATTTTTGGACTGCATCATAGGGTTGGGTGGATTTTGACGGTGGGGATGGATTGGTGGGGATGGAGATCGGTGGACGATGACGAACCGAAGAAGACAGTTGTTTCTTCGGCGACCGGATCTTGGCTCTAATACAATCTGGCGCAACCCCGGACCTTCGATCGAATAGACCAACCTCTCAGATGAGGTTGATCGAATGCAACAAAGGAATTCCACACAAAAGAACACTCACGGCCATGAACTCATGGGAATAACTCACGTTAGTAGATTTGATTGAATAAAGCATAGCAAATGACAAAGGGTTCTTCTGTATATATAGAAGATACTATTTCTAAATTAACTAGGATATTGGAAATAGTAAAATACCTAATCCTACTCAAAATAGAATTTAGAAAGCAACACTATTAAGCAACTAAGTAATTATCACTAATTTAGATAGTCTCAAATAAAGATAGGGATCTCTGCCAAATCAGAGATCATGTGGACCCCATCAGAGGGTCCATCAGGGCCTGCAGGTCCTAGCCTTGAGTCGGGCTGCATCATTAGTGTAGACGACAAAAAATGACAACCAAGGATCGAAATGGTGGTTGTGGCAGGCGTAATGGCCAATAGCCAGAATGCTACGTAACGGATGATACATAGTGGTAGCGGCGATACATACTGCCGTACATGTGTAAATCGAAAAGGTGATTAAAATTTTTCAAAATGTTAGGATTTGATGTTTGTTTTTCTTATAGTAACTAAGACAGGGGATGTAGCGGTCCCTTCAATGCATTGAGGTTCTGTATTGCTAAATGATTATAATAGCAATATTGATCTATTATTTCAATATTGAGAGGGCGAGCCTTGGCGCAACGGTAGAGTTGCTCCTTTGGTGACCTCGAGGTCACGGGTTCGAGGCGTGGAAACAGCCTCTTTGCAAAAATGCAAGGGTAAGGTTGCGTACACATGCGCCCACCCTCCCCCTACCCCCGCTTAGCCGGGGAGCACTTTGTGCACCGGGTGAGCCCTTTTTTTATTTCACATGGTTTTATATCACTTTAATTGAGGTAAATTCCACATATGGGAGCCTCTACAAGTTAATCAAGCTGACTGGTAAAAACTGTAAGATCGATTATTCCTTGTATACGGACTACAGTGTCCATTCACTCATTACGTTGGCCATTCTAGATGGTTAGACCTTGTTGCCATTCTGCATTTTAAATTGCATTTAAGTTAAATTTGATACATGTAAGGTTACACTTCCCACTTGCTTGCGCTAGTTTTAGTCGTCTTATATTACTAACATTGACTAATAGTGTCGTTTTTTCCCCTTTCTTTTTCTAGAAGCTCACAACAAACATCAGCATTGTGTACTTTACCATTGCTGTTGCTTGCTTACTCGGATTTGAGAGGAAAGAAGAATCAAATATGATGATGGACTACCAAACAAAGAGAACAGAATCATCGGATGAAGAACAGTACCAAAGCAGCAGCGGCATGCAACTCCTCCCTCAAGAAACCATCATGGACATACTTTCCAGACTACCGATCTATTCTATCTTCCAATGCACTCTTGTTTCCAAGGCATGGCGAGATATCATTGTCCACAATCCTATTTTTGCCACCATGCAACACAATCGAGCCTTAGAGAATCAGAACACCACCCTTAGCCTCATGATGTGCCTAGGAAATGGAGGCTGGAATCCAATTCTCTATTTGGTCGAAAGAGGAGTGTCGCGTCGCAAGTTAACGGTAATGGATGCCAAGCTCACTTGTCTCTACCGCTGGTTTCGCGTTATGGGATCATGCAACGGTCTTTTATGCTTCGCTTACAATTGCGGTGATGGTCATGATTATTATGAGAGCGATGAAGCTTATGTGTCCAATCCAATCACCGGAGAATATGTGATGCTACCATGTGAGGATAGTGTATGTTCATGGGTATGTGGATTTGGGTTCGACTCTTTAAGGCAGGAATACAAGGTGGTGAGAGTGGCGAAAGTGCGACGGGATGTCTCCTTAAAAGTTGATATACACACTCTAGGGACTAATTCTTGGCGACTGATAGAGAATGCCCCACTTTCATATTCCATGCATATGTTCCGTCAATTCTCCTACGTGTTGGTAAATGGTTGTCTTCATTGGTGTCGATACCCCACAAAACCCTTGTCCATCTTCTCATTGGACATGGGTAATGAGCAGTTTAGAGAGGTTCCAGCTGCTGACTTGAATTGTACAGGTTATATGTACTTGATGAATTTGAAGGGGTGTCTTGCCATTGTCGAACTGACACGGGTGGATACTACCGTACATATATGGCTAATGAGGGAATACAATGTGAAGGAGTCTTGGACTAAACAAGTTAATGTCAGATTGCCTACTTGGTTTCGTGCTACATCAGGCTATTGGCCCTTTGATGATGAAAGTTTGGTAGATGACCTACAAGTTGTTCACCTTCCTCGTTTTAGAGCAGATTCTTTTGGTGGGAAGAATATTTCTAGAGTCACTGCTCATGTGGGCAGTTTAATTTCGCTTAAAACTATCCTCGGAAAGGAAGAGAAAAGAGTTAAAGTTTCTAAGAAAGAAGACTTGATAGTTTTTTTTGAGGATGAGGAAGATGTTCTAGATTTATAATAGCAGAACATAGCAGGATGTGGCTTGTATTATTATTATTATTATTATCATTGATATTGTTATTATTATTTCTAAGTTAAAATGGTCGTTGTGATTCTTTATTCAGTTGAACTGAAGTTGGAAGTGTCGTCTTCAGTTGTTGCAGCTGGTCAGGGACATGCTTACTTTGTAGGTGCGTGACTTTTGAGTCTCTTGGATTTGTTTAACTTTATCATGAGGATATTTTCCTAGAACAGCATCTCTTATAATCGTGGTCTTTTAATATTTGGACAGGGATTTGTGCATGTGTATTTTGATTGACAAAATGGATTTTCTTCTGGAAAGAACCCATTGAATCCTTTAAAAACAGTCAAACTCTAACTACTCGCTGTAGAAGGCCTCTCTTTACTTATTTATTTATTTATTTGACAATTTTCCCATTATTCCACGATTCTGTGATACCCATTCACCCACCCTCACCAATGTAGGCCACTACATGCCCCACAATACGACGGCCCACAGCAATCAAGCTCAAGGCAAGTAAAACCCATGAATTGTGTGTGGGTTTTCTTTGATTTTTATTGTGGCAGCTGTGGAGAACGGTGCCATGATGCTTGTTGATCAATACGCAGGAATCCATTTCTCAAGTAACACATGTAAAGATGCATACCAAGGTAAGCATATTGTAGTTCACTGACTATTCCTTTGATAGAGGTTAGCCTCAATGAAAATTCAGTGTGGGGGAACCTTAATAACCATCTGGTCAAAGCTTAGATGATGATGGGAAATAGGCCATTTCAATCAAATGGGGGCACAGAATAGTATGATTTATGGCAACATTTTTAGTTAAGGTTTGTTGCTCGCTTGATTGCTCTCTCCTACATAGTGATACACAGTGCATGGTCACATTCTATGTAATTTTGCAATGTTTTTAATAAGTTGATGAAGGCCTCATGCCTCCATTTGTGTGAAGAAGAAAAATGGTGCAAAGTTTTTGATAGAATGGAAAATAAAAGTGGAGACTGGAGAGAGAATGAGTTGTTCAAGGGGTATTTTAGTAGGGGGTAGAATGAGCATTCCTCAATGTCACAGAATAACCTTCTGAGCAACTAATGAATTATTTTAGTTGGAATTTTGTTGAAGTTCTAGGAGATTTTGAAATTCTTCCATTTCTGGGTTTTGTTTTTTATGTGAGGGCCACTCATCTAATGGAATTACAATGTGCCCACCCTCTAGCCATCCATGATGGATCAAGGAAATGATGATTCCAGTGAAATCTACCCTAAAAAAACTATGAAAATCATGGTATGATGTTGCTAACCTAATGACACAATCAAGCCAAGCTCAATTTATCTATTGCAGCCTAATGATATAATCAAGTTAAGCCCCATTTATCTAACCTGTGTTGACCAGATCAATCCAAACCCTCACTTGTCTTGATCTGATACTGTCCTACATGTAACAACCTATTGGTGTGGAAGAAAATAGCATGGCAACTCAACTCATTTATCCTAGCCAACTTACAGATGATGTAATTTTATAATCTCTGTTAAAAGAAAGCCAAATCTAGCGCCATCTTTATCAAACAACAAGTCTAAGAGCACCTATTTGGCTGTTGACTGTTGTGGCATAATCCAAATTGTTAGAATAGTCTGGCTCTGATACTCTGTAAAGTAAGTACACAATTATATTGATGATTGGAAACATGGGAAGCCAAATGCCAACAAAAGAAATGAGATATTCATCTCTCCATTTACATTATCATGGTCCAATGTAAAATGCCCAGAGTATAACACAACAACTAGTGAATGATGCCCGTGCTCACCACAAGATGCAACTGTCATTTGCACCACGAGAATTTGTATAGAAAGAAGATGAAAGAAAGAATTTTCATCAATAAAATCACCATTCAAATGACCCTAATGGTGTTCATGGCCTAGATTAGTTGCAAATCAAATGGGCCCACAAATTAAAAGTTTTGAAAATGAAATGGACCGGCAAATTATAGCTGTAACTTTAAAGTAGGCCAGCACTACATGGTGTAAATAAAATCCGCAAACAAAAATGACATAAATTGAGATCAAGTAAGTAAAAAATATATCTATAAATCAGATGGGTTAGGACTCTGGTTATAAATCAAATGGGGCTAACAACTGTCTGGTGCAAATGAAATGGGCCAGTAAACTATTAATTGTAAGCTCAAAACTGGCATAAATGTGCTAAAAATGTGCCAATGATGTATATACAAGCCAATCGAAAAATAATAAAAAAGTGGCGGGAAGACTAAGTTTGTGCTGTACAATCTACGGAGACCTTTTACAAGGAATGGCCAAATTTTAAAAATTTTCCTGTAAGATCCGTAGGAGAATAGGTCTTGAGTCATTGCTCAATAAAAAGAGGCAATTTCACACCTTTTTTTTTTTTTTTTTTCTGTTTTCCATCTAGATTTCTCATCCTTCTTTTTCTAGTTTTTATTTAAACACACATTAAGAGGCAAACTAGCGTTTGCAAGTAAGTGGCCCATCATATGGATGCTCACGTTGGTGCAGTGGTCACCTAAGAAGGGGGTTAACAGAAAAGTCTTCAGACCGTTTATACTACCCTTCATTTGATTTTGATGGTCTCAAATTATAACAAACTTTAGGAATTTAAATGAGTACACTTTTCACTTTTGGTTAACAGAAAAGTCTTCAGACCGTTTATACTACGCTTCATTTGATTTTGATGGTCTCAAATTATAACCAACTTTAGGGATTTAAATGAGTACACTTTTCACTTTTTTTTTCTTTCACTATCAACTTAACCTTTTTCTCACCCCTGCCAAAGGGGCTCGAACCAAGGCTGCCCACATAAGTGGAGATTGGAAACCCACAGAGTGGGAAGGATGGCCCGCAAGAGAAGTCCACAAACCGCATAAGTGGGAATAATGGCATTATCAGGGATGGATTCTTGAGCAGCCAAGTAACATGGGGGTTGCCAACCAACCAAGAAACCCCTTGTTTTCCACTATCAACTTAATGTTGAGTAAAGTCAAATGATGTCAATTTAAGGTGAGAGCCGACTCAAGGAGAGATAATGGATGCGAGAGGAAATGTTGAAATACATTGTTGTGCCGTTCACTAACAATTCAAGTTTTTTGTGTTTCAAATTATAAACATGATATGAAAGCGAGATATCACGAGTTCGGAATTTTCACCTATGGGACTTCCGGCCTTCACCACCTGTAATTAGCTGTCCTCACCGGTTGCCCTAAGTAGGCACAAGAGAAACTTGCATCAAAGTATAGCAACTACAACTCAAAAAAATATGTTTTTTGTGGAAAATTCCAAAAAATGCCTAACTTTTTTTCGTAGTTTCAAAAAAGGATAAAAAACTCAGTCTTTCAAATTAGGATTCAATTTTTCCTTATATCTTTTAATTAAGGACATCATTTGAAATCAATTTGTTGCCACCGACCTATCCTCCTTCTTCACCTTTTTATTGCTATTATTATTATTATTATTATTGTTTTGATAATTCAGGGTATTTCCTTTCAAGCCCAACTCAGAAGTCATTGACTTTGAGCCCGATGGACACTATAGCCGAGAACTAATCCCTAGAAGCACATATAAACCCTCCACGTCATATGCACCCGATAAAATTGGCAGTAGCCAATATTTTAAAAACGAATAAATGGCCCCATTGAAAGAAAGAGAAAGGACTTCTTAAATCCCAATCAGTTTTGTCTTCTTCACTTTCCTCCTTTTCTTCATCCCTCCATGTCTTTCATCTCCACCTCTTCTCCAATGGAGATCCCAAGGCGATCATTGGTGACTAACAAGAAATTCTTCCCTTTCTCTTTTGTCTTCTTCCTAATTACCCACGAGCCGCTAGTGGTCGAAGAATAAGAAATGACTAATTGGGGTTTTGAAAAGCCTAACTCTTTCTTTCATAGAGAGCATTTTAGTCATTTTAAATAAAAAAAATTTGTCGGGGAAGAGGTCACAGGCATGGGTTCATTTTGTCGGTTGTCCTTGACTTTAATGTAAAACTTCAACTCTAATTTGAAAGTTCTTTTTGAAAACTGAAAAAAAATGTAAGGAGATTTTATGACTCTCTCTCTCTCTCTTTCTAATCAATCCACTAGAGTGTCTTCTTTAGAAATAACAAAAAAGCTTGGGTACATTTTTGAGAATATGTAAAACATATGAGCTTTTATTCTCAATACAACCCTTTGGGAGATGGTGGCCCAACTTATAAAAGCATTCTTACGAGCGGCTCCTCAAGTTGCAAGGAAAATGTCCTTTTACGTAGCAAAAGAAAGAACAAAATTCTTTCTCCTTTACAACTCTCTTATATGCATATTTTTACCACCTTTTGTGAGAACTTGCGTGTTAAAAAAGCCACTCCTTTTATGATTGTTTGGCTAGAGCGGTCAAAATGCCATATAACTTATTATTACGTGCAGCACGTATTTACACGATATTAATGGATTCGGGTTGTTAATGGGTTAAACCCGTTAATACTTTAAGTTAACAGGTTTAGTACGAATTAAATCAGTAACCCGTTAACAACCCGCTTAACTCGTTAAATCTTTTTTAGTCCCTAAGTGTAGTTAAAATTAATTTATATTCATAAAGAAAAAATTAAAATTTATTATTTTATAGTGGGGTTTTAGGTGGGATCCACTTGTTATCCTCACTTACAGTTTAGTGTGGCTTATATGTTTTTCTTCTTGTATATTTTTGTATGGATTTTCTTTTAATTTTTGAAATGACTTAATTACTTAACGGGTCATATTCGGGTTGAATTTTTTGACCCGTTAAGTTAACGGGTCGTGTACGGATTGAAGTGATTTTAACACGAATTAGTTAACCCATAACCATAATTCATTAACACGACACGATTGACTGCCCTAGATATGACCAAGATTCTAAACTTGGCTGAAGTTGAGTTTGTATCCGCCGAAAAATAACAACTTGTTTGTCTCATGTAATTAAACTTCAAAAATACTTGAATGGTTAAAAAAAAAGTAAGAATCATCTGTAAATGTAAGAAAAAATTATTAAAAGTCCCCTATAATGAAAGTTGAATAAATAGAGAGAAAAAATGATTAAAAGTCCCCTATAATGAAAGTTGAGTAAATAGAGATGAGAAATCAATGCGCAACCCGCACTCTAGAAATTTAACTATAAAAGTCAAGTTTCAATCTTTATCTTTATCTTATTTGATTCACCCTTCACCTCTTTAACAATCCTTTTGCTACAAATTCTTATGCATTCGGATTCCTACGTATTCTATACAAATAAACATGCCCATCGATATTTTGTGGATAATTGCTATCAACTTATTATGTGTATAATCTGAAACTTAAAATTTATTTGAACTCGATTATAACTCTCTTTTATTTTACTTTGTTGTTTGATTTACGTAAAAAAACATCATAAAATCAATTAAAAAAATGAAGATATGAAATCTTTTCTGGGTTTCTTTTTCAGATTTCTTTGTTTTAATAAAAAAAAAATTAGTGGAGAAAGAAACCAGCATTTCAGTGCTGCATTGAAGTAGCACCAGTATATAAGATTTAAATAGTTTAATAGTTCAAACTTGCACATTGCATGGATTTATTAATCCACAAATCTTTGTATCCATCCAGCAAGATTTCAATTTCAAAGGCATTTTCTTGGTAACAGTCAAAGTCACACACAAACACAATCCTCCAAAACTAATGTCTTTGTCAAAGAAATCATGTGGTTTTTAGTTTCTTCATTTCATTATCTTAAATACTATGAGATCTTATCATGTCCCAGGAAGAACAAGGCATTTGTATTGTATTTGTTAACATTTTAGCAGGCGGGCCCCACTCAGTAGGCTCTTCAATTTCACGTGTGTGGGTCCCACTCCCACAAGATCCAAACTTCAATCTGACTGTGTTCGTTGCCACGCAGGAAGACAAGGACGCTCGCAATTTGTTAGAATATCCTCAACACCAGCAACATCTTGTAGATAGATTTTGATACATCTTTCTTCATCCTAAGAAGAAGAAGAAGAAGCAGCAGATTGAAATGAATTGCCTGCAAAATCTTTCCAGGTAATCTTGTAATTCTTCTGTGAAATCAAGGAATCTGATCTCTCTTTCAAGGAATGCTCACTTTTCTTCTTCCTTTTTTCTCAGATGTTCCTCTACCTTTTCGCCTTTACAAGGCCTTAAAAGAAGAATAAATACTTCTTCTACCTTTAATCCATCTCTGGTAAAGTAATTCTCCCCCTACTGTTTTCCCTCTCTTTCTATCTCTCTCAATCGATTCATTCCTCCCAAATCGTTATATGTTCTTTTTGGATCTTGATTTGTTGCAGGGGGCCGCGAGATCTGATCTTTTCGGAAGCATGGCCATGAAGGTAGCTAAATTGGTGTTTTTTTTTTTCTTTAATTGGTTTTTCTTGATCTGGGTTTTTCTGTTTTCTTTTTTTTTTTTTAAATCTTGATCTGGGTTTGTCTTACTGTAACCATGAGCTGTAGAAGGTTGTCTGATGGTAGGTAATAAGTTGATTTTACTTGTTTGGGGCCCACCATTTCTTGATCAAATGCCTCCCAATTTTATGGCAATTGGAGTGATTTGGACTGTTGGATTTACATCTATGATATGTGGGGGTTTATGCCTGAAATACATGATTAATTAATTCAATGGAATGTATCGGTTGGGTTGGAGTAGAATGGGTTTCTCGGCAACTGAAGTGATGTAGAGCATTGGATTCACATGTATGGAGTAATTGTTATGTTTAGACACATAGTGTGTATCAATTCCAGCTGGAGAGAAATTTGGTATGTATACTTAAAGGGAGAGAGTTGTGATATAAGCAGGTTAGATCAAGTAAAGGCGGGCCCCCACATACGTAGATCAGATAAGTGGCAGTTGTTAGTGTTGTTAGGATTGTTTCTCTCTTGGTTTTTATTGGCTTGTCTGTGGTGAGGTGTTCTTATGGAATTCTATTTCCTCATCATGTACTTTATCGTCAAATTGTTTGAATTCTCATTTCCTTACCACGTCTTTCTCAATCTTATGTCTGGAAAAGAGCATTAAAATTAGAGACCGATGAATATTTTTGATAAATTTAGAGAATTTGAGTGAAAATGATAAGGCGAGGAAATTAAAAGCCATGGAAATGTGGTGCAGTGCAGTCTGACCCCGGTCTGGCTTGAGGTTTCGATTTCCAATCAATTGGAAACTTCAGAAGGAACTTGAGCGTGGATGAAAAGAAAACTTACATGTAAAAATAGTTTCAATCAATTGATTTCTGTGCCCAGAATTTTATTCTGAAACTAGAGGGGTAAAATGACCATTGCTTAGTAAGTATTAGTTTAAGAGAAGTGCCACACACTATGTGTTTTTGTCGGGGATATATGTTGTAGGACATTAGAAATCAACTTTGGGAGTGTTACTTGTATTTGTCTTTATTTTATACATACATTCCTTTCCTTTCATCACCAGTTCCCTCGTTTGCTCAATTATACTTGCAATCCTTTCCTCACTGCCACCACCAAGTCTCTTGTTCACTCATTCACACACAGTTGTACCGACTCATAGAAGGGGAGGGAGTGAGGGATTTCCCTCCCTTTTTTTTAATATTTTTTTTATCTTGATCACCCACAAGTAACACTCCCAAATGAGATCTTGATCATTGACTGTCAGTTCTGGGAATTCTTTTTCTGGCAAGTTATTTCATGCTGACTCTTTTGTTGCTATGTTTTTCATGTTTTCTTATTTAGTGGTTCTTTTTTTTTTTTTTTTTGTTTTTTGTTGGGGGTGGGGGGGGGGGGGGGGGGGGGGGTTGTTGGTTTGGCTGAAGTTTCTCCGCGTGTACAGACATTACTTAACAACATTTTCTCCAGGCAATTTCGGGTTCTTCATCCAATACTGAGATGAGTGGTGCTGAAGTAGAGGAGAAAAAGTCTGAAACATACAGCAACAATATGACTCAAGCAATGGGCGCTGGTATGTTCAGACTGACGAAGAGCTATATGTGATGAACTTTGTTTCGAACATGCCTTTTTCTGGATTATTTTCTCTTTTTTCATGTTATTGGATGCATATCATTCACTAAACGTTTCTCTACCTAATATTGTGTTGCAGTGTTGACATATAGGCATGAACTAGGAATGAACTACAACTTCATTCGTCCAGACTTGATTGTTGGATCATGCCTCCAGGTGATCTCCATCTCTATACTTTGAATCAATAATGAAGTTCTGTCTATATAAATTAATCTAACCAGTTATTTGATGACAGAGCCCTGAAGATGTTGACAAGCTTCGCAAGATAGGAGTAAAAACCATTTTTTGTCTGCAACAAGATTCAGACCTCGAGTATCCTCAGCAGTTCAAGGGCTTGACCCATTCTTTTGAAATATATAAAGCCATCTTATTGCCTAAACTCTTCCTGTGATGATATTGTTTAATATTCATTGGTTGAACTAAGATGAGCTTCAGTAGAACACCCATACTGCCTTTAAATTCCTTAACAAGAATTTTAAGCTATTTTGGGCTTGACATTACTGCAATACAAGAATATGCAGGACAGTGTGATGACATTCAGCACTACCGTGCCGAAATCAGGTGAGTCAACCTTGAGCTGGATGTTTGTCCCATATGTACCCATAAATTTCATTTGATTGGTAATCTAAAATTATTTTTAAAACATGAAGTTGTCATTATACTTTTTTGTGCTTTCTGAGTTGTATGCAATGCTCTTTATACATTTACACATGGATTTATTCAAATATGAACACCTTGCACGGCTTATATAAGTGAGTCAACCTTGCACGGCTTTATACATGTACCATGGGATCTGGTAGAGTCTAGAATCCCATCCCCCCCAGTGGTATATCCTTAGGTTTCAGTTCAATAGGAGTGGGTCCCGCCGTCAGATTCATCACATGATGAAAACGTCATTGAGCTCAGTCTGATGGTGGGACCCGCTCCTATTAAACTGAATTATGAGGATATACAATTGGAGAGGATGGGGTTCAAGATAAACAGTTAGGATTATCATCATGTAAGCCCCATGGTTGAGTTCCGCGCATGCATATATTGATCTTTAGAGAGAGAGAGATAGCCTTTGATGGTTGAGTGAAGAGAGATGAGTGCAGTTCGAGAGAGGGTTGTGGAGATGATCGCTAGGATGAGAGACGGAGGTTCTCATGGAGGAGCAGAGAGTTGAGGGAGCTAAGGATAAGCGAGATAGGGGGAGGGCCAAGGCAGGATCAGGGCAGAGAGCTGAGAGATGGGAGAGGAATTGTTTTTTTCCCCCTTATATATGTCTTCCCCAGTCCCTTGGATTGAGACGGACAATCCAACATCTCCCATTAAGTCAGCCTCCACGTTGTATATAAGGTATATGAGGCGTCTGTATCCAAATAAATCCCATATATATATATATATACACTATACATATTTGGATTGGGTATTGAAGGTTATGTTGTGCTAAGAGGTAAGCCATGAGAGGTAAAACTCTAAGCCCCTTGTGGGACCCACTTGGATGCATGCCATTCACGGGAGATAGGTAAAAATCTAAGCCCCTTGTAGGATCCACTTGGATGCATGCCATTCATGAGAGGATATGTGTGATAGAAAGGTCTCGTGATGGATACAATTTCAGGCAAAAATCATCTCAATCAGATCATTACAATCATCTTGATGGTTTCTTAACCTACATTTTTTAAAATAAAATTTAATCCAACTTTAAGTATAATTCATATTTGTGTCAAATTAGGGCGAGTGTCAATTCACAGGGGATTAGTGAGTTTGAGGGGGGATGGATTTATCATTGGGGGACAGGGACCCATGTGGTGGTAAAAAGTTACCTCTTATGTAATCTGTGATAGAGCAGAATGTAATCTTATATATACAAGGCTGTTTTACTATCATCATCACAGTAAGTACCTTATCCTTTCCATACACTACAAAGAATTTAATTTAGAATTGCTTCACTATTTTGCTGTCCTGATTTGCATTTGATGACTTGTGAAATATTAAAATTGATCTCATTTCCTGGAGTTGAATGCATTAATCAACACCAAGTGTCCTAACATCGGTAGACTGAAGTTACAAAGATGGGACGAGATACTGGCATTACTTTTTCTCGAGTTAAATTGTTGAACTCATAAAGCAGACACCATATACCTGGGATGAGTCTGAGCTGATGACGATGCAGTGTCCTAACAATATTTTACTTATTTATCTTTGATGTGAACTAAAATTTATTGAGCAAAAAGGAGTAGAAAAAAATCACTACAACATACAGTTATATACTTAGAATAGAGAGGGAAAATAAAAATGTTTCTTTCTATATTTAAAGTTACCTGTAACCATTTCCAGTAACATGCACCTCTGTATTTATCTTAAGTTTTTTGCATTATATTCTTGCTACATAGTTTTCTGATTTGAGATGAAACAGGGATTTTGATCCATTTGATTTGCGATCGAGGCTTCCAGCTGTTGTTAGCAAATTATACAAGGCCATAAATCGTAATGGGGGCATTACTTATGTGCATTGCACTGCTGGACTTGGTAGAGCTCCTGCTGTTGCGGTAAGCGAGTCTTGTTTCTGAAGCAACTGTTTTTGTTGGATAGTTATTTATGGTATACCTGGAATATAAAACTAACCCACCATCTGCTTATCATCTAGTTGCTCCAGATGAAGTCATTAACCTCACATCCTTTATTATAATTTACATGTGATGCTTGTTTGAGGAAGTTCGCCCCTCTCTCCCTTGCTCATGTCCTTATTGCACTTCTCTCTTTGTTTACAACTTCATGTCAAATCTTGATTAAATGGTTTTTCTGCACCTCAGTTTGGGGATGACATCAGCAACTGAACTGCTGATGCCACATCCTACAGTATGTATGTTGGTGGCTTGAGAAGAGGCCAATGCACATATCATTGGATTCTCATGATTTTTGGAAAACTGTTGTGTTCTTTTACTTTATCTTTGGAATAATTGGAGATGATTTTCTAGTAGTAATACAAGTCTTTAATCCTCTTCTCGTTGCATATATCTGTCTCATACTTACCACCCGCTACAGATTTTGTATTTGATGGTACTGCTGAGAGAGATCTAAGTGCTCCTTATATGTGGTTCTGCCAATGGGCCCTGTTTTTACACGGTATTTCAACAACATGCCAGGGCCTTTCTTTTATTTTTGTGTGTGCAGGCCTGTGCCTTTTTTTTTGCATGTGTACACGCACTCGCGTGCTTTTTATGGATTTGTTTGGTGGATGTTTGGTGAATGATTGATCTTAAAATAGGATTGTATACCCTGGGTTGGTTTGATTAATGGTGTTTGGAGAATAGTAACAGGTTGAGAGCAGTGTGGTACTGTTTCAGGGATTGCATGTGTACTGTTTTTAGGGTTTTTTTAAGAGTTTGGCGAAATTAGAACTCACAAATCTGACCTTGGATAGATGCGATATGGCTTAGATGATGATGATGCTGATGCACACCTAACAGTTCTGAATAAATGACATTTGGTGAAACACTAGAACCAGGTTGAGACAGTACCTCCATATGTCAGTGTAAAATCTGGGCTAGAATAAGATGATAGATCAATGTGTACAAGACATAGGCTAACCCACTCCAAATGATATCACGTCTTGTATACTTACAGATTTTCTATTTAGTAATAGTATCCAGAAGCGCTTCAACCATCCCCTTATGTTGTTATACACAAAACCATATGATAAATCTAGTCCAATGAGACCCTATGAAACTCCTATAAAGGGGTTTAGAACTTAAAACGCGGGTTTGCAACTTTTTATAATAAATTTTAAAATTAAAAAAATTATACCTGCAGTATTTAGACATGTCCTGTTTTATTTTATTTATTTATTTTTGATTGGTAACATGACTTGAAGAGTACCTTCCACTATGCCATGGGTCCTTGTCCTTGTCTGTTTTAATTGTTATTAATAAAACTAAGTAGTTCAGTTTTATTTAAGAACTTTTCATGTGAAGAGTTTAAGCAATTTTCATGTTTTTCTTTTTATTAATGAAACCAAGTAGTTAGGTGTTAATGGTTTGTTTTGAAGTTATTATTATTATTATTTTTGGGGGGAAGGGGGTTGGGGACCTTCGTCTTCATACCATTGAATGGCGAAAAGGAGAGATTTTGATCTTCAAAATCTTCTCCAAAACCATGTTAGAGACCTCCCATCCCTCTCGAAACCAAAACAATGTGCCTCTTTTTTTCCCCCGCACTTAATGATCTTCCTTGTTTGGTGTGTTTGTTATTAGATGTTGTTGTAGTCATTTTCATTGGTAACGTATTGGAAGGTTTTATGAATAACAGTTGGCATACATGCACTGGGTACAAGGCTACACACTCAACGATGCAAATAAGCTACTCCAGGTAAGTCCCAATTTCTTCTCTAACCATATATGTTGAAATTTTATTAAATAAAGAGATCCAGGGTTTTATTTAAAAGCACATGATGTGTTATAACTGCGATTTTGAGTTCAGTTTGATTCTTGTAAAACACTAGAATTATTACTTTTCATTAGTTTCGGTTTATTAAATGTTTGATTGTGCATTTTGGTGAAAACACGTCACTGGCATCATTCTTGCTGACTTTATGGCTTATGAACAGTTCTATTATATGATTGTTTCGGAACAAGATTTAATAATATTTTAAAAAAATTGAGAACATCTCCACGTGATCAACAGATCAAGAAACTTGCGAACTGAGAGGTATGAAAATTTACGCACCTGAAGAGCTATGATAATGTTACACACCTCTATGGCTAGAAGAGCACCAGTACAAGTGATGCATCTGACAAGTTGCGGTTTCAAAACGTGTCCTCGTCTTCTAGTTTTTGCAACTCCCATGGGCCCCAAAAGTTTAATCCAAACCATATCCAATTTTTCCTTGACACATTAAACCCGAAAAATATTAGTATAAGTCTTTAATATTCATAGATTTTGTATGTAATCTGAAACTGTTCAACGTTTACTCATGTGAAGATGGTACTCCCAAACATAGTAATGTGTTTCACATGCGTAAATTTTACAAATATAAAATCCACACATGCAAATTTACTTATGTAGGGTAGATCCCATTTTCATATCCCATGCATAAAAGACGAATGAACCCCTATAGCTTTGTGTAAAGACCGAATCTGTGTGCGCCTATTCTGTTAACAAGTTCTTGAAATCACCTTCTACAATCGCGTAGAGCTGACCTGTTTACTCCAGACAATAGTTTAGTGCGAAACAGTAGCAAGTAATTCTGCAGTATGTTCTTTCTTTCTTTTTTATTGGTAGAAACATTCTGCAGTATTGTGGTTGTTAGATACATAGTTTCATATTAAGGCTTCCTTGTGCAATCACTTGCCAAACCCCTGATTTCCCTAATCCCATTGTGATTACTCAAGGAGGATCAAAACCATCTTGAGGAGAGATCCGAGCAAGTGAGGTTGATGTGTAATTTTTCTTGAATGTAAATGAGTTATCAATTCCCATTTTTCCTAGTTTTTATTTATACAGTTTTATCATTAGTATCCGATTGGTCATTCGTAGAACAAATGGCACTGCATGTTTTCTAAATTTTACAAATGCAATAAAGTTGATATACGCTAGCTTTGTTTTATCTTTAAATTGCCAGAACCATTGATTCAGGTTATCATTGTCAAGGGTAGCTAAATATTCTCTGATCGCCAAATCCAGATATTATTGGGCATTTACAAAATGGATGAAAAGAGTGTGGCTATCTACACACTGCAAACGGCTCTTTACACACTGCATTTAAAAAAAAAACACAAAATAAAAAAATTTCCTAAACTACCCTTCGCCCTAACATGTTCCGCCCTAAGCGGCCAAACAAATCGAGATTGTTCGGCGACACAGGGCCGAACAAATTGAGTTTGTTCGGCCACACGGGGCCGAACAAATCGTGTGGCCGAACTAATCAGATTCGCCAATCGTTCATCTTCAATAGAAATTTACATCTTTTAATTTGCTTCTCCATTTGCTTGTCGCTATTGAAATATTCGAAAACCACCATTTGCTTGTCCGTTACTTAAAAATCACAAATGACAAGGAATGAGAGATGAATGGGGTTGGCGAGACAGGGAGGGGTAGGGGGAAACTGGGAGAGGGAAAGAGGGAGAGGATGGGCGGGCGGCGATGAGTAGGGAGAGGGGTTGGTCACAGGCGGAGGGTGGTGAGGTCGGGTAGAGGGGGCGGCCGGCCGGCAGGGAGAGGGAAGGAGAGGGAGGGGGGAGTTTAGGAACTTTTATTATTATTATTATTATTATTATTATTTTTAAATGCAATATGTGTTCAGTCAGTTGCAGTGTGCAGGTAGTAGCTCTCGGATGAAAATTAGATTTCTTTATTCGGGGACCGAGGGGATATAGCTTTCATATTATTAACAATGGGTTTTAGTAAATAATGTGTCATTAAGTAAACTCCTCATAAAATTTGTGAACTTACGAGGGCAAGGACCATTCCAAATCAATCCACAAGGAAGTCGAGTCCCAATTGTGTTCCTTGAATGATATTTTAAGCTTCTTGTTGGGCCAAACTATTTATTTTGCTAGGCCATATTCATCTATCTGAATTCTGATCCACCAAGTGGAAGTCAAAGGATGAACTAGATATATATTTTTCTCCAAATAGTTGTAATCAGATTATGGTTCTGTTGAATATTATCTCCTTGATTTTCAATCCTTCACCCAAATTGGTAAGGATTGATTGGTGGTAATGTAATGGGAGTTTTCTCTAACAATCCTACATATATAGATCATCAAACATATGAACATTTTCACCATTAGCTATAACCTTAAGCTTGATTTTTAACTACTATATCCTGGTTCTCATGTACACTGTCAGAGTCAAGAGGCTCAAATGCATACTTTATAAAAGAGGACCTTTATTGATATACTTTAAAAACAGGATGGTGCCCCAAAAAATTATCATGGTTATTGATAATTCTCCATGTCATGATCATTATACAAGTTTGTTTGGTGAAGCAAGGTCTAAAAGTCAAATTCCTCCATAGATTTTAGGTTTCTATACTTGTCTTGATTTTTTGTTTAGACCATTTTATGCCAACTGATAGGTCGTCACCACCTTAACTCACAGAATCGTTTCTATTCTTTTCTCAAGTACGGCTTTAAATGTTAGAATTGATTATTTCTTCTTTATCCAAGTAAAGCCTTTAAAGCTTATTTTAAGGATAATTTGAAATTTTCTGCCGGTGTTTGTGCACATCAGATAGATATAAGTTTACCATTAGTTAAAACTCAGTTAATGCGTGATTATTTTGAACAATTTGTGTTGCTAAATTTATGGATTTTGATAGAAAATTGTCATGCTTTACAGATTTCCCTTAGATCAGGTCTAGAATTAAGTGATTTTATTCCCTTATGTTCGTCATGCATTAAAAATTTTGTGCCTTCTTTTAATTGAGTTCACAAGTTACCTATTTTCAGTATTTGCTTTAAATGCTACGTTTGTATAGTTCATCATCATCGTCAAAGCCTTGTCGTAAATATGATGGGTTTGGCTACATGAGTTTTATTTCTCCATTCCGATCTATTCTGAGCCAAATCCTTAGAAAAGTTGCATGTCTTCAGATATATTTTTACTACCTCCATCCATGTCCTCTTCAGTCTACTCCTTCACCTTAGAGAGCCATCAACCTGCATAGCCAAACTTCTCGTACTTGCACCATTGGCAGCATACATTGGACATGCCCAAACCATCTCAAACGGGTTTCTCTAATTTTGTTATCTATTGATGCTACCCCTAAATGCTCTTGAAAGCGCTCATTTCTAATTTTATCTTCAATTTTACCACACATCCACCTCGGTATTCTCATCTCTACTACATCCATTTGAAATAATTAAAATAATTCAGTACTATCAAATATCAGTTACTTTATTTTCTTCTTTAACAAACTACATATCTATTTATTCATTGGATACTTCTGATGTCATATTCGATCAAACTTTGATAGTTAAATTTTTTGTAAATGTTCAGGCTACTTGAATCCATAAGTTTATATTATTAGGTCTCACTGTTGAGGAATATTTTCCTTTTATTAACTCCACCTTGATTATTTGATGCGAAAGAGGTTGTTAAGAAGTTCAAATTTTCCTTGTTTGCTTGCAGAGTAAACGTCACTGTTTTCCAAAGCTGGAATCCATAAAGAGGGCAACTGCAGATATTGTGAGTCACTATAGATTGTGTAATGCTGACAAAATGCCGTTTACATTCGCAACTATATATCACAGATATACATGTTGTAGAACCTGTGAAATCATCAAGCCTTTCATCTGATTAGGATGAATGCTGGTCCAATTACTTAAATGAGTGAAGTACTAAAGATGGCATTGGCACTAGACAATTAGTGCATCCAATAGATAGGACACTTAGGAAAGAATGGCAGTAAAAATATAAAATATAAATAATAAAGATGTTATCATCCCTCCTCTCTGTATGATAATATAAAAGTGTGAACCTCTTACTTCTTAGCTATTACAAACGATCCTGGATTTGTTTCGTCCTGAAATATCAATAATGTTCCTTGGATTGAGAAACAATGTGGACATGCTTAAAGCACCTCCTTAATAATAAAATGATGATTTAATTATGATTCCCAGATACCTATACACAGCCTGTAACCATAGCCAACAGCCCTCCAATCATAGTCATATTAGCCTCATTATAATTCCTAAAGAAGCTAAGTGGCATGACTTCTGGGGAAAACCTTTCACAAGAGGGATTCAATTATAAAGGCAATGTTTCAATAACTTGTAGTTAGAATTTGGATTTAAAATGGAAACTAAATCCCATTAACATTCCATATGACTGAAACCTTTTGGAATAAGATGACAATTCCTGCATAACAATAAATTTTGGTTACCATTCAAATAATAATAATAAATAAGTAAATAAATAAGAAATAGAGAGAGAAAACCTCCCTATGCAATATTTACACCAAAACTCTTAGGTCGAAATTAGCGACTTGCACAAATTTCTTTCATTGGGGTGGGTATGGGCCAGGCCGTCCCATGCCACACCCACATTTTATATTTTCTCTTTTAGGCCCATGGGCTGTACCTGGACCTAATTTTCTCCCTGATTATTAAATAGGCTGAGCTTGGGCCTAGATATATGCTTAAATGCTCGTACTTGACACAAAGGGATAAATATTTGCAAATGGGCTGGGTCTGGGCTTGAATTTCAGTAATATGGATGGATCTGGGTCTAAATTTTAGGTTTGATAAGTAAGCCATCCTTGGACAAGCTTCTGTCTGTATGCATTTTTTAAACCTAGTATCTCAATCACTTGTTGGAATTATCTAAATACTAAATAATGGTGTGAGTTGAGCTTACCTATCCAACCCTTTCTACCCAACACAAACTATGAACTCGCGTGTATGAAGCTCCTAACTGAAGTAAATGTGTCGACCATATTGACTCAGTGGTACCACTTTTAGCTGGCACATGTGTAGAAAGAGAAATACAGGTCAAGATCCAGCCCAAAGTTGTAGAAAACGTGATCCAGTCCTAAGCTCATCAAATGGATAACAGTGGGCCCCATACGGTTTGAATGGTGGGAGGACCAGCTCACCAGTGGGGGGAATGTGAGATCCAGTGGGCTTGGGCCAAGGTGGCAGGTCCGGTTGAAATCCGGTGTGCCCATCACCCGCCAAAGAACATCCGGGATCAGTGGTGGACCCAAGATTTTCATTTAGGTGGGGCGGACAATGGTCCATTGAAAATCTCAATCATTATTTTATTGTAAACCCCCCCCCCCCCCCCCCCCAACCCCCCAAGTCATTTATGATGTCAATGCTGTACCAACATATTTTCCTATTTCTAGATCGCACGAATTGGACAGAGCATCCATAAGTCAGGTTCACCTAAACTGACCTGTGACCTGTTTTACACGCAAGGCGGGAAGCATGGATGAAAATCGAGGTATCGACCAATCCCAAAAATTGACATAGTCAAGGTCCACGGTCCTTGCGGTGTGAAATTTGTTCCAAAAAAAAATCTAGAATAAAATGTAAAATGCTAGTAACCAATGTTTTCTTCCATTAATAACAACAATAAATCAAATTATCAGTCCACTTAACTAGTAACACCCCGTATCATTGTTTAATGGTTAACTGTTAAATATGTCCTTTTTAGTGTTTATTTTTATTTTCTATTTTATAAATCCGTCAATGTGACCCTTAACTAAATCCTAATCATTCAGAATAACGGTCATTCGTCTCTCCTCTTATTTGGTATTTAAATTTTCATTTTAATAGAACTTATGTCGATTGTTGAATTGATTATTTGGAAACACTTTCTTTTTCTTAATATTTTATTAGTGTGTAAGTGATCAATTTAATAGTAGATCCAAGTTCTGTTGCAGTGGAGTTTATTAAGGGCCCATTCAAATATGGGAGCATTTATTGTAGTGTTTTTTTTTTTTTTTTTTCCTTTAATGTTTAGAGTTTTCTCAAGTAAACTCCATTGAATGGTTGCAATTAGAAAAATAGAAAGTCTACATCAAGTTTGTGAAATGAATCATACCGATTAAAAATCTGAATCACTCGAAACAACTGCCCTTTTCTTTTATTGGTCCCAACCATATTTTATTCCAATCAGAGATGAGCCCATTTTAGGATTGATAAAATTTAATTAAAATTAAAATTCTGACCAATTTTATAATGGGTTCATCTCCAATTAAAATGAAATTAGTCTGGAACCCATACGAGACATGGGCATTCGTTTTAAGTGTCTTAAAATTTTAATTGGTGGGATCCACTGCAGAGCCCACTAGTTTGCACTAAATACTCAAAGGAGCTCAAAACTTTTGGCCCTTTTACTTTCCAGAAGGACTGAAATTTAAAACCGCTTAAAAGGGTATTCAGCCATTTTCACACGGACAGAGAAGAAACGAGGGGAAAAAGGAAAAATAGGAGGGAAAGTGATGTAGATGGACCTCATACCACATGTATAGGGCCCAAGTATATTTAGGATATTTTATTAACTAATTATATGTCATTAGTTTCTAATTTTATTTAAGGAATTGTAATTAGGATAGGATTCTAGTTTAATTAATTTCTAGTTTAATTAGGTTTCTTGGGTTCTAAGTTATGTTTCCTATCTATTTGCATTGTAGAAGATGGATTTCAAAGTTTGATTAATTGACATTAGGTTTTTCCCATTGAGGTGCATTCTTGTTATAGTCTCTGTAGAGACTTGTTGAAGTGTCTCTAGATACATGCTTGGCACTTCCACGAAAGTCCTAACCCTAGGGCCTACATCAGAAAGAGAGAAGGGAGAGGAGGAGGAGGAGGAGGAGAAAAGGAAGAGGGAAGAAGAGAAGAAGGAAAAGAAGAGGATAGAGAGAGAAGAGGAAGGGAATGAGTGGAGGTAGCAGTGGCGGCGGGCAGTGGCTGGCGAGGCAATGGAAGCTTGCACGCAATGGGATCCGGTCCAGGTTGGGTGAACACCCCTCTCTGCGTCAAGGGTGGGGCAGCATCATTTTGAAGGTGGGGCATGGCCATATGGACGGGTCATCAATAGAGTCCTCCAAATCGACCGGGTGCGACTGCACCCACTCGCCACAGCATGGGTCTGCCCCTGCCCGAGATACAAGGGACTCCACAAGTCCCACATCGTAAACATCCAAGTCCAAAGCCTGGGCTTAAGTACCCATGGTTATTTACAATTCAATAGCCAGCTTTTGCGGTGGGTAAGGCCCGTGGCATTACAACATCAGAAAAATGTTAACCATGAACCTCCAACCATTGGTTCCCCCACAGTTTTAGATATGACCAAAACTTTTGACATGTTTGTGTGCCATTTCACTGGTTTGGTCAAAAGGGTCATCAAAACAATGGCTGTGATCGGGTATGAAGTTTACTTGCCGATATTCAAAGAATTTTCATTTGGATATGTATCCTAGAACTATCGATTGTGAATGTCCACATTTGGTTGTGTATTATGGATCGATCCAGTATCTTTCTAGATACACATCAACTTTTTTTTTTGGAAGATAAATAGAACATTCCAATGAAGAAAATACACATAATCAATTAAACAAATGGGGAAGCTCCCTAACATTTGCGGCTCCACATATGGAGGGGCAACTGGGAGAGAGCGAACCCACAAAAGAGGCCAGAGAGGGCCAACCAGAAAAAGGAGCCCACAATCTGGGCCAAAGCACAAAACTGGACAATCCTATAAGAAAGACCCACCATCACTGAACCTTGAAAAACTTCTCTAGTTCGTCACTGTGTAACTAGCTGTGATGGTTGTTTTGCTAACAATAAAATAAAATGAAGAAAGTAAAAGAAAATGAGAAACGGTGGGAGAGGGAGGGAGGTCATTCAGCATAGTGCTGGGGATTAGCCCTTTATATTTATATTAATAAAAGACCATGAATTTACAAAGTCATAGAAGTTTTATCAAATTACACAACAATTCCTGAATTGAATTAAAATTATAAAACAATCCCTGTTTGAATGCCTACGGTGACAGTGATGGGGCAGGTAGAGCCTCAGGTTAACCCAACTCAACCAATTTAAGTCCAACCTGAAATGTGCGCGCGCTTGTGTTGGGTGGGGGGCAAAGAGAGTAAAAAACTGTAAGATGATTGATGCTGTTGTACTTTCAATGTTAACCTGCCTTTTGTTTCATTATATATTATATAATGATTGTTGTTGTGCATACTCAATTCTTAATGGAAAAATTCGACGTGAGTGGATTTTATGGTCTATTTTTGTTAGATTTGCTTGCACAAAGCACACACCTTATTTATCTCACTTATCTAACTTGATGACAATATTTTCTTCGATACAGCTTATAGGCCTTTCCAAGAGCCTTGTTACTTTAACTTGGAAAGGTAATAATTGCTCTACAGTGGAAGTATCTGGACTTGATATTGGATGGGGTCAGGTAATAATATTATTGATTAAATCTGAAAATTTCTTGCATGAGCTTCTTTCATTCTAAACAAGCACTGATTGTGCATTCTAATGTTTTAAAAAATTGCTTTATCTTTTAAGAAGTCATTTCAAGTTTATATGGATAAGGTCGTAAGTTGACTGCTAATAAGCATTTAGTTTGTAAGGGCAATTGAAATAATGTAGATAATCTTACAGAAAGATGTCTAATGGCCTCAAAGATTTTCAATGTGATATTGTGATGTGTGTTATGAGATTTTTTTCAGAACTAGTACACCCGCAAGTGTCCTATTTTTCTCAACTGAACTCCTCATAACATCTATTCTCAAAATGCTTGATTTCTAGGTTTCATTTAGTCCAAACCCTTTTGGGAATGGGGAGATTTCAAACACTATTATTAGAAGGATAGGAATAATTTTTTATATTGGCGAAGGATGGAAATAAATGCTCCATATTCTTGGAAAGCTCGATATTGATTAAAAAGTTTGTCAATAATTCTATGCAAGTCCAGAAGGTTAAAGTAATATCTTTAAAGCCAAGTTGAGCTAAAATTAGTTTATATATATATAGAGAGAGGGGGTGAGGGGGCTCCCCTAAGCTATAGCTTAGGGGAGCATAAGCTGGATCGTGTGATAGCCACGTGTGGCCCAGGCTGAGAATGACTTTCAAGTCCCGCTTCTGTTTTTCACACTTCCCCCTTTCTGCCTTTCTAAACGTAATCAACCGAAGCAACTCTTCCCTCTCTCCTCTCTCTCTCCCGCTCGTCAGGAAAGGACTCTTCCTAAGGCTAAAGAAGTCTTCCAGAAAAACTTCACCATTGTTTATATATTCTCTCTTGTAGTGATTTATATATCTTTAATGCTCTGTATTCATGAATATAGACATAATAAACAAATCCCCTTTAACAATAATGATCACACGAGTTTGGTCTTCACTAAAGCAAACCACAATCCAATACAGAGGATCTGAGCCTATTTTTATCTTGGTGGAAAACTTACTGGAAACCTGATTACAGAGACATAACCTGTGTGGAGGCATTTGGGTGATCCATTTCTACCATTTAAATTTATGTGTCCTAGCAACTCAGACTACCTGTGATGATATGATATGAATGTCCTGGTTCTTCTGTCATGATCGCGTTGCAAATAACTTGTCTTGACGGTTACACATTCCTTAATTGCGCAACACCCTTGAAACGGAATCATCTTTTTCAAGCACATCCAACCCATAGCAACAGAGTCACAGGAACCGGAATCTATTTTAAAGAGATGCTTTTATTTTAATTTAGAGAGAGGACATTGAGAGATGAAACAACCCCAATGTGGACAAGGAGATGGAGATGAAAGGGTCTCTCGGAACCTAGCAATGCAACAACACCCTCACTCACATCTCAACATAATTCAGGACTGCATGGAATACGTACTACAATAACAACGGTATAGAAATGTGTAGCCAGAGATGGAGGAACTGAAAGCTTTCTCAAGTTTGAATGGCCATTTGAGTGGTCTTTGCGATATAGAAATGTGTAACCGCGCGAGGAGAGTTGTAGCGATGCCCGGGAGAGAGAGACAGAGGGAGAGTTGCTTTGGTTGATTAGGTTTAGAAAGGCAGAAAGGGGGAAGTGGAAAAACAGAAGCGGGACTTGAAGTCATTCTCGGCCTAGGCCACACAGCTATCACACGATCCAGCTTATGCTCCCCTGACCCCCCTCATATATATATATATATATTTAATATAGGGAGATGCTCCTATGAGAGATACTCTTTCACCTTTTTGAGAATAGGGGGTGGGGCCCTTACATTTAAGTTGTTGGCATTGTATTAATGTGAGGGCCCCCACCTAATCTCTCATTTAGGTGAGCTCTCATAGGAGCTCTCCCATATATATAATATACTTTCACACTACTATGAGAGAGTGGGTGTGGGTGGGGGGTGCGGACCCTTTGCATTAAGGCTGATGGATCCAACGGGTTCCGCGCCGCCCCCCCCCCCCCCCCCCCCCCCCCCCCCCCCCCTCAGGAGCCTTCAGAAGGTCCAAAACCCCTTTTTGGGAAGATTTAAGCACTCACGAGGTTGCATGTTTTGGGGCATGTTTGTGACTTGTGAGGTAAAGAAAAGGGGCTGGACTGATCTTGACTAGTTTGACTATGACCTAACGAGGTATTGAACTATTGAAGTCGAACTCCAAGTTCATGGTTGTAAGTCTCATCCATTAAAGATATAAGCCGAAAATGTAAAATAGGAGCATAATTGCACCATCTAATTTTGCTGATTTTACTGACTACCTGGGATGCCTTCCGGAATTATTCCTTGAACCACCTAACTGGCTTAACCAGTTACATAAAAATAAAATAAAGAAAAAACCATATATGGGATGATTTTACTCTTAATTCAAATTAGAGAATGTCGTTCACACTTCTGGCATTGGAATCCTGTCTACGTTGTCAAAGTTTCACTGCTCTGTTTTTTGGCCTGTCATTTTCTTCAGATGAATCTAACATTATAATGACTTCATTCTTTCTTCCTTCCCTGTTTTCACCGAGGCAGTTTAAGCATTTGATTTCTTTCTTTGGCTTTATGCTTACTCATTTTGGTTTGTATTTCTGCAGAGAATCCCACTGAAATTTGATGAGAGCGAGGATTATGGATTCTTGAAAGGGAATTGCCAGTAAGTTTATTGACTCTCTCTCTCTCTCTCTCCCTCCTCCTCTCTCTCTCTCTGTGTGTGTGTGTGTGTGTGTGTGTATGTGTGTGTGGCAATTGAACTTTTGATTTTTAATAAGCCAGCTACTTTTTTTTTAATGGTTACTTCATGTTTATATACAGAGTTCTAATATTGTTACTTTGCCACTAAACTCGAGTTGACATTTAATATTTGTTGCTTTCACATTTTTAATAATTCTCTTGGGCTCAAATTGGCCTCTAAGTTAGGAGTTTTGACAAAACGCATGCACATTTACACTGGAAGACATGCTAGTGCATCGTTAGCCTTGAGATCAAGGATTAAAATTTTGGAACCTTTGATTGAACCCCTTTGAGTCGGGGTCGAATGAGTGGACTCAGCCAAGTCACACCGGGTTCTTCATGGGCCTAAAAATATCCAAAAAGCATGAAAAAATAGATAAAAATGCCCCACTTCTAAATTTTGCTGAATCTTTATATGTTAATACGATTTCATGATTCCATTGTGCTTTGTGATTCAATTGATTATATTAGTTGATAGGGAATCAGTTTGATCACTCAAAGTAGCCGCACAAAGGGTAAATCAGGTTTATTTTGGAAAACTTTTTTATACAAAGAGCTTCATATGACAGGCACTGGTTTGATCACCCAAGTCTTACCCGACTCAGCTGAGTCCTGGGCCAACTTTGCCCAAGTCTCATGGGACTCGGCCGAGTCCTATGTAATCAGGTCCGACCTGACTTGGTCAAGGCGAGTCTGAGTTGACTCGATTGAGTCGACTTGGGCATTGCCGATGTTTTAATCCTCGCTTGATACTTGAAGATGGAAAATAAATATGTTCTGTGATGTTAAATTACATGGTAGAGATTAGTCCATGCTTACATTGGTCCACATTACAGAAGATAGTGTATTCCTTAATTTAGTTTCCTTGACTCAAGACCTTGTGGGTGTGAAGTGTGAGCCTTCCAGGTACTAGTGAACCAAGAACCGAAATCTCCCATAGCTAATAGCCATTGGTTTTACTGTCCACCTTCCCTAAGGCTACTGCCTTTTCCCTAGAGAGTGGAGAGGATAACATGGAATTAATATCAAATGGGAATTAACATAAAATTACCCATCTTCAGCTCTTTTGCAACCTTAACATTTCAATTTTAGAGCTCTTCAAATAACTCAAGGTACTTTTTATAAAAAAATGTTTCTCATGTAACTTACTGGAAATGCATTGTTCTAATTAATCTTGTTTTTTTACACTTCTCAAAATCGTTTGCCTATAATTCTCTCAAACATTAAGCACAGAATATATTTTTGTAACTTTGATTTGGTGTCTAAACGATGAGTTTTTAACATTTGTTACATGATTCATTTGACAAAACTATACCGCAATGGATGCATGTTTTTAGAAAAAGTTAGGAACTGAAACTGTGAGCTTTAATTAGTACTTTGGTCACAGGACGGACGATACGAATACAAGTATATTGTAGATGGTGAATGGACATGCAATGAGTATGAGCTTGTAACACATCCCAACGCGATGGTCATGTCAACAATTACATCAACGTACGGTTTTCCCTTCACAAAGCTGCAACCTGCCTTAATTAAGCTACTCCTGAACTGAAGGTGCCTCTTATTTACCTTTGTTGCAGGTTGATGGCAATGATCGTGACTTGAAAAGCAAGGAGAGGCGAAACCGTTTGATGGATTATGATGCTAATCTAACACAGGAGGATCGCGTTACAATCAGACGTTTTTTAGAAGCATATGCAGATGATTAGTAGTAAGTTCCAATTGGGAATATGCTACATAATCATTCATGTATGTATGTAGAAGGAAGTAAATAGAGATGAAACACTCATGTCAAATCATCCAGTCATATAGAATAATCGAGGTACTCATTTCTAAGTTTTCAAGAAACTTGTCTTCAATTTTGCTTCAATGTGTATATCCGGATAAGGAAGATTAATGGGGATTTAACGGGGAAAAAACCCTCATAAATAGGGTATTATTGTAATTGCCCCAGTAAAAAACATCGCACTGATTGGGCCCCTAAATCCACGTTTTCCCTTTATTTATTTATTTATTTTTTTTTGTCTTTTAGCGCAATAGTCGATATCGACTATCCTGTCTATACTAAAGACCGAAACCCTTTATTCCCATTCGTCTTCTTCATCTTTTCCCCCTTTTTCCCCTTTCATCTCTTCCTCTATCTATTGTTCTTTCTTGCTCTCTGTAACTGATCTCAATCACAATCTTTGAGAAGGAGGAAGAAAGAAAGAGAAAGCTGGTGGGTGTGTGCAGATGAGATGCACGGAGATGGAGGTGTGCGCAGGGGCTTGTGAGGGGGCGAGTGCAGCAATGAAGGAGGGGGAAAAGAGAAAAGAAGAGGAGGAAAGAAAGAGAAAAAAAAAAGGAAAGAGAGGGAGAAGGAAGAAAGAACATAAAGGACGTGTGCATTGGCATGGAGTGCAGTGGGTGTCAAAGGCAGTGCAGGGATGAAAGGAGAAGAATAGGGGAGAGGGGGAAGGAAGAAAGAAAGAAAGGACAAGGAGGAGAGCCATCTCGGTGGGGTATGCCAGGTGGGTGTGTGATGCCAGCTTTGGTAGCTTAGCAGATGCAAAATGGGTGTTTTGATAAAATTATCAACCGGATCTCTCCCTTTGGAATTCGGCCATTATCGCATATTTTAGAGCTGAAATATTTCTGTGAGGTTCTACGGGCTTTATTCGACTTTGAAAGAGCGAGGAATTGGAGTAGACAGTTCGGCGATTAACTTTGCTCTGAAGAGCTATATTGAACTCAGAGTGTGGAATTTGGAAGAGCATTCATGGGATTGTGTCACCCTAATGCTAAAATGTGATCGGTTTAATGGGTTCATTCTTGTGGGGTTGTACTCCAAATGTGTGGTCTGCATTGAGGATGTACGGCGTGTGTTTTGATGAATGACTGATAGGGATGTTGTTGCTTATACATCCATGGTTACTAGCTATTCACAATTATCAGATTGTCGTGCTATGGAGGCTTTTGGAATTGCGTGTGACATGCAAAAGAGGGTGTTGATCCTAATCGGGTGACCTCTGGTGAGCTTGCTCCAAGCGGCGTCACAGTTAGAAGTACTAACTAAGAAGGTAATCCATTCATGCGCATTGCAATTCGAAGAGGCCGTGACCATGATGATAAAATTCTTGAGACAAGCCTCATCGAACATGTATATGAAATGCGATGCTCCCCACATGAATAGTTAAGGAGGCTTTTGAAATATTTGGTGGGCTGGTTGAAGCGGGTATAAGACCAAACCCTGTAACAATGCTTAGCATGTTTCTTCTGCGGCTGCTGATCTAACAGACATAAGAAATGGCAGGTGTATCCATGGTTACCTATTGAGACATGGATTGAAATGGTTGTTGAAGTTGAAAATCAGATTTCTAAACATGTATGTGAAGTGCAACAAAATTGATAATGCAAAGGAGGTGCTCAACAGAATAATAAATAAAGACTTAGTGTCCTAGACATCAATTATGATGGGTTATGTACATCATGGGCTCGTAGATGAAGCTCTAGCTATATTTTATTTATGCGAGGGGTAGGAGAAGAACCTGATTCGGTCACTCTTATATGTTTGCTTCAGGCCTTTTTCTCTATACAGGTTGATGTAATTTTCTTAGCTGGTTAGTAGAAGTTTTTGGAAAGTTTTTTGGACAGTAAACGGAGAGGTCAAACATAGATACTTACTTTCTTTACTTCGTAATTGAAATTGTGGAAACTTGTGGGCATGGTTGTGGAACTTCTATGGTTTTGGGCAGTTGGATTTATGTTGTGGAACTTCATGTACCATTATTGAAATTGATAGGTTTGTTTAATGTGTGATTGCTAATTGAATGTGTGAATGAAATGTACCAATATATTTAGAACACTGTTTAGTACAATGGAATGTACCATTGTCTAGTTGTTTAACATGACCAATAGTCGATATCGACTATTTAACTGAAGCTTAAAAAAACAGTCATAGTCGATATCGACTATTTAACTGAAGCTTAAAAAACAGTCATAGTCGATATCGACTATTTAGCTGAACATAAAAAACATAGTCATAGTCGATATCGACTATTTAGCTGAACATAAAAACCACAGTAACAGTTGATATCAAATATGTTATAATACTATAACTTACTAAACATAGCTCTAGATGAGGTTAGCTAATCAGTTTCAATAATAAAAGTGGAAAAAAATAAAACCATCAATAACGGGACAATACAAACAACCATTTTATTATCATAGATAAGTTCTCAACAACATATAACCCAAAAAAATGGGGTGATCCTTACAAAAGGGAAAAGTAATGTTTAGCACTTGTGATAACATAATACAATTCCATAACTAATAACAAACCCATCAACATATATACATTCACAATAAATAACCTTTACAAGACACCAGTGATAACATATATCAAAGACAGCTTCCCAAAAAACCTTTACAAGTTCCCAACCACAACGGCACAAGAGTTTTCTTTCACAAGGAAAGGAAAAAAATAAAACAGAAGTCTTCATGCTCACAAGGCCTCTCCGTCTACTACCCAAACACTTACTTACTTACTCCTCTTAACCAGCTATAACAGGGTGATCAATATATGGATGTCGGACTGTGTAAATGTGATGGGACGGCGGTGAACACAATGCTCCGCTAATGCAACAGCGAATACTCCGCAGTCATTACCATTGTCTTGATGAAGAATGTCTTCCTTGATCAGTATAGGCCACAAAAATGGATCCGTCCAGCCAAATGCATATACATTGCGTTCAACTTCCCATCTACAACAATGTCAAAATGGGGGGACAACTGTTATCATAGGTGATGTCGACAACTTTGTTAATGAGTGTTCTTTAGGATCAACTCCATGGACAATGTCTTCATGAACCTGCAAAATATCAAATGTGTTAGTTGGCCAATTAATAATCAAAGCCCATCTTACCCATCTAGCGCACAAAAATGAAAAAAAAAAAAAAAAGACAAGAGAAGGTGAGATTAGACACCCCTTTATAATATGCTCAGAAAAGAGGGTGTTGTCCATCCTAATCTGTTTCTGAATGTTGTGGTTGCCTTGGGCCAGTATCAATGTATCATATATGCTTGAAGCATGGCCAATGTCAGACTCTGCTTTATTGTTCTTCTCCACCATTTTCCTTAGCATCAGTAAGATCAACTGTGATTCCACAAACAATACTAGAAACACATGCTCCAAAATTTTCACTTCTAAAGAAAGCATCTAAACCCAGATATTGCACATAAACAAACATATAACAAATATGTATATCCGCACCATTTCTCTCTAAACTACAATTGAACACCATAAAAAATAGCAAAACTAGAATACCTTTGCTGCAGAACTGTTGCAAAATCCAATTACAGTGACAAGTAAACTAAAAAACACGGTGTCAAACACCAGAATACCTTTGAATTCTGTGTAGGCAATTTGACTTTCATTTAATTTATTTGGAAGCGTTGATATTTTATCATATGCACTCATGGCGACTTAAATGTTTTGTCATTCAGAACATTCATCTTGTTAACCACATCACTGGTGGTTATATCTCCAAAATACATACTCTTTAAGTGCATTGACTAGCTTTTCATGTGATTGGCTAAGATTGTCTGATCAAATTGATATTGGAAAATCTTCTGGAAAATGGCTAAAAGGTGGATAAATTATTTGGAAGTTGTCTTAATGGTGAGCTATAACTGTCTTTACAATTTTAGGGATGAGCAGGGGCAAGTTTAAGTTGGCCAATGGTGGACAACAGGAGAAGCCCTCCATGTCTTACTATAGAAGTGTTGTATTGAATTACATTAAGAGAATCATTTTGGAAGCTGTCTTAAAAATATGATGCCTATTACTGTTTTGATGAGTATGAAAGGAAATGTGAATGTTGTCTGATATGATGCCTATTAACTGTTTTGATGAGTATAAAGGAATGTGAATGTTGTCTGTTTCATTTTCGCTGAACAACAGAAAGGCCAACCTCACAAGCAGCCTTATAATTCTATAAGCAGAAATCGGCCTATGTTGGTTTTGGGTTCCGGAAGTCGATCACCGGGATCGGAGAATGAGACCGGAAAAGGGTGTGGCTGTTGCGACCAGAAATGGAGGAATTGGTTCGGCCACTGTCACCGGAGAAGAAGACCATTCCTCGGTCTTGGATTGCGGCGCAGAAGATGAACCAGATAAATCTGATTTGATTGAAGAATATGGGAAACTCAGAGGATCTGGGATTGCAAATCTGATTTGGTCTTCGCCTGTTCCTTTCTTTCTTTCTTTCCTTCCCCCTCTTCTTCTCCTTTCTCCCTGCACTGCCCTTTGCCACCCACTGCACTCCACGCCAACGCACACCTCAATCTCCGTGCATCTCATCTTCATACACCCACCAGCTTTCTCTTTCCTTCTTCCTCATTCTCAAAGATTGTGATTTGAGATCAGTTGTAGAGAGCAAGAGAGAACAAGAGAGAACAAGAGAGATGAAAGGGGAAAAGGGGGAAAAGAGGAAGAAGACGAATGGGGAATAAAGGGGTTTCGGTCTTTAGTATAGATACAGGGATAGTCGATATCGACTATTGCGCTAAAAGACAAAAAAAAAAAAAGGAAAACGTGGATTTAGGGCCCAATCAGTGTGATCTTTTTTACTGGGGCCAATTGCAATAATACCCTGTTTATGAGGGTTTTTCCCGTTAAATCCCCAAGATTATTGTTGTTCCTTTAAGAATACGTTGCAATTGAATTCATAGGATTCATACTATTAGTGGTTAAAAATGAAGAGCAGAGGTGAATTGCCAAAAATGAGCATCAAATTACCTTTCTAAAAATAGATTCAAAAGAAGATAGGAAATAAATATCCCAGTCATCACCCTAATAATTCAATACATAGGAAAGTGAAGGTCACTCCTATCTATATCTTCCATGGTATATCTTCCACCTGTCACCTCATGTCCTTCACCCTTCATTTTGTTAATAATTCTTTGATAGAGTTCATTTCACCATGAATTCCTATGTATTTCAATGCAAATAAATGGGCACTTATTATTAGCCTTAGGAAAATGTCTTTCAAATTTTTTTTATTAACTTTAAGAAAAAGGCCCCTACTAAACAAATATTTAGTGCGAGATATTTGTTCTGTGTATATAGGCATCAATTTCTGCCATGGTCATATGACTTATTTGTTTAATCCGTATGAAATCTCCGTTACTAAGCAATGCTTTTCAAGACATCGGCTAAAAGTGAAGGATTAAAGATGAAAGTTCTCGAAAGGGAATTAAATTTTCTCCGCTTTCGTAGAAAATGATTGTCCATCCAATGAACCAGTAAATTAAGAAAAAATAATAATAACAAAGCAAGGGTTCCATCTTTCTTACCCTTCATCCTTCACTTTTCAACTCTTTAATACTCTTTCAAGAAAACCTCATTTAATATGGTAAAGGGAAATGGGTCCTAAAGGTTTTGGACGGTTGACCCATTGCAAAGGCTGCCCATATGGTAAAAGGCCAAAAGAACTTATAAGGTGATCAAACTCAAAAAATTCATCGGACAGATTTAATTATGCTTAAAGAAGCAAACCTTTTAGCAAGACTATTAGTAAAGGTAGAGTTAGCATGTGATATGACATTTCTTATTTCACGATATTTGGGTGGAAAAAGTAGAGTGGATAAGCAAATTAATGGCCCTGTTTATTTAGCAAAACTCCAGGAATTCATGTATGAAAATTTTAAAAATTCTTCAAAAGCTGTCTCATGGGTGGAGTTTCCTGAATCCTCCGTTCCACGGGAGCATCCAGAAATGCCTGAGGTTGGAATTCCAAAACTTTTCAGGTGGTTAAATTTACACCTCTAGCAGCACACACACACACACCAAAAAAAAAAAAAAAAAACACCTAGAAATTCCTAGGGACAACTATCAACATTGTTGTTTTGAAATCCCAACATTACAATTCCATTCAGGAATTCTAAGTAAAGAAACAAGCTTATGATGGTACCACTTACTTTTTACTCATCCGAAAGCTTCTCTCTTTCCTATCACCACTTACCTTTTACTCGTCCAAAAGCTTCTTTCTTTCCTCTTTCTTTTTTTACCAAAAAAATAAAAATAAAAATAGAGTGTGATAAATATTGTATAGTAAATTCTATGACAAAAAGTGCTTTATAGTCCACACTCCCTCTCTCACTTATATCATTTTTCTTGCTGCATCAGGAATTCAAATTCACGGATTCTACCCGCATACCCATGTCCCCCATACTTTACTTTATACTATGCAAACAAGGATTTTTTGATCATTGGAGTCGACCAGTCGACCAATTGAGTTACTACATCAACTGATTTACAGGTTCAATCAAATAACTTTTTGGATGAATCTCGTCTCAATTATTATATATTACAGCAGAAGGTTTGCATTCAATTTTGACTCACACCCATATACAACAACGTTTCAGTTAAACTAGACAATCATCTTCCATATGGGTAATAGAAGTTCATTTCCTTTTTGCGGATTGAATCCTTCAGTTTTTTGGTGTCGGTTATGGTAAAAAAATCCCTATATATTGGGGCAATATAAGTACATTTTTGGCCAATTTCTAAGTAAAAAGTCTACTTGGACAAAACTCTTGAGACCGGATTTTGGATCAGAACCTTGGATCGGTCTAAAATACGGTCCCAAGAGTTTGTCCAAGGAGCAGGGCTCATTTCTAAGTCCCATGATTCGGAATTTCCATACTACCATTCCTATATGAAGTATTTGACATTGCCATCGATTTGGTGGAATTTAGTCAAACCCGAGTTAGTAGTTAGTATCATACCATGAAAATTTGGATCCACGTAAAAATCAAAAAGTAATTAGGTTTTGATAATGAGATAAAGCATAATCAGCCCACAAAACATGGACTCTACATGCAGTTTTCTTGAGGTTGGAATCAATCCGGCCTAATACAACCGAGCTTACAACTCCTACCTCCAACCAGACCCATTGCCACCCTTATCATCAACCCTATAAAGATCCAATCAAACACACTCCACAAATAATTAAAAAAAAAGTTTAAAAAGTATTATATTGAAGTACTTCTTGTGCATTCTACATGAATCAAAGATTCATGATGTGATTAAAAACAAGATTCATAAGATATTGATTGCACCCAAAAGTAATTCTATCATGCCTAAACAAAAAGAAAAAGGAAAGGAAGAGTGACTCTTTATGATCATGTAATAACAAAATGCAAATAAATAAAAAAGACCCGAAGTATAATTACATATACATATTAAGAATATATAAAGGTATTAAGAGTCTGCATAGCTTAGGTTATTTTCATATTTGAGAGCCTAGTTAGTGTAAATCATATACTATTTAATAAGCTGTGTATTTAAAAAATTAGTTTGACGCTAGCTCATTTATAAAATTATACTATTGCACTCCACATCGTATTTAGAATGCAGCTTTGGAACTGGATCTTCAATTTTTTTTTTTTTTTTTTAAGTTGATGCTGAATCTATATACAAAATATATACAGGTTTTGATGCGTACATGGTTACCCCTCATATCCAATCCGTTTGCATCTCTAGCTGCAGGTAGTATTTAACCGAGCGTGACTGGATTTGGTCCATAGGTCCATCTTTAGACTATTTAATTTATTCCAATAATCGAGTTTTTTTTTTTTTTTAATAAAAAGACCGCTGTATTTGGATCCAACTTCAAAAGGCACTCGTATTTTGCATTCTTAGTAATACTTCATTGTCTAATGCTGAAACAACTAACTATTAGTTTAAATTGAAAAATGACGTAAAACCTTGTTTAAGATTAACAAATTTCCATAATTCAACTGGAGTTGGGTGTGTCCATCTGGATAGATAAAAAGTGATAACCAAGGGAGGCATGAATCCATGGGCCCAAGTTAAATTCAGGCCAAGCATAGACTTTCAGGTTTGATTCAGGCCCAGCTCACATGTATTAAGCTTATGATTTCTAAACGGGGCTGTGTTGAATCCATGTCTGATGGGTCGGATTTTAGAACCTCTATGCAAGCCCAGCAATCACCTTTTTCCATTGTCCATCTCCAGTGAGACCCCCCCCCCCCCCCCCCCCCCCCCCCCCCCCCCCCCTTTGCATTCTCTCCAATCACATTGCCATCTCCACGTCCCACCTTGTCCTTCAAACCTTTATCTCAGCATTGGACATGTACCATAACCCCTGAATTGCAACCTATATATATATATATATCCCAGCTGAGTATCATCATCATACTCATTCAACAAGAAAAGAAACCAATGGCAAGATTTCTAGGATTTATGTAAAGAACATGATATATATAACCAACAAAAACTTATCATGAAAAAATAAAAGGCCAATCACTTGGTAATATTAAGATTCAGACCACATTGCCTGTAATCAAATGACAATTCTCTCTCATCCCTTGATAAAAAGAAGAAGAAGAAGAAAGAAGAACGACACTATATTATGTAACAATAGCAAAATAAAAAAGACATTGATTAGCTGTTTTGAATTTGAATGTAGATATGATAAAGAGATAGAGAGTTGGATAAAACTCAAGCTATCCTATCACCATGAGACTCCTTGTTGTAACGCCCCACCCCTTACCCATGCATGATATTGTCCCGCTTTGGCCCACTTGCCTCACGGTTTGTTCTGATGGGCCTCAACCCCATCAAAAGGCCTCATGCTAGGTAAGGGTGTAAGCTCTACATATAATCCCAATCACTTTCCTCTCTATAGTCGATGTGGGACTCCGCCCCACCCTTATACACATGCATGATATTGTCCGCTTTGGCCCACTGGCCTCACGGTTTTGTTTCTGATGGGCCTCAACCCATCAAAAGGCCTCATGCTAGGTAAGGGTGTAAGCTCTACATATAATCCCAATCACTTTCCTCTCTATAGTCGATGTGGGACTCCGGAGCGTCACATTCCACCCCCCTTAAAGGCTGCACGTCCCTGTGCAGTAGCCTGCCTGGCCCACATGGAAGCCCGCCCCACTTGCACCAGACCACGTCAGGGGACCCACACTCGAACTAGTCGAGAGTCGGCTCTGATACCATTTGTAACGCCCCACCCCTTACTCATGCATGATATTGTCCGCTTTGGCCCACTGGCCTCACGGTTTTGTTTCTGATGGGCCTCAACCCACCCACTGGCCTCACGGTTTTGTTTCTGATGGGCCTCAACCCATCAAAAGGCCTCATGCTAGGTAAGGGGTGTAAGCTCTACATATAATCCCAATCCAGCCCCTGTAGCCTGCCAGCCATCTTGGCCCGCCCACATGGAAGCCCGCCCACTTGCACCAGACCACGTCAGGGGACCCACACTCGAACTAGTCGAGAGTCGGCTCTGATACCATTTGTAACGCCCCACCCCTTACCATGCATGATATTGTCCGCTTTGGTCCACTGGCCTCACGGTTTTGTTTCTGATGGGCCTCAACCCATCAAATGCCGCATGCTAGGTAAGGGTGTAAGCTCTACATATAATCCCAATCACTTTCCTCTCTATAGTCGATGTGGGACTCCGGGGCGTCACACCTTGTGAGGGGTATATCTTTGTGAGTGGGGTCCATCCACATGTAAAACACAAGTGGGCCCATCACAAATGCCAACAAGCTGTACTACCCCAAATGACTCTTTATCATCATCAAATAGTAATCTTGGGATCTTGGAATGTCGGGCGCTTTCAAATTAAAACAGTGTGAGAGGCAAAAGATGAGCAAACAGCTGACATTGGAGCTTTCCTCAAGAATCCATGTGGTTTCATACCAGCCGATGGGTTGTCGTGGGAACAAGAAAGAACATCTTGGTGATCATGGTTTGCATCGTCCTCTTGCATACGAGAGAATTCCTGCGACAATAACTTTCTTGTTGTTGTGATGTTCTTTTTCGCAAGAAACTATGTAATTTGGCTTTGGAATTCCAGGTTTGCCTCGGCGAATTCCACCCATCAAAACTCCATAACAATAAACAGGATCAGGAGTTGAATACTTGTCGTCACAGAATAAACATGGCTTCTCAAAGGAACAGGAAAGAAGGTGATTGTCCTCATCTTCCAGAATGACATCTGACATTCGAGGAGGAAATTTCTGCTGGTGAAGAAGCTCCTGTTCAGTGAACTGAACCTCTGATGAGTCCATCTTTGAGGTTGATTGATAGAATGCCATTGAAGAAGAAATCTGTACGAGGTTTGAATGAGAGAGAGAGAGAGAGAGAGAGAGAGAGAGAGAGAGAGAGACCCAAACTGTATGGACTCTTTTGGAGATGGAATTTAAACAACTCCTTATTAATGCAGTTGGTTATGTCTGAAACAATTAGAAAGTTGGTTATATGAAATATATAGAGACACAGGTGGGGCACCACAAGAAAGCAATCATCTGATCCGAAAGCCCCAGTATCTTCATTTGTAGGTGGGCCCACTCATACATTCAGATCGACATGTTTCTGCGTTCGGATCACTCATGCTTCCCAAGAACAAGGGGAGTGAGTGGAACTCATGCTGGATCCCACCGACTGAAAATCTCAACTTCCCAAAGTTGATATATGCCCTTCCAGTAGTCTCCAATGTTTCCAAATTTTATGCATATAGAAGTTAATTGGTTCAATGTAAAATTTTGAATATAGATTAATAATTCAATAATTCTTATAAATTTATGTGATTGAATGCTCGATTGATGGTGGGACCATTCCTACTTAAGTAAAATTTAGGAGAATTCCATACAA